>WBNH01003806.1:48293-116220 GCA_013401255.1 Urocolius indicus
GGGGGTGGGTCTGAACCCAGGAGTCGGGGGAGGGTCTAAAAAACTTTTACTGGGTCTTCACTGCAACCTGCTCCCCCTGTTACTAAGCAAAAGCAACTCCTTGCTAAACCATGACACTTGGTGAAGGAGGTTCAGGTTAGGGAACATCAGAAAAACTTGATATACAGAAGTCTGTGTGACCTGAAGAGATGCACCCATAAGTTCGGATAGAGATGGCCAATGTCATTGCAAGACACTCTTGATTGTCTTTGAAAGGCTGTGGTGACCAGGGTTGGCTCTTGAGCACAAGAAGAAAGAAAACGTGTCTCCTATCTTTGAGAAGAACGATGAGGAGGTTCTGCAAACCTATAGGTGGTCAAGCTCACCTCCATTTTCCTATGTATGCATCTTCATTAATCATCTGGATTATGAGACAGAGTGTACCCTCAGCAAATACGCCAGTGGTACAAAAACAGTAGGAGTGGCTGATAAACCACTCGAGAAAGTTGTGATGACATTCAGAGGAACTTTGACAGGACAGAGAAACAGGCCAACATGAACCTGGAGATCAGCCATAGGAAATGCAAAGTCCTCATGGTTGAAGACGAATAACCACAGGTGCCAGTACAGATTGGGGGCCAACCAACTGAAATGCAGCTTTGCAAAAAAGACCTAAGGATCCTGATGGATACCAAACTATGAGCCAGCAGTGGGCCCTTGCAGTGAAGGCAGCCAACAGCAGCCAGTATTGTGTAGCCAACTGGCTGAGGATGTTTGTCCTTCTCTGCTCAGCCCTGGTGAGACCCATCTGGGGTGCTGTGTCTCATTCTGCATTCCTGAGAACAAGAAACGCACTTTACAGAAGTGAGCCCAGCAATACACCTGGAGAATCTGTTATACGAGGAGTGACTGAGAACACTGGAACTTTTCAATCTGGAGAAGAGAAGGCTTAAGGGAATCTTGTCTATGTGTATAAAAACCTAATAGGAGTAAAAAAGATGGATCCAGACTCTTCTCAGTGATGCCAAGTGAAAGGGCAAGAGGCAAATAGCACAAACGGAGACACAAGGAATTAATTCCCCATAAACAGTAAAAAAAGGCCCCACAGCAAGGATGATAAAGTAGGAAGAGTTTCTCAGAAAGGATGTACAAGTCATCCATAGAGATACTCAAAACCCATGTGGACATACACCTGAGCAACCTCTCTGGTGATTAGACAATCCTGCTATTAGACAATTCCTGCTCCAATTCACTTTTATTCACTGCTTTCACTGAATTTATGAGGAAATAGCATAATTTTTCCATCACTGTTGTTCTGTGTTAATTCTGTACAGGTGTTCCTTTACAATACTTGGTGTAGAGTTGTCAAAGACAAGAGTATTGAATATTGTAAAGCAAACAATGACATTGGGGTTTTTTTTGGCAGCAATATAAAATTGATATAATGTATTCCCCAAGAACATATTATGACTAGGCTAGTAATATGCATGTAGAGGCTTACATCTCTGCAAGCTGTAGGTTCATGTAACAAGTTCTGTGCACTGACTGTGTTCAAGTATTGCTATTAATAAAGGAATAGATTTTCCATATGTGATTAATGGTTTTGCATGCCTCACGTTGTGGCTGCCTAAATTCAGAAATAAATAAATGAGATTATCTGTCTCTTCCTTTTACAAGAGTTGATAGTGATTTGGAGCTACTGAGATGTCCTGAGTTGGAACAGTGTTTTCCATAATGCTGATAAAGTGTGGGTTATGTAAGTATGGCTTTTAACAGCCATTAAATAGAAAGAGATGAAGGATGAGGGAGGGGGGAGGGTGTAAGAAAAAGATGTAATTTATTTAAATATGTCATCCATCAAACATCCTGTTTTGATTACTAGCAGCAACAAATGCATCATGTTTTGTTAGCTGTAGTATCAGTGAGTATATCTCAAGTCCTAGGATGAAAATTCCCATGATTGGATTTTGCAGACATTGGAAGACTCATTAGAATTCTCAAGTGAAACTTTCCCTAGTTTCAAGTTATTCCAAGACAGGCTTGTGAAATTGCAGATAGTATATCTGTACAATGCTTACCTTTGAAACATTGTAAACAAGACAGTTAAATAGAATGTGTATTTTACCTCGATGTGCTATACATGCAGTTTAAAATTTTTATTAGTCTCACAAAAGTCAACTATTGACAGTGGACAGGTTTTCATCTGTAAATGTATTTAAAATTACATTACTGTTCATATTCTTACTGAGCATCTAAAATATTATATTTTAAAAAGTTAAATGATGCCCACAATGTATGTCATTATGTTTACAGCAAAATTTGGGATTTCTTGAGAGTTTGTAGGAAGGGAGGAAATCATGTAACAGGAAACCACCATTATAGTCATTCATTTTGATAACTACTTAAAAAAACTTCTTTTTCTTTTTTTATTAAACAAAAAATTGTACATAGCGTCTTCTATCTAGTGAACGCCTTCCATAAATTGGGCTTTTTTTCTTGCTTTAGAGTAGTTCTTGTGATCTGATGGAAGTATTAAGCTTGGCACCTAAGTAAGAAAGGTCTTCTGAGTAGCCAGATCCCCAGAGTGTAAGCTGATGTGCTCTTCTTACTTGTCCATATAGCTCAATTCCTTCGACTTGGATTTCCCAAGGTAGAAATCACCACTTTTACCTCATTCCCAGCTTTTTTGACCTTGAGATTTAGTTAATAGAAACTGAAATTCGCTGGCCTGTCAGTATCATAGAACTGCATGACGTTATTAAGCTACTTCAAGATGACTTTGAAAGGAATACTTTAAAAAAATCACAGACTTGAATTTCTAGCCAGATATGTAATTTTAAAGTTTGAAATGGGGTTTCAAATTAATGACCAGATTAGCAGCAGCTTCATTATTGTCTTTTGATTGTTCATTTCTGGGCAAATAGGTGGCAGTGTCTCAAAACCATTGGACCACTTTCGGCACTGATTGCCTGAACTCTTCTGGAGGAGCAGAGTGAAATATTCATGTCCCAGGAGGGACCTTGGTCTTCCTTCACAATTGTACTACCTAGTAACTGTATTTTTGTAAGAAAGGTAAAATCCTTTGTGACCATGGAAATTGAACTACCGTGAACATAAGTTGATTTCCCCCTTTACATCATTTTCAGCAGAGATGTTCAACCCATTGTAAAAAACTCCAAATGCAGCATAGATTGTAAAAATAAATTGCACTTCAGATATTAACTTCAGTAGAATTTTCTTTAAAATAATAAATTTCCAGGGTTGTCCATCCAAATATTTCACAATGATTAGTAAGTGTTTCAGAAACATGAACTACCATCTTCATAGGGTTGCAAATACAGTCACGTATTGGCAGAATTAATGGATTCCTGCCATGAAGTTCAGGAGGAAGATTCCAGTAAACACATTTCCAATGCATCAGGTTGTGATCTTTCTCAGATAGCTCACCTACATTTAATTATGTTATGTGTGATTAAAGGCTTTATTTGTCTATCATTAGTAAACTCTCCTAATTCATTTTCATATACACTTGTAACTCAACTCGGAGGGAAAACAATGCTTCTGCCAGTAAAATTTATACAAATTCAGAATAAATCCATGGTTCTTCATCAGCTGGATGGATCCAGGAAGCTGCATAATGAGTTCTGTGAAGAGCAAGCCTGAGGAAAAATCGTAAGTACATGAGATGTGAGATGGCACTTTTTGCCCACCAGTCTTGGGAGGGCAATGGAGGAGGAGTGGTGATTACAGATAGTTTGAAGGTGTGTGTGTGGTAGCTTGAAGAACAGTCAGCAGAGAAGCAGCAAAAGGATGAAGAAGCAGAGAGAAAGAACGTGGAAAATAGATGGATGAGGAGTGTAGGGACAGGTGAGAGAAGGAGAACCTAGGATAGAACAGTAACGCAACAGGAGCCAGAGACAGATGCATCTATTATTCTGCAAAGTTGTGTGCTTTATCACTCAGCACTTCACAGACTTGCCATGCTCTCCAGTTCTGTCGTCAGTGCTCCTCTACTAACAGCAAGCACTGTTGTAAACTTCCTCTTGAATTTTGGCTGCTTTTGTTCACTGTTTTTACATTTGGTCATGCCACGCAGAGTTTCACCAAGTGTAGTTTTTGAGCCTTTTGGTGTCATTAGCTAACATGGTCATTCATAAACTGGAAAGAATTGAACCTGAAACCTTACTCTTTTTGTGCCTTTCTTCTTATTTTGCCAGTTTGCTTGTTCTGCAACAGGTTTTTTATAGCTCTTCTCCTCCTCTGTGAAGGCTGAAAATACTCATAATTTGCAGGAATATTTTTTTAGATTCTACCTCCTTGAGTTCTGTTTTCACCATGTTCTCAATAAATGCATTGGTGCATGAATATCCTTGAAACAGTCTGTAATTAAAATCTTTGAGAAGCTTCTTTTTATCTATTCAGTAGTCAAGTTGGAATTACTTTTCATTAGCCTTTTCTTCTGCTTAGCTGTGATTCACCTGAATTCAGAATGCTTTCTGACTTTTTTCTTTTTGTGCTACAGTGGTACAGTCAGTGTCAGAATAAATCTGAAGTAGGATGTCATCTGCTGTCCAAGAGATACTCTTTTCATTAAGAATGAGAATTTGGACGTAGCTATTTCATGTCAGTCGACAAGTTATACCCTCCAACTAAGACTGCACTTGCAGATAGTTGATTATATTGCTCTGGGTTGATATAATCACCATCCTTACCTCAAGTATCAGACTTTGCGTAGCACTTCTTAAACTACAAAGAAAAACTTTCCTCTTGATTTAAAATCGTAAGACTTGAGCAAACTTCAGCTGTTTCAAATTCATTCATCTTCAGTGGTGGTTGAAGGACCCTAAGGACATTGTAAGAGTACTAAGTTATTTGACAAGTAGATACAAAGATAGTTCATCTTAGGCTTTAGAGAAACGGTATTAGAAGGCCAAATTATTTTTGTGAGTGCAGTATCTAGAAGCATCTTGATCTTATAAGACAAGCAAGCTGTATGTTTCTGAGCTAGATTAATAAATTTGCTTATTGACTCATTTTGCGTTACTGGGCAAAGTAACTAAATCCACATGTACAATCAAACAAATCCAGTAGTTAGATATCAGAAAAAAAATAGTTTAAAAACACTTAAGTGTTTGATAGCCCTACAAAATTGAATATGATATTGATCTAAGGGTATTCAATAGCCCTATGAAAATGAATGTGATTTTAATCTAAGGATATTTTTGTACATGATTGTGGGCAGAAATTTAAACCACTCTGGTATTGATGTAAGAGGCCAGAGACTCTCCTGTCTTGGGCATCCCTCTGAGCAGATGCTTGTGTGAGGCATCTAGCATACTTCTGCTGCAGGAAGTGAGATGTCAAGTCCCTAGGGCCACAGAGGGTGGGAGCTATGCCAATTCGTCCAAGGAGCTGAGCTCAAAGGGGGTTGAGAACCTCACTTGTTGGAAGCATTGGGTAGGGCCAGAGAGGAAAGATAAAATGAGGTATCTGACCTGCATACTAGCATCATGTTACAGATCCGTAGTTAATAGATCAGGCTGTGTTTGTGACCAACTTCAGTTCATGTGATTGCTGTAACACTCTCTCTTCATGTCACTCTTAGTTAATATCTCATTTTAAATTTGACTGGAAGAACCATGAAGATGTCTTCAAATATTGTGATTAGTCAATGAAGTCAATAAAGGACAGTTTTTAACACGAAAGTACAGTGAACATCTCTTTAGAGGGAGCGTTCTCTGTAGAAATACGATTGCTGTCAAAGCACCTCAGCTTTTCATTATCTAAAGATTTTGAACTTAGTGCAGCAAATCTGTAATACTCTGTAGTAAATACGCAGTGTTTAGATCCAGAAATGAACTGGAATAATATATCCATTTGAAAGTGATGGAAAACTAGCCAAACGCTAGCATGAACATTCAGATTCAAAAAACATTTTATGATTTTCAGTTACTTGGAGTTGTCTGCCTTCTTCTGTGATTTGTCATTCCTCTTCACATTTGCTTCAAGATTCTAAAACTTCACATATTAGGAAAACTGTTAATGTAAATATACTACTTCACCATTTGTTTAAAAAATAAAGCTACTTTTAGTTGTGTTGCATGGTGACTGTGCTCTACATGATGTGTGGTGTATCAAAGAATGCATGTAACTTGCATATAAATTGTCTCTAATATTAAGAGAAGTATGGATCGTGGTATAATTTGGATTGAGCAAAATGCAGTTTGCCTTTGGAATAGACTAGTTTCCAGGACAACATTTTCTTGTGTAGTTTTAAGGCTTGAAATGATAGGCAGAATCTGTTCTGTTCAGCAATGATTAGGTCAGTCTTTGGTTTTGATTAATAAAAGAATGCAACCATATGTGAATGCCAAAATAAACGTTAATCCTTTCTGTGTGCACCCAGCTGTTAAACTTACAGATGTACGTGATTTCTGTGAATACCTAGATAGAAGCAGTAATGTTTTGATTTCTTAGAAATTTTCGTCAAGAGCAACAATATTTGAATTGTATAAAAACTTATTATCAAATGGAATATTATACTTTATGAGAGTGCTCAAGATCTGGTTTTAAACTGGATTATGATTTCATAAAATAACCATATGGTGAAAAATGATGAGTTGACCGAATAACCATGTGGACATGGTTTTTGTGAGTGAAACAATACATTTTCTCTTTTAAGAGTCCTACCTGTGCTGGAGAACCAGAGTTTGTTTTCTTCTAAGCTATCTGAAGTTTACTTGATGAGAAATGTAGTGTCTCTGTGAGAAATTCTGTTGATCAGAAACATCACCATAGTAGTCTTTGGTTTTAGATATTAATACAGACAATACAAGCAAAATGCTTATGTTGTTGCATTAGAAGGCTAACTCCAAAAACCTAAAATTGCCTTAAGGCCTCATTTTAATCTCACTGCAGTAGATAGGTAGATTGGAAAGACCCAATTGGAAGAGGAACTGGTTGAGTATTGGCACTTTGTTTGCAGTGATTATTGCTTAGCTTGGAAACAAGCTGATATTTTTTGTTTTTCCAGGTCTGTGCACCTCTAATCAATCTTTTTCATTTTAACAACTAAGATAAAAGCAGCTGTGGGTGCTTCAGTTGGCTTGAAGCACAGTGTGAGCTTTTAATTTCAAAAATCCTTATGATCCATATTTGTTTTTAATTTTTGCTCATCTACTGAGACCTGTGAATTGTTTCCATACCCTTTCAAATGGAGCATAGGCAGATACTGAAATTACAAAAAAAAAAAAAGTAATATGAGGAATTCTTCCAAATCCTAGTGACTTAATATATTTTTCCTTGTGAATATGAAATTCCCAATGTTGTTAATGAGATCTCCATACATCTATGGAAAAGTGAACAAATGAAGAATTTCCTTGTATAGCTGTAAAATAGATAAAATATAGTGGTGCAAGTGACCTCATTTGATAGGAGCAGGATAGCAACTTTATATATAGACTTAGAGATGGAGAGCTTCATTGCCATATCTCAGTAGAGGAATTCCATTTAGTTTAGTTCTGTTACAGATTCATAATTTCTACAGCTACAGAAAGTGTATACCCCACATACCAGAGTGACTCTGCAGAGTATCATTGTACAAGATTTCTTTATGTAAAAACCAGTTTTTTTCTTGGGTATTCCTTAGCATTATAAAGGCTTCTCAGATATTATCAAAGGTTGTATGATGTCAGTTTCTTCTTTCTTTCCATTTGATTGCAGAAGATGTGAATGGCAGACACGTTTTTAATGATGCTTATTCAAGAAAAAAAGAAGAACCCATGCCACTCTGTCATTGATTTTTGTACTTGTTCCCATACAGCCAATAAGAGCATGCCGAAGCTGTCAGATGTTTGCTATAGCTAGTGCTTTAGCATTACTTAAGACCTTCATTTTATTTATCAAAGTCATGTGCTTCTGCAGACTTTGAAGAATAAAGTCATAATGGAAAACTCATTTTTAAAAATAATCTAAAAATAATACAATAGTTTCTATTTTTTTCTTTTAGGACTTTCTTTGTGTAATTTCAAATTCATACCTGTTCATTTAAGAACTTAATCCTATCTTTAAATTAAACTACTAAATTAAACTTAATAATTAAAGAAGATACACCATTGATGCAATAATCTTGGACATGCTTATACTTTTCTTTGTCCTTTGTATTTTTTACCTCCAGGAAGTTCTTCTTACTTTTTTCCCTTTGGAATTGTTTAAAAACTTTCTATTTCATCATACTTTCCCACTTATGTAAACTTCATACCATCACAGTACTTTTCTGTTATGTTTTTTAATTTATTTATTTTTTTCCTTTCTTCTTTGTTTAGCTCTTCATAACACATCATAAGATTGCTAAATTGGAACTTTGTTCAGTAAAATTCTTTAAAATGAGTAGTTTCTTTTGTTTTGTTTTGTTTTGTTTTCAACTACAGGTATTGTCCTTCCATTAGTGAACTTTTTAAACTTTTTATTTTTTTTAAGTAATGCCACAAAGAGCAGTAGCTAATAGACTTGCATCTATGGCAACAGGCACATCTTAGTAGTGGATAAGGTGTTTCTGGGGTACATTCATTACTCCTGAAGCTAAGAAGGTGTCAGAAGTAGCAGACAGTTTGGCTTAAACCAAGCTACTTTTGGTCACTGCATGATTATATCAATCTGATTAGAATTGCATTCATGCAGAGTATCTGCAGACATTAACAAATTTAGACCATGACCTTGTATAGAATTTTCTAGAGATTTACTGAATCCTTTTCCTATCTACCGTGTAATAATACAGGTGTTCTGTCATGTGCACGTGTCATGCTTGCCTTCTGAGTGTTGATGTATGCATGGCTTCCACAGTGACAGGCTACTTGAACTACACGCTACATTACTTTCTTGTTTTGCTTTAGCCGAAAGTGTGGAATCTGCAGTTTGTGTGCTGAAAGGGCCAAATCCTTCCTGGATATTGAAATATCCAGCTTTTTAGCTTTTGAGCCTTGATCACCTTGGTAGTCAAAGTTTGAAGTGGTGGAAGTTGCAGAGAAAGTAACAGACTCTGTAGGAAGCAGCAAAAAAATAGTCATACCAAACAATCTCGGCTTTGTTTTTGAGCTTGGATTCAGACTTGACAAAACGTCAGAGTGTTGTAGAGGTTCACAGAATTACAGTAGTCATTGTGCATAGGCCATATTCTCTTCTTTGCAAGGTCTTTCTTTTCTCATTTTCAGTTGGTAACAGTTGCCTTCAGAAACTGCTCTGTGAATTATCTGCCTATATGCACATTTCAGTCTTATTCTGTAGTTCTCAGCTGAATTGCTTGTTAGCTGACTGCGTCTCCAAGAAGAGAAAGGATTGTGGTGATCAACCAGAGCTAGGTTTTGGTAGAATCCTACTTTGTCTTTCTGTCATTTCATCATAATCCTTGAAGTTTATCCCTTAATCCTCTCAAATGAGGCTACTTCCAAGTTTCGTGAACAAAAACCTGGAGAAGCTTCTGTGGGATGTGCAGTGTCTTTTAATGCTTACAAAGACCTTCATGTCCTCATTGAATCTGCAGAGAGAACATTCAAGGTCTGATGGTGCTCAAAGCTAGGAATGGCCACAGGTATCAGCCTGTGCCATTGAAGATACCTTTTATGGTGTAAAGATACACGGTGCAGTGATTTTATTATTTCCATGAACAAAGGCTTCAAGCAACTGTCTTTGAAACAAACAGAGTCTTTAAAGCTGGCTTAAAACTGAGGAGCCTGTTGTGAAAGGAAATCTCTCTGAACTTGCCATGAAACTACTACAGGCAAGAACTACTGCTTAGGGGCTTGTGGAGGTACAGATTACTGTTAGTTAAAACTGAAAGAAAAGTTATATCACGACATGAACATGAACTTAGTGAACTGAGCATCTTCATCAGAGGCAATGTAGAGTCTCTCCCAGGAATTTTCTAAAATTACTTCTTAAGCTCTTATTTTGTTCACTGACTTCAGTGAAAATAAAAACTGAGGATTGGTTGTTCTCTGTTGTCAGTTTTGTCTGCATAGGACTTGTGACCTCAATAACTAAGCAAATTGTAAGTCATAATTGAAATAATTTTAGAATAAGAAGTTCTTTTTCCAGTATAACTTATTTTTAAATGAAATTGACTGAAATCCCATTAAGTGAGATTCAGCTGTCACAAACATGAGCACTGTGGATGTCTGTGTGTTTTCTTCCCTCAAACGCTGAGAAAGTTTTGACTTTTCAAGTTGCTGTATTTCTTAGGAACAACTTTAGGATGGCTTTTCCCACTTTGTTAATGGGCAATACAAAAAGTCCAAATGTACAGACATGATGTGTGCATTTACTCCACCTCTCTCCTCCTGTGTCAGCTAGTAATAAAATAGTTGCAGGTCTTTTATTTTTCTCTCTGCTGCATAAAATAAATAGATTTCTATCTGTGGTATAGGTATTTTTCCTGTCATATCTATGATCCCTGGCATTTTTTGGTAAGATGTTTAAGTGATGTCCCACCCTTAACACTTCCTTTCCTGCTGCTGAGGGAAGAGGAAGAAGTTGACAGTTTACACACAAGGCCTCCTTGGTCCCCAGAGAACTTATATCCTGCTTGATCTAGATTTTTTTTTTTTTTTTTTTTCAAGGACAGCTTGCTCATTTATGTTAAGCTACTTGTCGTTGTTATTACTACACTAAAGAAACATTGTTTATTTATATAATGGATGTGCGAGGTTGTACCTGTTGTAATTACCATGTAATTACAAGGTGACTTCTCAGAGAAGCTTGGTTTGCTCTTTCTAAAAGTATACATCATGACAGGCTTTAATTTTGCTTTGATTGTATTTTTTTTGTTGTGATCTTTTTCTTTTTTAAAAAAAGTCTTGGATGATCCTTGTTATGATAGCCATTACTATAAAGCTAAAGGAGTTGTTAGTATTATGTGCCACTGCCTCATAGTATTGTGATAGGTTTAGCTTCAATATGTTCCTATAAAAACAGCCTGTAATAGTTTTAAGTAGTAGAATTTTCTGTTTCAGTTCCATTATTTGAGTTCTTAGCTACAGTAGTTAAGCTTAGTTTTACTTGTCATGACAGTTAGATGTCTTAGTTCTGGAAGTTCAGTTCAAAATATTTTTACTGTATCCTGTGAATCTGAAATGGTGATTTAGTGCTATATAAATGCTCTAGTTGTGCTTTATAAAGCAGTTACAATGCTACAAAAGAAGTAGAGATAGAGTAATAGGGCAAAATTAAACATCCTCTTAAGAGTTAAAAATATTTTCCGAGTTTTGATGAAATCAGTGTGCAGTCTTTTTTGTCTCCTGAAGTAAAAAAAGTACACTCAGAAATTCAGAAATCCAAAACTGCCAGCTCTGGAGTTCAAAATATACAATGGGAATGAAACACTACTATCTTTAGGCATGGTGTGGGAGGCATTCTTTGAATATTCACATCTTAATTTCAAAGATGTTGAATACCTTAAAGATAAACAGATTTCTGTGCCCAGCACTTTGGAGATCTTCAGGTGAAAAGAAACTTTGCTCTTCATATGGATATTAAGTGATAGTGTAAGCATAATAGGCCAAAAATGAAAAATCTTACTAAATTCAAATGGGTTTGAAGTGATTCTGCTTCTTTTTAGCACACTGGAGCAATTTTCTCAACAAAAAGCATGACAAGACACATGAAATGAATGATAATAAAAGGGTATGAGAGTAATTACTGCTTCACTGTTTCATTATTAGGAAGTTTTTTCTTTGCAGGGAGGAAAAAGATCAGGATAAAGTTTTCTTGTTATCTTTAAAATACTTACAAATCTTAAAAGTGCATATAATTTATCTGTATCTAGAGTTACAGAGTTTATATTTTGGCCGTAGAGTTCAGGTTTGCACTTTGTAGCAGAGAATTATGTGCACTGTGTTTTGTACCAGCGCTAGCAGGCCCAGAGCATCACCTTCAGGCTCTCCTCTGAAGAACTCTGTAGTTATAAAATGCTACTGTGCTACTTAAATACCAGAGAAAATGAATGGTTTAGTATGTTCATGTTTCACGCAATGTTTATTGGCTTCTAAACGAAGAAAAAATGCCTATTAACTAGCAGGTAATGCTTTGGAGGTTTGTGTGAGATTTAGGTTTTTCTTTTTTTTTTCTTTTACTCACATTCTGTATATTTAAAGTTTTCACTGATACTAGGGCAATATGCTGGTATCAGAAACCACTTATTTGAAATAAGCTGAAAATTGTTAGGTGTTTGGCCGGTGTTTAATGACAAATTTTGTGAGGAGTTTGAAAAAATGCTTTCCAGATATATTCATGCACAAAGTTAAGTATATTGTTTTGAGTGTTGCAAGCATAGGAAAAGCTATCGGTTTTGAGGGGAAAAATACTTTTTGAGGGTTAATTTACTGTTAATTCATTGCAGAGTTATTCTGCTTTTCTCTAGAATTAAGAAGTATAAAATGTAACCGTTCACTAACACTGTCTTTCTGGAGACCAAGATAGGTTGAAGATTTTATGTATGTATGCATTTTTATTTTTCTGGAAGTGATATATTGATTGTTTCAGTCCACATTGAAGAGTCTGAAGGCATCCAGGTCTTCAGTGCTCCATCTTAGGTAGGGGCACTGTCAACAAAACCTGGTTAATACTAACTAGTAGTGTTGGCCTCCATCCAGCTGTCCTCCTACTTCCTGGAGGAATTCTCATCAATAATTTAAACTTGTTTTGTTGTTCAAAACACAGTATACGTTTGTGCAGAATTGTTGTAGCCGAAGGCTGGTAGTTTTGACTGAAAATAACAGCTGTACTTCTTGAACAAACTGGAAAGGAAGATTTTTCTCTTTTTTTACCTTTTAAATATTGTACATTAGCATCCTTAATACAGTGTTTATCTGCAACAAGTAGCAAAGGAATTTAATCAATACAGATTAAATGACACATTTTTGTTTTAAAGATGGTGTAGAGACTCATGTGATTTCTCTTTAAAAATCAAAATCCTGTAATTAAATCTCAAGATTCAACAGGCATTGTGTCATGTTGGCATATTGCTGTGGCATAATTTCCTTTGAAGATGAAAACCCAAGTGTCTTGGTTACTTCTGCATCTCTGGTGAAATGTTAAGATCTCAACATGAAACATACTCTGAAATGTGTGATTATGAAATGGCCTTGTTTTATAATATAAATGCATTAAGATGATGCATGTGTAAAGGAAAAGCATGTGTAAAATTAAAATGATATATGATAAGCTCTTAATTGTTTTACTTCATACATTTTAGGTGTTGTTTGAAATTAAAAATAGTAAATGCAATGTAAAATAATTCTGAATCAGTGTTTAGATACAGAAGAAGTTACAGAATACAAATACCTGGAGAAGTGATGGGAAGCAGTTGCTCACTTCTTGTTAACTACCATTTTTTTTTTTTTAGTGAGGACCACGTGCTGCTGTGCTTATTATTCTGCATTTGTTTTCACCAATAAGAATTAAACTCAAAATTTTAGGGTTTTTAGCATCATATTAAATCTCAGCAACAAAACTAGACTGGAAGAGGTAAAATGGGTAGTGGACTGAGGAACTGAGAGGATTGTAAGGAAGACAAGAAAACATGCAATTTAATGAAGAGAAAATAAAAATAAGTGAGAATGTAATAAGCCAAAGCAGAAAAAGGGGCCATCTTAAAAATATTGGAAAGACAAGAAAGGACAAAGTGGTCTCATACACAGTCCCTACCCAAGAGGTCATTGTAGGTGATAGGAAATGCCATATGGACATGGGCATTTATCCTGGAAACACACCCTTAGCTTTCACTGGTGGTCATGCTGAGGTAGAAAAGTTGCCTAACTCGTGCTGAATAGCTGTAAGCTCACGTATCTCATATATTTGTAATAAATTATTAATTAAAAGGAAGATTTGCTCTTGTGAACGTTTTGTACAGACCCAAAACTTCAGTGTTTTGCATTTTATTCTCTTCAAATGGTATTTGCTTATGTTTTTTCAGAATCATCCCTTAAATTACTTAAAATAACTTGATTTAAAAATAAGAACAACATGCCAAGAATGAAGTAAAACAGTCCAAAATGCATTAGACTGATTAAGTACATGGAAAACTTGATCTTAATATACTTTCTTTAACATAGATCAACATGAAAATATTTACGTTCGGTTCACTGGAAAAGTGACTGCATTTTTGAAAGCTGAGTAATGCTGAATGTTAATAATATGGCAGGGTCAGTCATTGAGTCTCTGTAAGTATGACTCTTGGTATTTTGTTTCTTTTTCAAGCATTTGATATCTCCCAATCTGGGAAATCCCTCAGTCTAAATAACATCCAAAATACACAAACCAAAGAACAAAAGCTCAGTTTTAGGCTTTTATTGAGCAGTCCTAAATTCAAAACAATAAACCAAATGAATAGAGTAACTAGTAAGTAAGTGCATGGAAAACACTCCTTACAAGGACTTGTTCTATCGTTGACCTGTTCTCCCAGAGGAAGTGATGAAAGCATCACTGGTTTTGAGTCTTTTAATGCCAAATGGACAAAGCAGTCTGGCACAGACGTTATAAGGCAGCATAATGGCGTTGGTGCATTAAGGTAGCTGACCTGATATTCCTTCTCTGTCCAGAAACTGTGTAGCTTTAATCATACAGCAGGCACAGCTTCTTGTTACTTACGTATTGCCATTCTTTATATTAATGTGCTTCTTCTTTATTCAGGAAGTGTCTAATGGCTGTTGGGGGAGGGGAAACTCATTAGCTTCCTTCCTGATTAATATAATTTTTATTTCCTGTTGTAACAGTGGCCTCAGCCAAAAGCAACAGCCTGAAAAATTTGTATGTGTTGGGGGAGGGGGTTCCCCGCGCAAAGCATTTTCATCTGTGAAGTTAAATGTTGGATACAAGACAACTTTTGAGACCAACAAGCAGTTTTTGCCGAGGTATTTTGAACTTTCTGTCCTGCATTGCACCTTTCTTCTTCTTTAGTTACAAAGACAGAAGTGAGTCAGAACTGCACTAAACAAACCATTTGCCTTTATCTTGAATGCTGTCAATCCTAGGCTGCTTTGTCATCTTCCACTTTCCTTCTCTGACCCCTGAAGGCAGATGGTCACTGCAAATAAACCTGCTCCCAGGCTCATCTGCAGCTGCTGGCATGTGCAGATTGAATCTCTGTTGTGCCAGGGTGCAGAGAGAGTCTGCAGATGTTGGTGAAGAGTACCCCAAATTTGGGGGACTCAAGTCTTCCTGTGTTCACATAAGTCTTTCAATTTGTGTGCCAGTTGTGACATAACTTACCTTTCAAAACATGGAGCAGCCTATCCTTGCCTTTTGTAATTTAGTCTTGGCACTATATTGTGGCACTATATTGTGCTGTTTGTTTTTATTGTAAAACCTTTCTTTTTCCCAGAAATAACCCACACATTCAACACTAGAGTGCTTGACAAATACCGCAGGAAGGGGCACTGGTAGTGTTGAGAATTGTTGAGAATGAGAATGATTTAACAATGGTTACATTGAGTCAAGTAATAAAATGCAAGCTTGTTTTTATGGTGCCTTATCAAGTGTGCATGTATCATTGTCATGGTAAAATTGCACAGTATTCTGTGCATAAAGGAGGATTCAAAAAAATAATTGAAGGTTGTGTAAGTTCATTGCTGTGGCTGATAAAAATTGTGATGATGTTACCTCAGCCTGAGAAGTTAAACATTTTGTCCACGCTTCATGTTGTATATATTTAAGCCCAGATTTTTGACACCTAGTAACACAATTACTGCTGTGCTTTTGGACTGCTTTTCATTCTGCAGCTTACAAGTGGTTTTATTCAGTCTAGCTATGGCTAGACATTCACTAGGCTGGAATAGTTGCACTGAACGTGAATCTTGCTGTGTATACACTAGTATACAATATGCCACAAACACATTAGTAAGAAAATAAAAACAAGCTGATGCCACTAAGAGAAAGAATAAACTTTTGGTTATCTTTCTGCTGTACAAACTCAGCACCTTTCTCCTTCATTTGAATGCTGGAGTGGTAACATTTTAATTAGATGCTAGATGAAGTATACCTGAGTAGGAATTATATATTCTTAGCACTAGAAACTTCATTATCTCATTGAGCCTACCTCTTACCAAGTTATCAAAAAAAAATCTCATACTGGTTTCTTTGTCCAGCTTATCTGTTCTAATAGTGTTTGGTGTCCATTAATATCTGTCATGTTATGCTTATTCATACCTTAGTGCTGGTATGAAGAGGCTAACAGGGCAACAAGAGTGAGAAAAAATGCTTGTGTAGAACTATTTGTTGTTTTCAAACTGAAGCGTTGTCTCTAGGATATGGGCAATTTTTGAGAACCTGTTGATCTTGTTACCTGTTTTAAAGAGGAGGCAAATTGACTTCTAGAAAGCAGGGGTATATAATCTTGATTGGCAGAATATCAATGTAAATAATAATCCCAAGGAATGAGAAAACAGACTCCTTCCTAGAAAACAAGCCCTAGGAAGTCACTGATGAAATGAAGGCTCTGTGATGCATTGCATCACTGGGGAGTGATACTCACAAGGAAAATAGCCCAAAAAATAGCTACCATTTAAATGGTAACTGTTCGTTTCACATGAAAGTTGGCGCTGGAGGACATCAAGCATGCAGATTAGCAGGTTTAAGCTTTGCTGCAGTGATTTGCAAAAGAACCAATTAACCATCCCAGAAATCTGTATTATTTTCCTTTCATCAGCTCTTGCTACATTGAGTCTATTAGGGTAGATTAAGCAGTTAAATGAAGTACTACTTAATTTTCCACTGTTACCTGACACTAACTCAGTTTTGTCAGCTTTTGTACTAAACACAGCTATCCCTCCCATGAGACCCTCTGCCTGCAGAAACATGATTATTTTTGTGAGATGGGTTGAAGTCCCCAGAGAGCAAAAAGCATAGAGATCATTCCAAGGATTTGAGGACTTAGAAGTGGAAGTAAAGAAGAAGAAATAATGGGATAGATGAGTATTAAAGTTCTGTGCCTTGTCTGTTGCTCAGAGGAAATCCCAATAAATGCTGCATTTCCCTCATTCTGTTAACAGAACAGCACGTGCATGTAAAACCCATGTCTGGCAGCTCAGCCGCTGTCTTTTACAATTGGGCCTTATTTTGTCAAAACTTCCCCCGTTCAAGATTGAAGGAAAAAGAATGTCAGCTCTCTGCCACTTACTGGTGTGAATGTTATCAGAAGATAGTGAGAGCTGTATAATTTCCCATCAAAAGTCTGTATCACCACTGCCAGCTTCCTCAACATAATAGAGGATATTTACCTGATAGTAGGAGCGCTGCTAGAGTGCTGGTTTTCTTCAGCAATTTGTACCTTATGTTACTATCTGGTAGCACAGCACTGTGGACCAGCCAGCTGTAATTAACCAACCTGGCTGAGAAATTGTTTTCTTTATCAGAGAGTAGAAATGGTGTCCTAAGAAGGATGCACTAGAGTCAAGGTAGAGAGGGAAAATGCCTCTGACCATCATAGTTTAAGTAGTTTAGGATGGAGAGAAAGCTTATGTTACTTAATCTGTCCATATTTTCCTCATCTGAGAGGAGAAAGACAGATTTTATGTATAGTAAAATATGGATTACTGCAACCAGTAGGTACTCACATTTCTCTTTAGTCTTTTAGGTCAGCTTGGACACTGTGCTGAAGCAAAGGTAACAATGACAGTTAGGTTTGCACTCACACATTGTATTTATCGTGGAGCTTGGGAAAACATACTTGATTTTGTTGTGGGTTGGTGTTACGTGACCTGACTTATTTATATAAATAATGAGTTTTGTACCTGGTTTACATTCTTCCTCATAGTAGGTGCATCTTCAGCAAAGATATGTATACTCAGAATTCCCTTCTCTTATCTAGGTGCAATTTATGCATGCATGAATGTTTATTACAGGCAGATTGGATAGTACCATTTTCCATGAAAGATGCCTGACTGTTTCAAGCTGCTTGTAATTCTGCCATATTATGAAGGGAAGTTTTTGAACAATGTTCCTGGTTTTAGCTGATTTGAGGGTTTTTTTTTTTTCTCATGCAATGCAATGAAGAAATGGATGACGGAGCGGAATTTCTGGCTGTCAGTCTTAAATCATATGGCTTTTATTCTCTTACTACTTGTATAACATATGTATTTTGAAAAATACTATCAATATTGGCATTTTCCATGTGAATAACCTGGCAGTACACAGAAGGACAGACTGGCCAGGTAGGATGACTGGTTGCATGAGAGGAGAGTGTGTGTGAGTCAGCACCTCTCCAGGAAAGGAAGTGCCTTGAGTCTGCTCCCCAGTGTCCAGGACTTACTGGCCACACCAATGTCTCTCTGGCCACTGCTTAAAAATATTAAGCAAAAGATTAAGCTTTTAAAGGTGCATTTGACAGCTGCAGGAGCGAGTTTAAAAGACTAAGGTTCTCATTGTCACCAATATACATTTTCACACCATGAGGTGTAAAATAATGGATTCTCAAAGGAGAAGGAACCTGAGACAACCACTTCTGTGTGGCTTAGGGACCCAGTGAGTTTACCCACGACTGAAACTGGGGCTTTTCCTGGAAATGCTGCTTGTTGAGACATTGTATGTAATTCCCGCAGAAAGACGAGGGTTTAGGTTTTTTACCTTCAGTAACCCATTTCTGTTGTAAATTTAGGGACACCATTGTTCTGCCTGGCTTCTTTGATGGGGTGGCAGAAGAACTGCTGGGTTTCAAATTACATTTATTTGGGTTTTTTGGCCTCCATTCGAGATAGAAAATGTTTGAGATGCAGGCAGGGTATTTCAGATACTGAAGCTTTTTAGAAGAACATCTGAAAAGCCATACACAGGCAAGTCCTCCGAAGACTGAGCTGTCTGCTTCAACTCTCCCTTGAATACAGATGGATGCCTCTCTCTTGAATTCTGTACTCCATGGGATACCAGGTTGGGCTCTTGTTATTATCCAAGATAACTACTTTATAGTAGGTGGTTACCACTATGGAAACCCTGGGTCTTCATATGGACAGTACTTCATTCTGTGTTTGCACTTAGAGGTGTTAACTCTGTGGTCAATAAGTTACATTTAGCCAAAGATACCTATTCAGACAATGTGAAAAAAATGAGATACTGTACAGACTAGCTTTCCATGAGTTTTAGCTTTATTGTATTTTTCTTCAAATTGACAATGTTTTTCTCAACATAAAAAACAAAGCTTCATAGCTGTTCTTTAAAAACTTAAGTTACAGGCACGTCTGAAAGTCCTATATAGTGGACTGTATTTTGTTCTAAATGCTATGTGCCATACACATAGTGACACTAAAAATGCTTAAATATATAGAGGGTTTCACAAAGGTGAGCCTCAGTCTTTGCAAGGCTGGTCTCCCTGAACATGTTTTTTTAGATGAAGGGAAAAGATACATTCCTACAGACAATATTTCTGAGTAGTTTTCTGTATGTGGTGGCCATAGAGGAAACCTGAAGATATGAGCCTCACTGGGCTGGTTAGTCTTGCATATCAGGAAAGTATTCCTAAAGTATTATTTGGTATTACATGGAAATCAAGGTATTTCATCTTGAATTTTCAGATGTTTGATATTTCCCTGAAAATACTAGCCATGTATTGATAACTTCTGGAGTTAACTTCAGGACACTTACGGAACAGCTTCACTCTCAAAGAAAAACAGAAAAATGTAATAATATTAACAATAACAATCGTATGTGATGGTTTTTTGATTGCAGTCTCTTGTGTCTCAGAACTAACATATACTTGTTATGGAATTAAACATTTATTTTTCAGCACCTGTATGTGCAAGAAATACTCCTGATTTTAATCACGTAATTCAGACTAGAGACTGTAAAGAAAATATGTGCTGTGTTGCCACTAACTCAATCAACTATGGAGCTAATGTTAAAAAAATCCAAACAGATTCTTCAGTGTGTTTTGTCGATGCTGTCAGTATTTCAATATTGTCACATATTTTCATGTTTTGGAAGACATTAATAGCATTTACAGCACAGCCTTCAAAAAGACCCAGATGTATCTGTAGTTAGTATTTCAGTAACCATAGTATCATTTCGAATGGAAAAGACTTTTAAGATCATCAGGTCCAAACACTAACCTCACACTGCTAAGCCCGTCACTAAACCATGTCCCTCAGCACCTCATCTGTGCATCTTTTAAATCCAGCGCAGGGCCACCAAGATGATCAGGGTATTGGAACATCTTTTATATGAGGAAAGTCTGTGGGAACTGGGGCTGTTTAGTCTGGAAAAGAGAAGACTGAGGGGCGATCTTATTAATATTTACAAATATCTAAATGATGAGTGTCAGGAGGCTGAGGCATCTCTTTTTTTCTGTTGTATCTAGCAACAGGACAAGACGTAATGGGATGAAGCTGGAACACCCAAAGTTCCATTTAATATAAGAAAAGACTATTTCACTGTGAGGGTGTGGGAGCCCTGGCACTGGCTGCCCAGTGGAGTCTCCTTCCTTCGAGGTCTTCAAGACTCACCTGGATGTGTTCATATGCAATATGATCTAGATTGACTTGCTTCTGCAGGGGGATTGGACTAGATGATCTGTAAAGGTTTCTTCCAATCCCTACCATTCTATGATTCTATGATTCTGTGATTGCCAAGGTTGGTGACTGCACCACCTCACTGGGCAGCCCGTTCCAATGCTAACAGCCTTCTCAGTGAAAAAGTTCTTCCTAATGTCCAATCTAAACTTAGTCTGGTACAACTTGAGCCCCTTGTCCTATCATTCTTTACTGGAGAGAAGAGATTTACCCCCACCTTACATCCTCTTTTCAAGTAGTAGTAGAGAGTGATCATATCTCCTCTCAACCTCCTCTTCTCTAGGCTAAATAACCTCAGCTCCCTCAGCCACTTCTCATAAGACTTGTTCTCCAGGCCTTTCACCATCTCCATTGCCTGTCTCTGGACACTCTCCAGCACCTCAATGTCCTTTTTGTGGTGAGGGCCCAAAACTGAACTCAGTATTTGAGGTGTGGCCTCACCAGTGCTGAGTACAAGGGGACAATTACATCCTTGGTCCTGCTGGCCACACTGTTTCTTGTACAAACCAGGATGGCATTGGCCTTCTTGGCCACCTGAGAACACTGCTGGCTGATGTTCAGGTGGCTGTCAATCCATATGCCCATGCAGCAAATTTTTCTCCTGGCAGTTTTCCAGCCACACATTCCCAAACCTGTATTGTGTGGGGTGGTTGTGGCCCAAGTACAGGACCGGGCACTTGGTCGTGTTGAACCTCATACAGCTGGCCTCAGCCCATTGATCCAGCCTGTCCAGGTCCCTCTGAAGAGCCTTCCTGCCCTCAGGCGGATCTACACAATCACCCAGCTTGGTGTCATCAGCAAACTTACCTAGGATACACTCAATCTCTTCATCTGAATCATTGATGAAGATGTTAAATAGAACAGACTCCAGCACTGGGGAGCACCACTGGCAACCAGCCACCAACTGGATTTAACTCCGTCCACTATCACTTTCTGGGCACGGCCATCCAGGCAGTTTTCCACTCGTTGCTGAATGGGTCCATCCAAGTCATGCGCAGCCAGTTTCTCCAGGAGGATGCTGTGGGAGACTGTGTCAAAAGCTTTACTGAAGTTCAGGAAGACCATGTCCACAGCTTTTCCCTCATTCACTGGGTCACCTTGTCATAGAAGGAGATCAAGTTAATCAAGCAGGACCTGACTTTCATAAAGCCATGTTGGCTGATATGTTTACCTGTAATGATTATTAGAGAACAATTTCATGACATGGAGATCCAGACAAAAACATGTAAATATACTATTTCTTGAACAGAGGAGTAGTTTGATAATGAGGTACATTCTGTAGTTCTGGTCTTGCTGAAATAAAGTTTAGAGTTTTCTGCATATGCTTTCATTTTCAACCAACTACGTGCAAGACAAAAGTTCACTTTGGTAGAGAAGGAATTACTAAATTTTGTTTGTTTGTTTGTTTGTTTCTGAAGGTGTGCACATATTGCCAAAATTACTGAATCACACACATCACCTAAGGATAACCTCAAACCATTCTACTTTGCATTTCATAATCAAAATTCAGTCTTTCAGCTCACAACATAGTTGTTCATTTGTGTTTTGTAACTTGGAAAAGACAGAGAGATGGAGAGAAATGAATGTTATCATTATTAATCACTATGTTCTTAAAATGAGAGAA
Organism: Urocolius indicus; assembly: GCA_013401255.1. Taxonomy (NCBI): domain Eukaryota; kingdom Metazoa; phylum Chordata; class Aves; order Coliiformes; family Coliidae; genus Urocolius; species Urocolius indicus. The sequence continues at coordinate 70,443 of WBNH01003806.1, forward strand.
CACTTGACTGTTGAGTGGAGTGCAGTGGCATAAGAACTGGAATATAGTACTATGGCAATATTAAAAAATAGGTTCATCAGTTAGATTAATTAAATGATTAAGAAACACTGTGCAAACCAACTGAATTAATAGGCAGTGTCAAGGTAGAAGATAATCGTGTCATACTAGCCTAGCTAGCACAATTGTACCAATTGTGAATTTTCTGTAGAGCAGCTACAGAGCAAAATGGAGAAGGAGGGAAAGACTTGCAGTGATATGCTCACTTTGTGCAGTATGTCATGGCTTGTGCACAGTGATCAGTTGCACAAACCCATAGGAGTCTAAGCACAGTATTTCTAAATACTGCCTTGAAGTACCTTTGACCTGATCAGAGAGGATGTTATATGATCAGAAACTATTTAAAATAGTTTGGAATAATAATTTCAGGAGCTAGCCATATTTGACTGTGAATATGAAAAATCTGCAGCAATATTTCTCTTTTTTTTTTTGTAGTCCTATTGTCATGACCCCAACAGCTGCTGAGAAAACACTGAGAAAAGTCTATAAATGCATATTTTTAATTCAGCAATTTTAAATTTAAGAACAATACTTTGATCTAATAAGAGAGATCTAAAAATTCAGTTGGATACACATAACACGTCACAGTTATGTGAATTAAGCGATTTCCTCTGATCACTTTCCTGCCAACTGCTTTTTAGGAGAAACATCTTCACACATTTTCATTCAAATTCCTTGTGATGAGGAAGACAGTGGGTTAAACCTGTGTTATGTGATGCCAATTATTCAACAAATATATGATCTGGAGGTTCAGCTTGGAGAGAAATAGCACATTGAGTATTTTGTAGTTGTTAAGCTAGCAGACCAAAGCAGTCTTGGTCTCCAGGGAATCTGGAGGAGGGCTATAAGTGTCACTTTTGGAAAGAAGTAATTTCATTGAAATATCACTGCAACTCAGCTCCAAGCTGCAACAGCAGTGTTTTGTGTCCTCAAATGCCTTTTAACTTGTCAGCACCATAGTTATTACTGATTAATCTGATAATATGGTTGCATTTTGTCAAAAGTGTAGCATGACTCCCCTGGCTAGCCTTTGGTGTTTCAATTTTGTACTTAGATATACATTACCAAATGTAACAGGGCCTGGAATTAATCTGGAATGAATGCCCTTACTTTCTTAGAAAATTGTTTGAAAACATTATTTGAAATACCACTGTTTCTGTTTTCATAACAAAATAGGAAAAGCCAAGTATTCAGCTTTTGAGTATACTTCTGTTCAGTTTTGAAAGAAGTAGACAAATATTTTATACTTCCATTCATGTTTAAAACTCAAGTTGGGGTTTTTTAAAGTGAATTTTTATATCTATGCATAGTGGTGATTTCAACTTCCAGTGAATAATAACAATTAATTTACAAATAATTTCTCTTTATAGCCATACTTAGAGAAATCTTTGTCTGGAAATTGTGTTCTAAATAATCCAAGAAGAAACAGATAAGAGACAGGACTGAAACGCTGTCTTTGGGCAAGATTTTGAAATCCTTATATTCATTGATAGCAAAGCTTTCCTTAAAAATAGTTTCTGTTACCTGTAACAGCATACTTCCAACATAATATCTGGTTTTCAGTTCTGTAATAGAATTTCACTATCTCAGCACAGTAGAATGAAACCTCCAGATTGGGCACTGGGATACAGCAAGACAAACTGTAGTCTTATAGGGAAACTTCGCTTAAAGGAAGGTTTTTGGGGGGATAGAGTTATTTCTTGGGGAGGAAGGAATGGATGGAGTCCTGGAGCATGCTGTCCTTGACAACAGGTGAACAGGTCAGCTGATGCAACTGAGCAAATTTTTTTTCCCCAAAATAAAAGGATTAACTGTGATTCTTTTCTTCTTATAACAAGCACACAACGTGGCTATTAATAAAATTATTATTACATGACATTATATATTCTTTATCACTCATAACGATATGTAAGATGGAGTCAGTGGAAGTACAATGCCAGAGTAGAGATGAAACTGTAAACTGAAACTTGAGGAAAACTGAGAAGTTGTGAAGAATAGTGTTATGACCATCTATAATTACACCTCACAGTACTGGCACATGAAAACCTTCTTATTACAGAATAGAAATTAAGCACTTTAGACAAATACATATCAATGGAAATACACCAGGAATTAAATTAGGTCTTGTGATCTACTTCTTTGAAATGGCTTGAAAATGGCCAAAAATACATTTTTTAAATGTATTTGTTCATAGTGGTGAGTAGTTTTCTATTCTGTCCTGGAGAAAATTAGAAAGTTTTGAGTGGTACATCAATGTAATTCCTCTTCATATTTCTTTCACTGATATGTGTTAGGTAAGAAATAGTGAATCACTATTATAGTAAGTAGCTAATGGCTTAGAAATACATGACGAGTTACAAGTTGAAGTGTTTACAGATGGACGTTTGTACAGTATTTGTTCAGTATTTGCACACATTGGTTACAACATTGGCTACAGTATGTTTGGAACTTTGAAGCTATCAGTGACCAGAAATTAAGCATGTGGTAAATGTGATTGGAAATAGTAATCATCCATCAATTATATTTCCAGGAAAAAACACATCAAAAGCCTCAATTTCAATTCCCTATTTCCCATCATTCCTAATTTAATGAACTTGAAAAAGTAACTAAATATTTGTCCTTCATCCTCTGGAAGAAAAAGGGAAAGAACGTTTTTTAAAATGTTCTCCTAAATAAGACAAAATACTTGTATCAAAAATACTCAGGAGGATGTTATAAACCATACTACACAATTTTGTATGTCTGTATCTGTTCACTTAATTTCTTGTTTGTTTGCACTAAGCTGGAGAAGGTATGAAATACTCCAAATTAGAAAATATAAGATAGTAACTAGTAAGATTGGTGATAAGTAGCTAGCTTTATGGTGCATTATATGCAGCCATACCTTTATGGAAAGGCAACCACAGTGCTGTGCTTAACAAAATTGCTGAAAAAATGAGAGTATGACAAAGTGACAAAAATAGTTAGCTTTTGGATAGTCTTTCCCTTAATACTGCGTTTTTGATGTATCAGGGACTGGTCACAGCTAAACATGACGGTCCCAGTGTCATCTGTTCCTGTTTATTTACAGTTCTCCTAATTGGCATCACTGGATGTGATGACTTAAGCAATACTGATTTGGAAAAAGGTTTGACTTTCATATAAACTTACTTGTACATTTATCTTAAAGCTATCAACTGACTAGCAGAATCCTATTTATGCTGAGCATCAGTGTGAGTTTTCAGCATGGGTTGCAAGGAGATATCTATCAAAAATTAAACATTTTTTGCTTTTCCTGCCAACACTATGTGGCTGTCACCAGTGTTTCAAACTTGGTACCAATGGCAGTTATAATTTCCCTGTGTTGTTACTCACATTCGTCCTTACTCATTTGATGTTCAGTTTGTTTAAATCACCTGTGCATTAATGACATATGAACATATACAGAACTAACTTGAGATGCTGAACATTTCTGCTTTTGCTTTGAATCATCTGATTATATTAATATCCTCTACAACAGATTTTTTTGTCTGGCTGTGTTATATTTTTGTTGCATATATGAATATATGAAAACATTATGTTATTATTAATAACATACTTTTTAAAAGACATCTACATTCATTTAACTTAAAAAGGTCCATGATTTCAAAATAAAGTAATAACTGGATTATTTGTTACAGGATCAACATAATACTTAACACCACACTAAGTGCTGGTTGTATCTGTCTTTCAGTACTTGAGGAGTGAATACATCTTAGTGACATTAAGGTTTAGATGAAATGTAAAATGGTACTGCATATCTAATACAGCTAGTTCTCAGAATTGCTCTGTAGTAGATTTCTTAAGAAAGTATAACTCTTGATGTAAAACCTGAATTTTGGAGAAACTGATTTAAGTGTTTTTATTTCTGAAGATCTTGCCAAAATTATCATGACCTAACTTCTCTCTGAAGCAAGATTCCAAAAAAAGAAACAAAGCTAATGAATGTCTGGCATTCCTTACAATACTTCAGAATATGGTAGCAAGTTTTTTTGATTGTCACTCAAAGTCATATCTGAAATTTGGAAGTATTCAAATGCAAAGCTTTCAGTTGTATCATTAAAGTGACTGGAGTCTTAGCAAAAAGAGCATGAGAAGTAAGAGTTCCTACACCACAAAGTACTTTCATCAAGTAGTGCTTAGGCATTGGACTCCTGAGATCTGGCATAAACACAAAGTTTCTTGGGTATTTTTTTAATTGATTTGTTTTTTCCTGACCTTGAACCCAGAAGAACAGTGTATATAACATGCAGTTGCATTAATATGCAGCCAGTTCTGCAGTAGGATGTTTCTGCTCAGACTATTCAGTATTCACTTGTGAAGGCATGTTAAAATTGTTCTTCCAGAATAGTTTTAGACTGATTTGTGCTATAAAATTTTGCCAATCTGCAAATTTTTAAATAATCATACTATTGTTGCTAATTCATGTGTTCACTATGGGCTGCCTTTACTGCTACATTCACAGTGCGTCACACTCACTGTCCAGCAAAAACATGTAAAATTCTAGATAGGCATTGCAATGCCCCTCCTGAGAGCACTCAGTTGTACCTTAGTATCAGGGAATAAGGGCCATCTTTTAGAGTCTCTCTTAGCCTGGAGATTATTCACGGAAACATCAACAGACTTCCAGCAGTATAGAGAAGAGTCACAACTCAGGGTGAGAGTAAAGTGTTCTCAGGCACATGTCTATGATGGGAAGTGTTGTAGAGGGTGGGAAGGAGTAGCTGGATCTACTGTGCAGAAAGAGAAATGAAGGGAAAATCTTTACAGAGAAAATTTACTTTTTAATGGTTTCACACTCTCCCTCTAGAAATTATTTGTTTTCAAGAGAGAGACACAAGCTAGCACACCTGACAGCATTGGCAAGTATCTATGCCTTACTTTGTCTAGCTCCCCACCTTCTTTCAAACTAAGGTTATTCATGCAGCTCTTTCTTAATCCTGATACTGTTGTTGCTTATCTCAACAAACAGTTGTCTTCTTTGATGCCAGTTTTAGTATCATTAAATTGTAAGACAGGGATTTAAAGCTGCCTGCATTGTGGACACTAACGCTAGTAGTTTGTGTGACCTAGAGGCACTACCTTTTTTTTTCTCTCTGCCTGGAGTGCAGCAAGGACTTTCACTTGCATGGTCTTCACAGTACAACACACCAGTAACATGTTCATACTTTGACAGAAAGATAGAACACAACGACACTGCTTCCAAATAAGCCAAGAACAGGAGGGATTGGCTTAATACTTGATGCAGCTAAAGAAATAGGTACCCACCACTTCTAGTAATTCAGCAGGAACTAGGACTGTCCAGCTAACTCAGCAAATTCAGGGCTGATATACAAGAGGTTTATGGAGGAAGCTAGGATGATGAGGGAACTGAGTGGCAAGAGTGGCCTTAGATCTGGCATATATGTGAAGTCCAAATTCTGTCATCTGTTGTCAGGTAGATTTCATCTTTCATCATCAAGCAGACTTCTAAAAGCCTAGAAATCTCCTTTTTGTGAAAAAAATCAGTAAAGTGATAAGCCTCTTACTTTGGATTAAAAAAAAAGGATGTCTTACTCTTAAGGAAAATACCTGAAATTAAATACCTAGATTAGTGAATGAGCGGATGAGGATCTTTATAATGGTAAGTCCTTTCATTGCATTTCTTAGATTACAAATGGAAATCTTCTGTGAGCTTCCATCGTAAACCACTTCTGATGGTAGCCTCAAAAAATGACCTGTGTTACAGACTTCTCTCTGGATTTTTTAACTTCAGATACTGTATGAATGAAATAACTATCCTAATTTTTATTCTAATTATTCACAATTTCTTCACTGTAAGAAACAGTCTAAACCATATCTAGTTGGGGGGGGTGGTTAGGTAATATAATTGTCTATTTTTACATAGTAAGGAGTAGAGTGGGTAGAGCAAAGACTGACCATAATAAGTTTCATTCAAATACACCATTTTAATTAATAATTGTAAAGAGCTACAACAAGTTCCATAATTTAGCTATAAAAGCAAACTCAGTTTTCCATTTTTAAGTAGGTAAGACACTGCACAAAATGGTTAGACCATTTAACTTTTCCCGTTTTGTCTTTTTTATGAAAAGCAGGGAAAGCAAATTGCAAGTATTTAAAATGTCAAACTAATGGACGTATAAATGATGAACAACTTGCAATGCGTGCTGAAAGAAGGCATGGCTTGTCGTAGGACTGTGGAAAAAGAACTGAATAATTCATCAGGATTAAAATAAATAAAAATATTTCAATGCATTGGTTGCAGGTTTTTTTTATTGACCTACCTGGTATAAGTTCTTAAAGTGTTCATTGGATAGCGCCAGCTCGAAAACAGGATACACTTAAAATACTGAAAGTGCGTTATTTCTGGATTTGGAACTTCATCCATTGCCTTCATCAGAGAAGAAAATGCCAAACAAATGTTAAAATAGAAAAAATAACCCAAACCATTACTTTACAAAATGAAAGATAGAAATTGCGGAAACTGGAATTTCTGCAACACCTAAGACTGGACCATTACATAATGCCTAAAACTACAATATCCTTCCAACCGTTATGCACTACTTAAAATGTCAGAAAATCTGACCTACTGTTAAGACCACTCAGACTTTACATCCTTCTGTCCTTCTTCCCATATCAGAAATACAGAGGAGAGATAGTTTTGCTTAAGGGTCTGTGAACTGCAAGGTGTAGTTAAGTCTCAAATAATTAGGCCAATTAAAATCAATACATTGAATACCTCACTGAAACATCATGGTCTACAATAAAAAAATGGCCAAAACCAGGAAATTAATTTAATTCTGACTAACTAGCCTGAAGCAAAGAGCTAGTTCTTTCCTACTTCAAACCTTTTCTCCAGAAACGATGAGAACCAAGACTCGGTAAATCAGTCAGGATCACTTGTGTAATCACCTCCACAAGGCCTTGCTTTTCTTCTCCTTTCAACATCCCAAATAATTCCTCTGATACCATTCCATTAGCGTTGCTCAGATCTTTTATCCAGCCTCAGGACAGGTCGCCAGAATGGAATGTCAGTCCTCAAGCAGAATACTTTCTGAGGAGGCTGTAGAAGATTTCCAGTCTACTTGGCCAGTGAAGATGAACACAGCTAAGGTACAGACAGGAATTAGTGTGCAAGGAGGGATGATATAGTAATAAGGTTCATTGATATTAGTGGCCTTTTAATGGGCTACTCCTTGTTAGTCAGAGACTGCAATACAGGCTATTTTGGACATTCATGATTTTACTTGACATGGATACCTGATGCTCAGTTTAAACAGGTCTCATTTTTTTTCCCCTTTAAATAAAAGGCATAACACTCTTTGTTTGCCTTTGGAAATTTAGGTAACTTGAAAGTAATTAATGGACATTGACAGAAATTGTGCAAAAGAAATTAAGGGTAGCAAAACTTATTTTGTTCTTCACAAGTTATTTCCGTGTTTCAACACCACTTGCTTCTTCCCCCTCTGTCTGTAAGGCCAAGAGACTGCAATAAACAAGATAGAAGTAGAGACCTTGAGGCAGCACCCAAAAAATGACAGTGGCTAGTGGAGACCCATCTTTTTTTTGCACAGCCTTGTAGGCCGGTTTGGTTGGTTTGTGGTAGCCTCTCACAGGAAGGTATTTATGATTCAAAAGTGCTATGTCCAGCTCTCCTGACTGTCTTTTTCTGTCAGTTACAATTATATAGTATTTTAACACTGACCCTGCAGACCCAATCCTCGCACAGGTGAGACCTTTTATTGCAGGGCTTTCTAGTCTTGCGCTCAGATCTGAAGCCAGCAGTTTCTGCAGTCTTTGTATTTAATGATATGTTCTAGACTTATGTTTGGAACGAACATACAGCTTAGATGGTAAATATGCTACTTCTAGATAAAAAATTTGATTCTCAATCACAACTTAGGCCATTGAAAGATCTGTGGTAATTAACTGAGTATTTCCTTTCTGCTTGGTTTTAAAAGGTCAGCCATTCCTTGTGCCAGTTTCCAAATCTTTCCAGCATTATTCTTTAATTTCCTATATAGTGCGCCAAACACCTGGAAATACAATTTCCAGATCTGCATCTTTTGGATGTCAAGTGTGAGCATACAATAGAGTGTTAAGTTAATAAATGTAAGCCATTCATATTCTGTGGGGCAGATATTGGCATGTCATTAGTGAGCTGTAAGTGGCTCTCAGTGTATTGTGTGTTCATGAATACTTTCACAGAAGATTGTAAGCCTTTACAGGTGATTCAGCTTTATGCCCTACAGAAACATATTGCAGGAAAGAAGACTGCTAGAAATTAAAAGTAATTGAGGTTCCAGTACATGACAACAGTAACAGTTTGGCTTCCCTTTTTGTTACAATCTCCTGCTTGCAAATTGCCAGAAGCAATATTCTTTACTTACTTGGTCCAACTGAAAGATTTGCAAAGGTAACTAATTTCATCCTATGATTCACTTCTTAGAAACTCTCTTTTTCTTTTCCCTTCCAAAAACATAACCTGAATTCTTCTAATTTGTCATAGTGGCTATTTTTGTGGTTGGTAAAATCATAAGCATTACCAGCAGAAACGTGAGCGTTCCTTCTTTTACTGTTTGTAACAGAATCTTGTTTTGAAGCTTGATGTAATTCTGAAAGAATATTACAGTGTGCTGAAATTATCTTTAAAGTGCTTGGAAATTGCTGATAAAATGCATAAATTATTTATCTATGCTATATGTATATCCCTGTTCATGTGTGAGGATGTTTGTACACATAATACAAGAAAAAGTGCGCAAGTTCCATTCACATTCGTGTATATATAGACACACTCAGATGCAATATTTTTTAAAAACTAGCCAAGATTTATCTAATTAATGCATAGTTGTAATCCATGCAATCTCTAGCATTCTTCCCTTCAACATACATTTGTTATTTTAATAATTCATTATACTAGTATAAACGAAGACTAAACACTATATGAATTTAATTTACCTTCAGATGAAACAATGAAAATATGGCATATCCAGAGGATTACTTTCTGCATTTTTGGTCAGGTTTTGAGTGGGGTTTTTTTTGGTTTGGGGATTTTTTTGGGTTTAATGCCTACCATGCAATGACAAAGGTTTATTCTCCCTTTGTTCTTTTCAGAGTGCTGCAGCAGCTCCCAGTCCAGTGCTAGGAAACATTCCCCCAGGAGATGGCATGCCAGTAGGTCCTGTACCACCCGGTTTTTTTCAGGTATTCAGAAAAATTATGATTACAGGAATTTTAGGATAGAAAATCCTCCATAATACTGTTTACAAGTCTGTAGAAAAGATCCTGTTCTAAACTATGTCTCACTGTATGGTGCAATACTTGAGAGTTTGTTTTTTAACAAAAGTGAATTAGGTGGAAAGGAAGGGATCTCTCTGGATGACAAGTATTTAATTGATGAAATAGTACAGCACAACTCATTTCAAAATTTCAAGGGTGATAAATGGTGCCTGTTGATGAGTGAAGACTGGAAGTACTTGAATATAATTTAAAAGTTATATCTGATTATAATATACATACATTGCATTGAAACTTTCAAGTAAGAACATTGTTGGTTATGTCTAGCTCTATGGTAAAGCCACAGGCCAGATTTTTAGAATCTTCAGGTTTCAGTAGGGAACAAAACAAGGCAATTAAGAATATCTCATCGAGCATCTCCATGCACATTTAAGATCACAACCTTAACAACTAGAAAAAACAAGCCAAAGATGTAGACCATGTGTTGCTTCTGCTAAGTTTTGTTGGAAATGAAACTAAATACCCAAACAGCACTTTGGACATTAACAGTACACAGTACTGTGATGGAAAAAATGTCAGCTCTTAGTGCAAGGCCAGCCTAACAGCCTGTGAGGGAGCTTCCATTCCCCACCATCACCAAAACTCCACACTGGTAAACTACTGTTACTGTGCAGCAGGAGGAAAATGTAGCAGCATCTCTAGCTTTGGTACAGCTCTTTAGGAAGAACAGAGATTTCCACCTCACCTACTTGATCTCAGGATGCGAGAGAAACAACCCAGATTTCTAGGATTGTGATGTGGGGAGAACATTGTGATAGGAAGTTCTATAAAAAAAGCATGCTGAAATCCAGGTAGAGACTGCTGACTTTTTCCGTCTTCCCTGACAAACATAGACCAAAGGAACATATTCCATCTGGAAAAAAAGAGAAGACATGTTTTATTTATTTTTTTATCCAAATGGTGGTTATACAGAAATGCCAGGTTATCAGCAATCTTCATTTAATCTGTATGTAAGTGGCAACATTACTTGTGTGGTCTTGATTTTCCCACAGTCACAGATGGAAAAACTGCTATCTACTGCATTGATACCTACATAAAGAAACGCTGAACCTGGCATGAGCATGTTATTTCCTTCATCAACTTAAAAACCGAGACGTGATTTTTAATACATGAATGAAAAGATATTTGCAAGTGAAGTAGAAAACGTTTTAGTGTTGCTAGTAAAAAAATCCTCAGGAATTGGCAGAACTAATTAATTATTTTATTTCTGCTTCTATGATTTGAACAGTTGGCTAGGTAGATTTTTTAAAACACAATTTAATATAATTTTTATATTGTATAAATATTTCATTTTTCTATTTTAGCCACCCACTCCAGTTTTAATATCAGAAAAATTAAAAGTTTATTCTTTGTCTCTAAGGGCTATTAAGAGGGGGGAGGGGCACAGATAGGACAAGTATGTGAAGTTTGGCAGAAAGAGTAACTTGTTTTAAAGGTTTTGCAGGAGGAAGGTGTGGGAGTTTTGCTTTTAGAAGCATGAAAAGACTTCTAGACATTCTAGATCTTTAAAGATACAAGATAAGATGATAGAAAGTTAAGTATGATTGAACATCTTGTCAGTATCTGACCAAACTTACTTGAAGCCGTACTAGCAGGGCTTTTTTTGCAAGGCCTGAGATTGAAACTAAGGAGAGGAAAATCCATTTTTTTATGCAATACATTTATGAGCTATCATCAGCTCAACAGTGTGGCCAATAAGTCTTCTCTAAGGCAAGTCCCAAAAGCTCACCTGCAGAGTCTGGTCTGGACACCTCCACACACCACCTTTCACCTCTCCTTGGAACTCCTGGATCTGTGCCATCATGTGTTTCTGTAAGGTGCAGTACTCAGGATTTGCCACTTCAAGTTTTAGTTGATAGAGATCTACTTTCTTCAGTCACATGACCTTGTCAACAGAACAAACATTTTTAAAGAGATGATTAGTTTTTGCTCTACTCATCTGCTTAAGAATGTATGTAAAGAAATACTGCAAGTATTGGCAAATCTTACTGCAAATTTGGTATGAGATACATTGATATGGTTGGGAGCAATCCCAGCAAGGGGAGCTTAGCCAAAATCCAGTCAGTTTCATAACACGTTGAAACTGTAAGGTGCATTTATAAAGCAAATATGTACAGACAGTCCATAACAATGTGTTGTGGTGTTCAAGTGAGTGTTTTCAAGAAGCAGTTAGTACCTGGCTGTAAAACCTTCAGAGGGAGCTGAATCTTAGCAATGTCAATTTATCTGAGGATGAGAAAATACACTGGCAGAGGTAACCATGTATGTGTACCTTAAAAATTAAGAAGCATCGTCTACTGCCATGGAATGCAGGTGAAAAGACAAGCACGAAAGACAAACTAGTGATCAAAACTTCCTGCTTCATAGATGCTTGCTTTCTTTCTAGTACACATTAAACTGGACAGTCAGTTTCTTTTTACTTCTCTGCAATTCTTCTGCCCCCAACTGATCATGAGAATAAACCAAATCAGAGAAAATATGTTCATCTGTCTTGATCTGAATACTGACAAAGTTCATCTTTTTTATGATCCAATGGTCCTCTTTTCACTGAGTGAAAAGTGCATGATTTTAGACCTGCAGTTTTTTCCTAGACTATGACAGTGAGCAATTTTAAAGAGTCAGAAGATTGTAGAAACAGTGGGAAAATGATGCTTATGTCTATATTTAGTTCACTAAGACTTTGCCTTACAAAAAAACATTATAACATTTCAACTTCTTGCAATCTAAAATTAATCTAGAAAAGGTCATCTTGGAATGATAAGGATGGCTTCTGTTGTTTTTGTGAAATGTTTGGGTTGACCTAAGCAAAAGCTTTAGATAGCCACTACCTTCCAGCTCTGCTTGACTAACTCAGAATTGCTAGACAATTTCTCATCAGTACTGGCTCTTGGTTTTGCACTGCAACTCTGTTTGGGCATTGCAGCACTAACCACTGTCTGAGACATATGTGAAATGGATGTTAATGCTGCTGCAATTCCTTCTTATCAGACAGGTCAGAGAAAGGTGGCAACCTAGGTGAAGACTATGCTGGGAACCAAGAAACATTACCTGGGTTGTCTCTGCTGACCACTAGCATTATTTATGTGTTCTGCAGTTTTTAGATAAAATAAATAGATTTTTTAATGTGTATAAACTAAAATAATTTTCTTCTAGTTCTTATTAAATACTTGTATAGCACATGGAGGGAGATAAAAATATGGGAGAAGTATGGTTTCTCAGGCAATATCTGTTAAAACTCTGTTCTTCATAAAATTAATTTTTCCCATATATGTAGGCTACTAGCTCGGGTGTTAATTAGCACTCTGGCCTTTCATGCCTGGTCCACAGAGATGGAGTTCTGAAGACAACAGCTGAATTTGTTTTGTATCATTCTGTTCTTATATGTTTATACTTAATTCAGGTGATGGATCATGATCACTACAGTGCTGACAGTCCAAAATACAATACCTCACAATGATACAGTGAAAGAAAGGTGATAGAGTTGTGCACAGCTATCATCATCAACGAAATAACTTTAAAAAAAAAATTGTTTACAGGGTCAAAAATGAAATTTGAAAAGTCAAGGAAATAGGTTTATGTGGAGTTAGGATGTGTCTCAATTTCATCTACTGATGTGTATGTATTTTAAAGTCACTTTAAATTTCATGGTTACATTATTTTTTGTCCTCATCTTTCAGTACATAAAATAGGTTGATACTCTGGAAATAAATGGGGATTATAGAGAAACTGAATCCACTCTTGTTTCATTAGCAGTAAAACTGAAAGCGTGGAACTACAGAAGGAGAAAATAATTTTTTCACACAGGACTCTGAAAGTCTAAATAGCAGAACCCAAACAAGTTTTAGAGTTGATTTGTCTCAAGTGGAAATAATGGATCAAGTGCAATTCAGTGAGGGTGATGTCTGGTGGGTCTGTGCTTCTGCTAGGTTGTTTTCTTAAATACAGAGCCTTAGACAAGCATAATAGCTGGGAAACAAAGGAGGAGCCTCTGTGCTGAAAAATCATGTGTGGTTCATCCCTAAATTATCCACATTTTTCCTAGGTAACCCCAGGAAAAAAGTCATTTCTCTTTCCTTTCTCTCAGTCTATTACAGTAGAATGTTGTAAGTGACAATCTTTTTAAAAGATGATTATTTACTTGGGCCACGGAAGTTACAAAACAGTATTAGATCACATAAGGGTAAGATGGCTATATACATTTCTGAAATGCTCACCTAACTCCAGTCTGAGTCTTGATATGTTATCAGTTTGCCAGTTTTACTGTACAAGATGCCAAGGTGTGAGAAGACTTTTAGCTACTGTGTTAATAAACTAAAAGTCATCTGGGACATTTTCTGTGCCCTTTTTTAGCATCAGAGTTACTCTGGTCTTAGTTTCTTCATAGGACCATCCAGAGACATCAACATGACCTAGTCGTCGAGCCCTATATGGAAATAGTAGGGCAACTGGAGAACTGAATAAGATTATAATAGTTATTTACCTTTGTGTCTAGAGGATGCATATAATGTCATCAGCCAAAACTCTACACAAGTGTCTAATAAACTCATTTACAGTGAATTAAATTCATCCACTTGTGACCAAAAGAGGATTAGGTCATAGAATTCAAGTCTCTCAGGTTTTCACATCTTACTTCCAGTTTCTGGCCTGAGGACAGACAGCATTTTTCACCAGGATTTTTTATGTGAAAGCCCTCTTAGAAGCAGAGCAAGGTCTTCAAAGTGTTCAGTACTAGCTTCCCTACTTTCTTCTGGAAGACAATGAGATGGGAAAACAATCACTTTTCATACTTTCAAATCATGGTACAGTATGCATTTAGAAAATCGCAATATTTGGAAATAACATCATGTTAATTTTGAAGCCTGAATACACTGGTGTTACGTGGCACGTGCCAGTGCAAAATGCTGCTTTTCAGGTAGTGAAGTGTTACCCATTTCCATTCATCTCTCCACTGACCTTTAAATAGTCTAAAAATACTGAAGTACACTGTATTTGTATCTTTGTGGGTATCTGCTTTAAGTGTAGGAGACTATGTCAAAGTATTGATTTCAGAGGATTTTATTTGCTCTTTAGTTATTTTTCCTGATTTAACACACTTAAATGCAGAGATAGAATCACAGAATGGTTTACAGAATGGTTTGGGTTGGAAGAGACCTTTAAAGGTTGTCCAGTCCAACCCCCTTGCCCTGAGCAGAGATATCTATAGCTAGACCAGGTTGCTCAGTGGAATTCATCACTTTCTCCAAGTTAGTGACAACTAGCATTGCAACTATGGTAAACATTTGAATGCATGTTTAATTAAACTCTATTTCTCTTCACCTCTTTTATTACATGGTTGATCAAAAGTTTACTGTGTCTGCATCTCTATAAGGAGCCTGTCTATTCTGTGAAGGCACTCAGGCAGGTAACAACCTTGGGTTTACATTCACCTGAGAGCCACTGCTGAATAGTTAACTCATCAAGTGCCAGCTGAGATTTAGAGGAAGCAAGTTGTTTGATAGTTAATTGGCAGTTCACTTGTTTAGTTACTGTCACATCTAAGTAAAGTGCTCTTTCTTTTAAATGTATTGCTTTATTTTGGCCGAGTTGTTAAAATGTCTTCATTTGAGCTTACCACTAAACTTTATTTCCATAGTAAGTATATATATTCTAAAGGAATTGTTGGAGTAGTTTGCTTCATTCACCAATTTGTGATCATCAGAGACGCATGGAATGGCAGGACAAAAAATGTGTCGACATGTTACATATTCCTCTTATGTAAAGGGAAGAAAAACAAACGGACCAAACCCAATCTACGAAAGTAATGTAATGTTGTTATGCCATCTAGTGGCAGTTCTCATTTTATCTCAATGCATACTGTTCTAAAGTATTATTTTTAGCCTTAGTAGAGCTGATCTAATGGTTTCGGAGAGCATTGTTACATGAGCAGAAAGAAATTTTTCTCCTCCTGCCTAGCATTACTATTTACTATTAAAAAATTAGATTAAATAGCACTTAAGTAGTGAAAATATGCAAAGTAAGTCAGTGAATTGAGTACATAAACAGTGAACTATATATAAAAAGAAAATGGATTTGTAAGCTCTACACAGGGCTGTAAAATATCTTTATAATGTACTATTTAAGTTTCTACTTTTATTTACAGTATTTACAATAAAGTCATGGCATGATACATTTTAATAAAATGGAGCTCTAATTATCAATTCAATAAACGGAGCATTTGATTAAAAGAGTCAAATCCTTGCTATATACCTCCAAGAAAACCAGCAAGCAAAATGATAATTGAACTGTTTTCCAAGGGGAAGTATAGACTCTGCTCTTTTGTGAAAGTCATTAGTCGAAGTCTCTCAAACAGGTTCAGGTGACACCTTTAGTTCTCCTTTGATTCCTCAACAACTGGGGTTAAATCAGCCCATTTGTGGTTTTAGTCAGTCCTTGCTCTCACTTTAATCTGGCTCACTTGTGTTAGTCTCCTGGAAACTATCACATTGGCCAGGGATCAGCTGGGTATATGATGCCTCAGCCCCTTCATGCTTGCAGAACATCTTCCCTCCCAGATTGCTCATTTGAACAAGCAACCAGCAGTAAGGAAGATGAAGCAGGAGAAATCCTCCAGCGTCCCTTTTAAGCCATTTTAAAGTGGCTGTGTTGCTCCTATGAATTGTCCACCAAGGGGTCATTGTATGCACAAGGAATGAGGGTTCCTAATTCCAGCTGCTAAATTACATGACTAAACCTAGAAGATGCAGGCATCTCTGAGACTGGTCTTTGCAAGACTATAGCACGTATTTATATTGATTTCATAATGTTTTGTTTCTTTTTAATGCCCTTTGAGCCGTTTCCACTATTGTTTTCCCATAACACTCATGTAGTTCCCTGGTTTCCCAGGGCATTACCATTTTTTATCCCACATCTTTAAACAGCTGCACTTCCCTTACCTATTAGTGCTGTTCCTTGTGCTTTCCTCACTTTTGCAGCATTGCCTGTACACTTTTTTTTTTTATTAAATAAACTAAAAGGTACAAATATATAAAAATGAACTGGAGCATGACTGCAAAATTAGATGTATTTGATACATGTTCACATCCATCCTAAATTCCTGTGGAGCAAATGAAATAATTGCTGGTGAAGAAGTGAAAAGTATGAAGATTTGGGCTCTGAGCACAGCAGGTACAGAGAAGCTTGAAAAGCGTCATGGATTGTTAAAACATTACTGTGAGCGAATGAAGCTTGTGAGTAAAGCTAGCAGCTTTGGTAGGCCTTGAAAAGCGTTGAAAATAGATTTTAAAGGGGATTTATCACCACCCGCCCCTTCTTTCCCCAGTTTTTATAATTAATGTTAGTAAAAAAATGTTATTGCATTTTTTGAAATTTCTGTTGTTTGTAAATGCAGCCATCCCAGTATAGCAGTCTGACACCCACTGGGAATACTCCAGTGCATAAAACTGCATATGCTTAATTCTTTGTAGCATTGGGATCTGTGCATTTTTGTCTTTGGCAGCAACACATTATATTTTAGAATATTCCCCTTTTTAAAATAATTTTGAGGTTTTAGACTATATGAGAGAGAGATTACCATCTAGAAAAACTGTAAGTAGTTTGCATTTGTTTGTTCCTCTCTTTTTCATTTGTTTAAATACCAGAAAGAAAATAAACTTTAAAAAGATTAAGGTGTCTGATATCATCTGGCTTTGATAACTATATCCTGCAGTTGTGGTAATGGTTTTACTGCTCATAACTGTTAGAACAAATTAAAATTGCTCAGCTTTAGTAGCTCAATAGGGTCTGAGCCCATGCCTCCACCACCTCCCCTTCCATGTGTACATCCCAAGCAGCCACAGACCCACTACTTTTGGTGGAGTGCTACAGGAGAAAGAGGTGTAATTATGCACAAGTCCTAGGAGATCTGTTCTGAACTTTATAATCTTACCCTGAAAACTCAAGTTTTCTGTTTGTGAGACACACCTCAGAAGTTAAGGATATTGACTATAGACTAAAATTGTGTGTATGTATAGGTAGTAAAGAGTAGGGAAACGGCTATCGTTTATAGACCATGTCTCATTCTGCTGAGGTTAATTCAGTTCCTGTTGTAGTCTGACCCTTGATTTTTACATAAGCCACAAGTACTTGGGTGTAAAGCCAAAATGTTTGGATGATGATAATTCGCATAGCTTTGAAGTAACGTATTTATTAAATATAACAGCAGGAATAACAAACTCCAGCTTGTCATTGTCAAAGTTATGCCAAAAAATCAATCATATATCATAATCAGGGGTGACTAGAAGGTTTACTAAATTTAAGGAAGTACTTTCTCAAACTTCTTGGTCTATGTGTATGATGTCTCAATTCTAAGAGTGCAGTTTGTTTATTTTTTTCAGAAAAGATGATACTTTTTTATGTTTTAGCTTGTCTGGTTTGAAATATTCTGTTTTCTGTGGTTTTGTGTTTAATAAAAATAAATGTAAAAGCTATTAACTTGGTTTAAAATGCATATAGGTAATAGCCCTTCTAAATTTGTGTTTCATTCAAAAATTCCATTAAATATTACGTGCAGAACTTAGTCGCCTTCTATCCTACTTGCTAAATCTTCTCAAACATGAGATAATGGTATTTCCCACCAAGTGAGGGATGTAATAACAGTACAATTCCTGAAAATCATCTATCATCAAAATGAGTGTTATTTACTTAATCAAATTTCTGCAGAGTTAGCCAGGGAAGTGGCAGATCCTGCTTTTAGCATCACAGAGAAACATTAGCTAGGGACAAAGGGTTTGGGGTTTTTTATTGCTGTTTTTGTTGTTGTTTTGCGTGAGTTTTTAAGAGATTTTCTTCTTTATTTTTCTATGCAGAGTGTGTAAGGTATATATTGGCATATTCTTTCATACAGTGGAATAAGCTCTCAGCAATAAAACATTATTTGAAAACATTTGAAGTGCTAGTATTTGTGTAATTTTTTGAATTTGAGATATGGAAAGACAGATGTAATTTCACAAAATAGTTTAGATCTATAAATTAAGTCAAACCTCTATTCATAGGATACTATTCATAGGTTTCTAGAGTGTGTCAGGCTACTCTTAGAAAACCATAAATACAGAAATTATTTTTTCAAGGCTCTTTGAAGCACAGAGAGCTTGCCCATGGAGATAGGTTTGGACATTGGGAAGGGCCAATGTAGAAAGAAACCCTGTCTCAGTGCCGAGAGTCTAGCATAACTACAAGATGTGCAGCATGTAACTCATATTTCATCTCTGAAATACTTGGAGCTTACACTGTGGTAGCCATTTGGAGGCAAAGGACAAGAATAGTTATATAATTAACAACAAAAGATAGTCGAATAGGAAAATATTTCTTTTTATTAAGTATCAATGATAACCGGTCTGAGCTTTGCAGACGTTTGTGCTTATCAGCAGGCTGTGCCAGCATAAAAGTGTCATTTTGAGAGCAAATTTAGCTTAGATCTGATTTGAATGAAAATGTGTTGATGAAGAGTGCCTTACACACTGGTGATTGCTATTGCTGATGGAGATGCCCACAAAATGACATAGGGGAAACTAAATAAGTGAAGGTATATGAATTGTAAACTAACCTGGATAAATTCAATGCACACGTATTTCTTGGTTCACTAGTGAGTACAAAACCCTAATTTACTGGGAATGGATATACTAATACCAGTGGTGTTTGGAAAAATAAAGAATATGTTTTTTAAAATAAAGAATATTAATTGTATTTTCAGAAACGGAATATGGAACTTGGAATTCTTTTTTTAAAGAGAAGGACAAAGATTTTTTGTTTGTTTGTTTATTTCACTTCTTGTAATTTAGAAATGTAAAAGAATAAATGAAGAGATTTGGTCATGATGAGAATTCCTGTTTTGCCTGATTGTGGCAACTTGGGTGCTGTTACACAATACCAGTTCTATAAGTAGCAGCACAATTAATTTTTTTAAATGTCATAGTGTGTACAAATTAAACCTGTGGTTCCATTTTCAGCCTCTAGTAATAAGTACTGTTGAGAGTTTGTGTTGATTACGATGACTGACTTATACAAACCGGTTAATACCATTTCAGTCCTTTCCATACTCAGTGCTAGAACTGTTTCACCTTGTATTTTTTAGTTTGTAGTCCTTTCTCATTGTTCTTCTAAGAGATGTTCTCCATGTAGGGGCATCATCTACTCTTAGGGTGTTGGCATGTATAGTCTAAAGAGATCTTTCTAAGTCTGATCACTGTTTGTTTTCCTGGTGTGTATGTTTGTTTGTAACTTGAGGTTGTGCTGTCCAGTATAACAAATCATAGGGCATCACATAATATGCATGTATTGAAACAGATATTTATAATAAACTCAATCTCATCAGGAATTCATTCACAGTCAGAACTTAAATGTAAGCAATATACAGGATTAGTTACTTTACTGGAGATTTTTGTACATTTTGCTATTTATGAGGGACATAATGTAGTCAATAAATGTAATGATATGGGTTAAAAAAAGGATTCAAATGTTAATGCAATCACACCTCCTCCCACCTCTATATTTGGAAACAAGTAAATTATATTCCCAGCTCTTGGAAGGGAAGTGCTTGTAAAGAAAAATAGATTTATTGAAATCTATCAGTCTTAGTAGAAGAACATCTTCTAAATCTTTTATTCCACAAGCATCAAATACAAGAAAACAAAAACCACACCATATTCTAGAGTCACCCAAACAACTAAAACCAGACTGAGTAAGAATTACACAAGTGTAATGGAAATGTGCCAGCTTCTGTACCTTTATGTCATCAGCCTCCTAGTGCATACTTTTTTGTGAAATGATTTTTCTTGAATACTGGAACCAAAATGTGGGCAATGAGACTACTGTGCTTGAATGTTGCTTCTTCAAAGACTTCCCTACTGAGAAACTTACTGTCTTGTCTCCCTGTGTTCCCAGGGATTAAGAAAACTAGTGTTTTACAAGAATTCTGCAGTGTACCTGCGCACGCAACTCATAAAATTCTGTTAAATATACAGTTTATAAGATATTTTTTACTCTCCCTGTAAAGAGTTGGATTCTTTCGTTAGTGGTTTTATTTTGTGTGATCTCTCATTTTTTTAGTATTTTCTTAGTACTTTTCTCTTTTCAAGTGAGGGGTTTTTTTTTCTCTTTAGGTTAATAAACGCAAAAGGTTTTTCCTCTCCTTTTTCACCTAGTTTGGTAGAAGCTTCTGCTTACATTCCTTCGATCTCAGCTGCGTGGCAGCAGCTTTCAAGATACTTTTCATGAAACGAAATTACTGAATTTTATACCTGAAGGCAGTAATTACAATACACCAGTGTTCGCAGATCTGTGTAGTTTTCTGTTCTCTAAAACAGCTACTAGAATGTTCTGCCGTTGCTGCAATTTGCATGACACATATCTTCCTATACTGGTGGCATCTCCATTGCAACTGTGGCTTAGATAGGACATTTTGGCCTGTTTTTATTTTTTTTTCTTTCACATTCTTTGGTGGTGGTGGTGATTTTTTATTTGCTTTGGTGTTTGGTTTGGGTTTTTGTTTGCTTAATACTTCAGTGTATGTGCCAGTCCCTGAACTCCATTTGAAAAGTGCATTGTAGCTTAGGGTAGCGCACAATAGCATTGTTTACATCTCCTCATACTCAGCGTCCAGTCCCTGTTGTGGATTAGAGGCACTTGAAGGTTGCAGTATTGGCTGGAAACCCTTGAGAGCTGTTTCAGCACCTGGAAATTACTCTGATAATACCGTTCTTCCTCAATCAGATCAGAGTAGTTTCCGTTGAACAGGCTTTGCAGTATCTTAAGTTCTGGCCCTGAAATACCAGTTACATTCATACTCTTCAGATGAGTGTCCTACATGCTTTTGCATCTCTAGGAGATAAACATCTTTTGCCCTTCTATCTTCTTCCTACTTGACAGCTAAAGTTATTGCTGCGTTATTATATCCCGTAACCTATCTTTTGTCATATTTTTTCCAGCTCAATTATTTCTTTCTATTTTTACCATGGTGATTTTTGGTTGTTTTTTTGTTTTTTTTTTTTTTTGAAGAGTCATATTTCTTTAATCCTTTAGATGGAAGAAGTGCTCTTGTACTGTGGGCATTGCTCTCTCCCTCCTTGCTAGCTGGTGTAAGCAGTGAAGTATTTGATTCATTGGTGTGGCACCTATCCAGTCCTCTGCAGTGGACTCTGAGACAAATGAAGAGTCTGTCTTGGTGAGAATTTAGTATGGGAATCCATTAAAGGTTTTTGGCTATCAAGATGCTGAATTTTGAGTTGAAACAAGGCTGAGGCAAGCAGGCAGATATGTCTGAGTCTTCCACATGAGAAAATTTGGTTTTTTGTCTTCTGAAGACAAATGCTATGCTGACTAATTCAAAAACCTTTGATCACTGGTTTTAATTTAGTGCCCATATTTTGAATCTATTACTTTTTGTAATGTATGTGCTGTAATATCATTAAGAGAGGGAAGGAAAAGGTTTCCAAGAAGTCAAGGAGGGAACTACTTAGCCGTAAGAAGTCTAAGTCCACAGTGATTCCCTCTTCAGCCATAGTCATTTCAGCAGCTCTTAACAATAAAGTAAAACTAAATTGGAGACTAAATGTCAGCTGTTCTTATTAATTACAAAGGATGTAGTGAAACAACATGTGACATAAAGTGCTTACCACATGAGTTTATGTCTTTCAGAATGTCTTTCATTAAGACATTCAACACAGTTTCTTTGTTATTTTGGTACATCTTGATAAAAGTTTTTGTGGACAAACATATTGGTGATGTAGATGGAGAAGTTTGGCACAAAGTTTAGAGTATTCAACTTTTTAATGGTAGCATTTTTGTGGTAAGTGTAAGTAGTAAGTCTTGGTCCAAAACATGTAAAATTTTTTAGACTTGTCCTTGAATGTTACTATCTGACTATTTTCTGCAGTGCTATGTGGGCCTTAAGTGATACTTGCAGTCATCAAACACTAGTTGTGTTTATATATTTTCCTGCCTGTAGAACTGTGTAGCATTTGTGTCCATGGATCATCAAGAACCTTAAAAACTGTTGTGTTCCATTTCAATTTTTTAAAGAATGGAGAGAGTTTAAAAACTTCTACAAATACTTTTAAAGGGACTACATAGAGATATCAATGTTTGCAGTATATGAACATGACAGAGTTCTAACAAAGAGGCTCATGTAGTTATTTCATGCAGGGAGCTAACTTGTCAAAAGTAGATGCATAAAGTAAATGTCTGTTTGGATGCCTACTTAGGAAACAAAGCCTTAAAAAAAAAATTGGTTCATGGCTTTTATATAACTTCAGAGAAGAATCCTAGACGTATCCTGTGAGGCTTTTATTAAGTAGACTTTAGACCTACCTAGATCCAATCCTTCTCAAAAATCTGTGGCAGCTACTGATCTCAGGGGTGCAGCAAAACAAAAAATATGGGCTCTAATTGTCAGGCATTGGAAACAGTGCAAGACTTACTTTGTAAAGTGAAATTCTGACTTTAAGTCTCTTTCTCTCCTTAGTGCAGTGGGGTATTTTTCACTGATAAATTATTTTTATATGTAGATACATCTTTCTAAATTGCAATTTCAGTTCTATTAAAAACGAGAAGTTTTATGTATTTTCATAAACTGACTAGAAAGGCGAACCTGCTGGAAAGAGAGAGGACAAGCAGATATCCATCCTGCTTGGAAGAATCAGATGTTCTGCCAATAATGCCCTGTTGTATAGTAATATTAGCAGTGTGATTGTACTTCAAGATATGGTTGATTTGAGAGACACTGCTGATTTCCCTTTTATGAGCTGTAAAACGGTAAATAAGGTTTCATTTGCTGAATGAAGTAAGCCAAATCTAGGATACTCTACTTGAATGTGTGCCACTCCATACAATGTACTTGGTTGATCTTTATGAAAAGTATTGGAAATCTAATTTCTATGCACTTTTTGTACTTTACAAGGGCCTGCATTTTTATAGCCTTTGCCACATGCACGTTTTTTCTTTATCAGAGAATCTCACTGCCAGAGACGGCATGAAGATGACTCTTTCTTCTACAACATATAATTTCTAACAGCTTTTTTATTAAAGAAGTCTTTTTACAGTTGCCATTGAACTTTCTTGTACAGTTTGTAAACCCTCTGTATTCTGAATTGCTTTCTAGTACCTATTTTGTTTATGTGGGTTACATTATTTCAACTTTCATCTGATTCTGAGATGTGAAAGGTTCTGTTATTTATTTTTTAATGCAAGATCATAGGAAAAAATGTCATTGCCAATTATTGGTAAAATAATGATAATTCTTTTTCTAGCTATTGCTACTATTAATGCCTGCATTACCAACACCAATGATCACTGGAATAACACTGTAGCTGAAATACACCATTTGTTTGTAAAACAAGGGTGTGGATCGTAGAGTTTTAGTGACCTGCTAGTCCTTAGCTGCAGCTGACTGCATGATGCCTGTGTAGGTATATTTGGTTTAAACATGCAGTAGCTCATTTGGCTCATTTGTAATCAGAGATTGCCCCTGGGAAGTCTCAGCAAACTCCATTATCTCTTGCTTGTCTCCAGTGGCAGTATCATGACCAGAAGCAAGCTCCTCTTTCATGATATAAACAGTCATTTTTGTCCCTGTGTTCACAGTCAAAGCATACTTTTGGCTCTTCATTTTGTTACGGAGTTACAGGTACACTTGCTTGCCAAAATAATCCTCTTCATCATCTGTTTAGTCAGATGTTTGTGCCTTTTTCCTATAGATCTCACACTTTCCACTAATCTCCCAGCTTTTCAGATTTCTAAATTACTGTCATGATTTGAGATGGAATAAGTAGAGCCATTAAATGCATTTGCTGGTACTACCATTTGTTTATAAGGGACTCACTTTGTTTGTGGTCTGTGAGGTAGTATAGTAGTAGCCAAGAGCCACTAGAACATCACAAGGTGCAGGATGGTTTGGCAGATTTGTGCATAAATTTGGTTTTGAGAGAGGACATTTACTGTGTGGGCATGGAGTTAAATATGGAGGGATGGGAGAATTGCATCATTGAGTTAATACGGTTAATGGAACCACTAACATGCTAAATATTTCTGACATAAACTTGAAATCTATGATTTAACTTTACTGGTTAAATCTTGCATTGCATTTTACTATAATATTTGGGAAAAAAAATGAATGAACAGTATTTGTGAATTATTAAGCTATTAGTTACTTTTGTTTTCCATTCCAGGATTCCTATCTTTTCCAGTTCTCCAGTGGAACATATAGATGTTTGATTATATAATCTAAATGATTTCTTATTTTTCACTGTTAGTGCATTAAGTTCTTTATACTCTGCATTCACAATTGCTGTAACAAAACTTTAAATAATACATCTTTATAGAAGCATTCAATAAGAATTCCTAAATGTATTTAGTTCTTTTAAATATTGTGATTTAAAATACTGAATGCTGTGCAGAGTATTTAAGCTGGATGCTTGAGGTGTGAGTATGGCATGAGCCATATGCCCAATGACTCAACGTGGTACTTACAAGCTAAGTTGAATTATTTAGCAGTATTTCTTTTTTTTTTTTTTTTCATAGCCTTTCATGTCTCCTCGGTACCCTGGAGGTCCAAGGCCACCTTTAAGAATACCTAATCAGGTAAGATTTTGTCACTGGTACAGCATTGTGGTCCAGAGTGGTGATGCAGTGGTGGGAACACAGAATGTTGCCTTGTTGGATTGTGGACTGCAAAAATCACACGATCACTCTCCACTCTATTTTGTCTGACTATCAAATAGTTATTTGGATAAGGTGTGGCCATGCCACTCCCAGCTCACAATTGTATTCTTGATTAGTGTCTACACCTCAAAATGTATTGTGCATTTACGGAAGGAGGACATAGTTGCCCTGCCTAGTGCTGCATTAACCTCAGATAGCCAACACAGCCTGCTCTGAGAAGAAAGTAGTGTCTCCACAACACTCTCTAAAGTTTCCTAACCACATCAAACAGTTACCTCTGAGAATTTTATTACTTAATTCTGTGTAAAATGCATTTCTCCCTCCTATTCTTTGTTGGATATATAAAGTATATCTCACAGTAAATATGGAGATTATTGTTGAGAAACAGATATCATAAAGTGCTCTATAGCTCTTAAAAACACACTGAGGACTTTATAAAAGCATTGAATTTCTGATTTTCTCTCATTTCTACCAAAGGATATGCATGCCAGTGTAACAAGAATGAGTAATGAGCTGCTGTTCGTCAGCAGAGACCTTTATTGGCCCATCTGTGAAAAGATGGTTCTGGAAGCAGATAGGATTTGTATTTTTAAGTTTTCCGTAGTGCAAATAGAGGAGGAGAAGGGAGTTGTCAGGAGATGAAAAGTGAATCAGGCAGAAAAATATATGGGTGTTTTGGTCCAGCTTTGACTTCCAGTACTACCTTTCTTGTTATCACAGCTTAGTGAAGACTTTTTTTTTTTTTTTTTTTTCCTAATTCTGGCTATTTTTTTGACTTGTGTAACATAACATCAACAAACAGCACAGGCACAATATTGTAAGGAAATATGATGGTTACATTTTAGTCAGCTGGACAGGTCACGTTTGAGAGCAAGTTAAGTTACCTGTACCATAGTTACTTTCTCACAAGGGAAACAGGTGACATAATTAACCTTGCTGAAATGATCGTCGGGGACAACACAAAAGTGCAATATCATTAGCACTTAGTTAAATATTTACTACAGACATACTGTAACTTAGTACCATCAAATATCTTCCTGATTTTTTAGACCTTTCAGTAATATCTTAGCCAAATATATACCAGTGTTTGGATTTCACATATTTCTTTATTTCTCTGTGTTTCTAAACACTGTAAACACTGGCAGGTAGAAACTGAATGTAGTGAGTGCTGTGAAAGCACTGCCAACCTGCAGTTTTAGTTTTGGAAGCTTTTTTTATCTGCACATTGTGATATTTTCAGCTGAGAGCTGTAACATAGTCTCAGTAAATTACAGCTCTTGCAATTCATTTATATTATACTGCATTCATGAATTACTGCTTTTAACAACACTGCCATTATTTAAGTTACAATGTTGATGGGCAGTGTGTGAAAGTGATAAACTCTTGTAGTGCAGCTTTAAGGCTGAAATTTTGATTAAGCAGATGTCAGTGAAAAGCAGAGATAAAATTCCCACTGTAACTATATTCTTTAATGCCTTGCAGTACGGATTGTGTTTCTCAGGCAAGGAGGAAGAGCACTGGGCTTGTGTGCACAGCAGAGTCACTGCTGTGTAAGGGTTATCTAAGCTAGATTTAGGCTTTATAAGTAAGGTAAGTTAGTACCTGCTGAGTGCCATATGAGTGCCCCTGAGTTGCCTCCGGGACTCAAGGACAAATCCTACAGGAGTCCCACAAGATCAAACCCTACAAAGGTATTTGCTCTAGGCAATGCTTTGTGCTGTGCAGCTATGCTAATTTTTCTTGAAAAGTGGTATAACATGTTAGAAAGGAACATGAAGTCTTCAGTCACATGTTCCCACAGCAGCAAATCCCCCTGTGTCCACGCACGCCACCAGCCCTCACTGGCGGAAATGACCAACTCCTGCTTTGCTAGTATTTGACGCTTCTCTGTGCTGGTCTTGCCTATCATCCAGACTTCAAGCTGCTGAAGTACATGTAAAACTCTGATTTAAATGGTGTTGTCTCAGGTTGTTTATTCCATTAATCTTCCAGTGCAGTGCCTTTACACTGTTACCTTTGACATAATAACATGCATCTTCGTTTTGAATTTCCTAACTCTTGTGGAAACAAACTGTATAGTATTTGCAGATAGATTGACCTTTATACGTATTCAAGACTACTACAGTATTTCCAGGTCAAGAGTAGCTTACTCTTTCACACAATAAGCAGTACCTGTATTGCCTGACTAGATTACTTTCAAAATAACAGCTTTACTTATTCTGGGTACATTTTTACTGACCATGTGGTGTTGTTTTGAAATGGTAAATAGCACCTAGTGGACCATCTACAAAGATCCATCCATGAAAACATTTTTCTAGTTGACTAAAGTGTAGGTAAGAGAGTGTAAAAATTAGCCTTAAGCCTAATTCAGTTACTATAAACTCACAGGGCAAATTAAAAATTGGGTACATAAAAGCACTGCATGTAATTTGGACCAGAGGTGAAATAACACCACAATGTACCTTCATGCTTGAAAGTGAGATTTAGGAGCAAATTTTGTGACTGTTATCTCCAGTAGATGAATAATAAGCTTACCTTGGCATTGATACCCTTCAAGAGTAAAGCAGAGTGGATAATAAAATGTCCTCCACATCACAGCTCTAATTAGGTGTACTCTGTGACTGCTGTGCAGTTATGGCTCACTCTCGGAGAGGTTTGATGTCTGCATCCTGACATCTGAAATGAAACACTAAAATAGTGGTTAAAAGGGGAAAACTGTATCAATATAAGCTTTGGATAAATTGCCATGCACCCAAGAAAAAGGGGATGTTTTTGAAGGTTAAAAAAAATAGGTAAGCTAAAGTGAAGGGTGTGGAAGGTGTCTAACTAGACAATTATATTTTAGGCAAGAATTATACGTAGTTCCAGTGTTTGTCCAATCAAGTCCATAGTCAGAGTTGTAGGACTTTTAGTAGTTAGATGCTTAAGACCTTTTATTAGGGCCTTTAGCAAAGTTAACTCTTACACATTACTCTTGACTCCAGGAACTGACTCTTGAATTAAAACCAAAGTTTCTGCATTAGATTTAACATAAGTTTCAAAGCATTATATGCTTTTAACAGATGGTTTGTTGTATACCTGCAGGCACTTGGAGGCGTCCCAGGAAGTCAGCCATTATTGCCTAGTGGAATGGACCCTACGCGGCAGCAAGGTGAATGAAATAATTATTTGGGCCACGCAAAAGTACTGTATTCTCAAACTTGCATCTTTCTTTCTGTGTTTCAAAGCTTGCTGCAGCTTTTTAAGCTTTTTGTCAATTAAAAAGGAATAATTTGTTACAGTTGTTTTAGAAAGTGCTTGTGTATTGCATAGTTTTATAAGTTAATTTTATTTGCAGGGCATCCAAACATGGGTGGGCCAATGCAGAGAATGACTCCTCCAAGGGGAATGGTTCCATTAGGACCACAGGTACTTTCCTCAGATTTTTATTGACAGGCTTATACCATATTACTCTGACCTTCCATAAGTTGAAAATGGGCAGGAGTTGTGCTTCTAATCCCACTTTAAAATAAGTTTTCTATTTTACAAAAGTCAATTCTGAGTTGCAGCTATACAAAATCTAAAATGAAACAAAATCTGAAGACATTTTAATTAAGATTTGAAATTAAAAGAGGATTCACTTAACTTGCTATTTCAGAAAAGTTGTATTTGTTCTATGGCCAGTGTATGTTGTAATCAAAGGCTTACATTTGTAAAAGGAGACCAAGGATCAAGTAGGTGTTTCTACATCCTCCCAGCCTCATTATTCATGCTGTTTAGGAGGAAAAGATTAATACTTCTAACTTAGGCAAAGTCTTTGTACCAAGAATACCCCACAAAATTCATAGAAATTTTTCTTTCATACAATTTGATCTCGATATCTGATGAGTGCTAGAGGAATTTCAATGAAAAATGAGAAGTTCATGCTGCTATTTCTGCCCTTTGTCAATCATAGGCATCTCTCTACTTCTGTTCCTGAGGAACAATGCAACCTTTGGTTGCAAGAATTAGTCTTCTGTGTGGTGCTAACTTGGTCATAATTGTTCATAGGCTCCTTTCTTCAAAAGTGTGAAAACGTGAGTGGGTATTTGTCAGTATTACATTTTAACAGTAAGCTAAGGTAGAAAACAAATTAATTCTGATGCATACCAAAAGATTATTTTGTCACCACTCTCAGTGAGAAAAAAATTAAGTGGTGGTGTTTGATACCAGCATTGCCAGTATTTTGTTTTACAGCATCTTTGTTGTGCCCACACTTTGCATTTTTACCCCCTCATTTCAGATAATCTCTCTAGTGACTTCTTTGTTCCTTGGAATAGTAACTGAATTTTAAATGATTAAATAGTTTTGCCTTTCAAGTCTATTTATGACAGGCTTTACATTTTTGGGTCTTCTGGATAGAAATCAGTTGTGCAGTTCTACAGAACATCTGCTCCGTGACCAGTAAACCATTATTAAATATGTTTTTTATTTTTTCTGTAGCATTGAGGTATATTTACCAATTGTCTTTTGGAGGTAGAAAGAGCAGCTTTGCAATGCTGCCATATGAGGTTGAGCTGATACTTATGCAGCACCATTAGTCACACAGCAGGGAAATTTCATGCCAGTTTTTTTTAAGTATAGTTGTTTTTGCTGTCTCTTAAAATCCAGTGGTTTTGTAAGATTCTTCTTTCTTGTACTGAACATCATCTTAAAATGGGGAAAATGTAGCTAATCTACACAAAATTTGAGTTAAAATCAATCTTTTCTATAAATAAGTCATCATATATCTTTGAATCTGGCATTCAGGATCTTCTCAGAATGCAGTTCTAAACCCAAATTTGATGAATCTTTCACACATCCTTTTGCTGCAGTGCTATAAAGTTGACTTAGGTGTGCTGGTGGTAGGAGGCCCTGCTGCCTTGCTGCACAGGCAGTCGGCTTGCAAAACAGTTGATGTGCTGACACAGAAATGCCTGTGTCCAGTATAGCATGCATATGCTTGAAATCTTACAGAAAAAATACCTCAGTTTTGTACTTTAGGATTTTAGAGTGTTTCAAGCTCAACAACATGAAACAAAAGTAGTAATGGGTAGTTGTAAGTGCTTTAATCTGTGAAAAACTCAAGAATTGGATTCAGGCTTTTTCCAAGCTGTAGTTACTCTAGGTGAATGGGGCAGTACCTCCACTCTGAGACAACCACTTCTTCCTGGCCTTCATACGGTGTTGGTGAGGCTCCCACGTGCTCCCTAATGGTTTCTAGTCAGAAAGAACCAGACCATCTTCAGATTCAAAGTAATCCGGCTCATTTTGGCTACCTCATATTAGGAAGCACTTTTAATAGCAACTCAACTATGTGATAAATGGTGGTGGTAATGCCTTTGGGTGAACAGCTGTAAAGAACAATTTGGAGCACAAGAACAAATAAATAAATACATTTGTAAAGAACAAATAGCTGCAGCTGAAGAAACATGTATATTAGTAGCCTTAATTAATTTCTATTTGTTACAAAGGAGTACGTTTGATTAGAATTAGCAGTAGAGTTATAAGTACAGTTGATTAGGATTCTTCCTGCAGGATTCCACAGACATCTTTAACCCCAGTCCACACAAATGATTCTGGAATTAAGATAAAGAGAGGACATACCAGACAGACCAAACAAGGAGAATGGCTCAGCCTTCCAAGTCAAGATATAAAAATGAAATAAAACAGATACAGAACTACTCTTCTATTATAATCAGACTGTGTTCTCCTCCAGACCTACTCTTGCTGTGCCCAGCTAGTTTGACTACCCACCAGTAATTGCCCTACAGTTCTGACAGAGAAGTTGCTCAGGCAAAATCATCTAACATAACCTTGCTTATACAAGGTTTAAGTTAATCTGGCTGACTTTTGCCTGAGCATGTGCACCAACCAGTCTACACAGGAATGAATAGTGATTGATGACCAGCAGCTGTGGATAATAATATTATCTTCAGCTGACACTGCTGGATTTGGAAGAGGACATCTCATTGCAGCTTCTGGTTGTGTTGCTGTAAACCAGCTATTGATGGGAAGCTTTCAGGATTCTTAACAATGAAGAAAATTCAAAGTTTGAGACTTTTCAGCAACAGAACCTCCTCTCCTAGTTATAGATCAGTTCTTGATAACTGATATTGTCATATTACTTAAAGTATAAACAGGACTACACCCACACTTTCAGTATCACTGTTGGATTTCTCTCCTGTATTCAGGACTTTATGTTTATACGGTTTTGTGAATGAGACCAATATAGAAAACATCCAAAAGTCTGAGGCTAGTTTATGCAGTTTGTAGCATGCTCTACATTGAATAGAATGTATAAATTTTATTATTAGAAAACAGACTGCAAAAATGACCTAATTTTTTTAAAGTAAATCACTTTTTGTGCCCTGCCTCTTTCCAAACCACACAGCTGTTCATTTTAGAGAATTTACTATTAGCCATTCTTTTACAATATCATAAAAATGTAGCAGGATTAACATAGACTAGGGAGTGCATGATGACTGTGAAGTGATAAACTGTTCTGCTTGTATTCTTCTGAATAAAAATAGGTCCAATGTAATTTTTCGTTCAAATAGTACAGTTAAACTTGTGTCATTTTATCAGAGCATAAACTCAGATTTTATAGACAGTGGGCAATTCACGTGTTGGCATCAATATGACATGCACTATGATATTAACCACTTTTTGCATTGGATAGTATTGACTGATAAGAAGAGAAATGTAATGGTTATGCTTTGTTTTATAAAAGTGGTGTCATATGGTGTAACTTTATACAAACATTTACTGATATCCTAACAAATTGTAACAAAAATTAATTCTATTTAAATTTCATGATGTAAAAATCTCAGAACATAAGTCCAGGTTTCTGATTTTTAATGAGCTCCCTTGGTATAAAAACTGAATACATTGTAAAATCTTCGCCTTGCTGGCTGTTGACTTGACCTCTGTATGTGTAAAAAACTCCTCCTGAAAAAATTGATGTTTTTAGTATTCTTAATCTATTTTTATTGTTTGTTAATTCTTTCTCCTTGGGGTTAACAATATAATTTTTTGAAAGTCAACAATGGAAACTCCTGAAAGAATGAATTACATTGGCCTATCCCATCAGCAGTTGTGTAGGGATATCATTAACCTGCTGTCCTTTCTTTCCCCCTCCTCTTTGGTTTTGTTTTTTTGTTTTGTGGTAGTCTGACCCTTGGTTATCATTGCAGAACTATGGAGGTGCAATGAGACCCCCACTGAATGCTTTAGGTGGCCCGGGGATGCCTGGAATGAACATGTAAGCACAATACTAAAATCTTATAATATTTAGAAAAATTATAATTTCATTGTAGAAGTAATACTTGGGATACATAAGACAAGGAGAACACGCTTTTCTTTGATGACTAATAACTGCAATTTTAAAAAGTGAAGCCACAGTGGTTTCCTTCTGCATACACCTCTTACAGATGCCTTTGCTGTCCCCATTAGTCTGTACAAATACTTGGTTTCTTTCACAGGTCAAAGTAGAAATATTGTGACTATTTTGTCAGTAGAGCCACCTATATGTCTTTGTATGCATTTTAAAAAAAATAATTACATGATTTACATTTATGTTTTACTGTACTGGTTTAATATTTTATGAAGAATGGTACAAGTATGGTTCTCTTCTGCAAAATAAAGAAATACTTAATTTTAGCAAAGGAAAATTATTTCCTAGAACTATATATAAAAAAGCCATATTTGAAAGAAGAAATATGGATGTTTCACTCTCTGTTGCTGTTTTTATTTCCATCACTACATTTATTTCCACTCTTAAACAGACAGACAAGTTTTTCAGATACAAGTGTAAGGTTTTCAGTGTTTCAAGGTACTTCTGGGACTGGATCATCATTTGGTATAAAATGATATGGACTGAGTTCAGTAAAACTATAATAATATATTCCAGGCATGGATTTAGTCATGGGAGTATATAAAGCCTTTCATACCTGTAGACAACCACTCTTTCTAAGTGTGTAGGAAAAATTCAAATGGGAAAATTAGTGCATCTAGAGTAGATTAGATGAGGACTTTGGCATAGCAAGTGGCCCAATGGGAGCAATCTTCTGCATTTTAAATAACTCTTCAACTTGCTTGGAGCTGCTCACATGATTAGCAAGCCAGGGAAATTTTAAAGAAGGTGCTTCTTTTATTGTTTAGATTTTTCTCTTAAGAGATTTACAAATTTTAAAGGGCTGCTATAGTTACCTTTAGCATAACACAGACCAGAGATTACCAAGTCATTCTTGTATCATATGTCCCTCCTCCACTGAATTTAGTACAGTTTTTCATAATCAAAATTTGCAGACCTTGGGATGGGCACAGAAGGCAATATGGTAATCCGACTCTTAAGACATTAGAATGTTTTTACAACCTAAAGCAGTTTAAGATGTTATTTTCCTACTGCTTTTATCCCTTTGTCTTCCAAGAAGGAGTTTTCAGCAGATGGTCACAGAAACACAGATTTATATGTGCTTGTTGATGTTGTATCATGAATACCCGTTTTTACTCTCTTTTTTATATGAAACATAAGTGAGAGGTGACGGTTTTCATTTCAAGTAAAGAATTACCAACCTAGAAAAAAAGGAGGGTATTGGGATAGATGATACTATCTTAAAAATTTAACCTTAATTTCTTATTATTTCCAGATTTCTTGAAGCAAATAAAGTTAAAACTAAAGTTAGGTGTTACTGTACCATAAACATCATATACCATACCTAAGACAATTTTAGGAATCTTTCCAAGGGTAGTCATTTCTTCTTCTAAATAAAATGCAGGTAGGAAAAAACACTTACATATTTGAAATTCAGTATGAGTATAATGTAGGCACTACAGACACTGTCCACATTAAGAGGTTGAATTATAAGAAAAAATCCCAAACTTTCTAAAATAAAATGTTGTAGAAGTAAAATTGAGGGCAGGTAAGATATTTTGAGGCTACTTATCCACGTAAATGAGAGTTTACATAGGAAAAATAAAACAGCTTCCTAGATGACAGAAGGAATTGCTGGTATGCCAGGAAGAGATAACATGAGTTGAAATACTAACATTTCCGTATGGCAGCATCTAATAAGCACATTTCATCTTGTGTTGACCCAGTAAACCCACACAAATCATGTTCTTTTAATTCAGTAATGTGGGAAATTCCTTTGAACTTGCATTTCCTCTTGAAGGGGACACCATGAATTGGAGACTTATACTGTATCAAAGTTCATGAATTTCCTAAGTAAATGGTCTTCTGAGGCAAACAAGATATGAAGCAATTATTATGAAGTAGGTATGAATCCTCTATGTCTTACCATGCATATGCTGCACTCCTATACATTTCTCACATACTCAGCTTTACTCCAGCTCAGCTGAAAGTGGGAACAGAATTCTCTTTTTTGAACAAAATTTCACATCGTCCCTTTGCTTATTACAATGAATCTAAAGGCACATGGAAGGCCAATGTGCTAGTACAGGAACATTGCTATAGCATATCGTGATCTTTGTTACATGATGCTGTAAGGAGTTCCATTACTGCATGCCCAACTACATGAATAATCTTTTTACTGTCAAACTGAGTATTTTTTTCTCTGTCCAGTGGAGCGACATATACTGATCAAAAGGAAAACAAATGGGTTACTGTGGTCTGCATTTCTTTTAATTGTATTTCCAGAACATCCATTTTTTTCTTATCATAAAGTTGCTGCTGTCAAAGTTGTCCTTACATTAAAATCTTAATGATGATTCATTGTCCAGTCAACTACAGTATTCAGGATCAGAGTGCATTCAAGAATAACCTTCAGGCAGTGGCAAGAAATGTATCCAGCTGTGTTAAATGCATTCTGTGTATTATCTCTTATGATTTATCTAATGCACAGTGCTAATAAGTGTCTGTGTAAGTCATTGAGTGTACTTACATTTCTAGGAAACAGCAAAGCTATCCAAAGGGCGTTTGCCTTATAGTAACATGCATTTATCTATTCGCAGCCTTGTCTTCATTACATTAAAATTTTTCGGTGTTCTATTCAATGTGTTTGGATTTTTGGCAAAATTAAAATAAATTAAAATACAAAAGTGTGTATTCTGGAAAAAAGAGCTGTCATTTAAAATCCAGGTTTGCCTCTTCAGAAAGTGCAAAAGGAAGTTGTTTTGCTTAATAACAGGATATCTGCCAAATAAAATTTTGCATTTTTCTGGATGAAAGAGTGTACTTTGTTGTAAAAAGTGACAAAAACCAGCTTGAGAGCTGGTAGACCGTATTTGAGTCCAGGCTCTTGTACTGCACAAATGAGGTACTGCTAAATAACTGCATCCTCCATCATTACTGCTACCTCTCAGATTACTCTTTGAAACAGCTAATATATGTCCTATGTTATTCTACAAAAAGAGAGAGAGATTTTAGCTATAAGGTTTTAAGCTGAAACTTGATGTAGCCATTTTTAGCAAAATTTTATTTCTTTGTGGAAAAATGCCCGTTTTGGAACAAAATCACAAACTTCAGGGGATTGAACTAGATGATCTCTAAAGGTCCCTTCCAACCCTTAACATTCTAAAATTCTATGATTCTAACATTCTATAATTCAGTGAGCTGTGTTGCATTTCACTGGCACTTTTTAATGGTCTATGTGACCTGCAATACTCTCTCGAGCACTAAGAATATTTCAGTCATGGCTGAAAAGAAAGAAGAATCTGATTTGGTTTTTTAACTTCAGTACACAAGCTTGCATCTAGACGTTTAACTTACTAATTTGAATATGCTAGCCTTTTGGGAAACTGACATTTTAGACTTTACTTTTTTGAGTACTAGTATCAACAGTATAGAAAAAACTTATAGGATAACATGTAGCTGTAGTCATAGTGAGAGATACTTAGTAAATGACATGATTATATCAAATTTTGAATGGATACATTAAAAATAATGTTCTATGATTTTATTGATGCTTCCCTAATAAATGGTTAATAAAGGGCAAAAAATCTGCCTGCATTGCATTGAAAAAAAAAATGCAGGTAGCTTATTTTGTTTGTATTTTGTAAGCTAAACAAAATTTGACTCCACAAAAGCCATATGGCTTTCCAGCAGAATCTGCTAGTGTTTTCTAATTCTATACTTAGACCTGTCCATGGCTTCCAGTAAATTTGCAAATTCCAGCAGCTTTTCAGATGAAAGATGAGTTTCCCAGTCTCCTCATAAGGCCTGTCTATATTTCCATGTTACTGTGGCTTAACACAGTGATGTATCTCAGTTGGCTTTTTAATGTTTCTCTACCTCTGGAATGTTCTGCGGTGTCACAGCCATTTTTCTGTTGACACTTTTTGATAGATGTATTTGTTTTACTTAATGTCACACAAACAATTGCATGGTTTTGAGGTTAAACAGATTTTCAATGTTGTTACTGTTTTCTCTGAAGAAGAGGATCCAGTGGTACATAGAAAAAACTAACAGGTTGAGTTGGTTTTTTTTTAATACATTACCTTGTAATCATTAGCAGAGGAGAATTTGATGAATATTTGACCTGAGCAACGTGAGCACCATGAGTGCCTTTTCTTGCTTTACCTCCCATTCTCCCAGTGAATAAGGCAGGGAAGACCCTCACCTACACTCTTGTTTTCCAGCCTTCTAAAAATTATGTCAGCAGAAATAAATCAATTCTCTTTTGATTTATTTCAGTAGTAGATTGTTTGAGCTGTTTCTTTAGAGTTTCATCAATAATGTAATTAAAAAAATAAGATTCAATATTAAATCCCTTGGGCAACATACCTATTTAATAGTTTTTAGTTTTGCAAGACTTAAAAATAGATAGAAAACTTCCTGAACTCATTAATAAAGTCTGCTTTCTTTTCTATATTTAAATCTCTCTCCCATGCTAAGCTAATGTTGCTTTTCCAAAGCTAATGAGGCCAAAATGCCATTTTAAATGTGAAAGTTTTGTCATCTGCTCTGCCTCTCAGTTGTCAGGGCCTTCAAAAAGTGATTTTTGTCTTATTTATAAATAACAACAAGTTCTTAATGCTCACAGGAATAATTACGGTTATTGAGATGTTATGACTGTAAACATGGATATTTTCCTTCCCATATGGCTCAGTTCCCTGAGGACTGTTGAAAGATGAAGCCTAACCACCAAACTATTTTTCCGAGCTCAGCTAAGAGCGAGAAACTTAAAATAACAGCAAGATTTGTGAGAAAAAAAATGTGCTCTATCTGAATGGTTTTTCCTTTGTTCCTTTCCCCATTCCCTTCTGCTTTTAGTAGCCCTCTGATGTCTGTCAGAGTTTGCTCTATCAAACAGCTCTTCTGCCTGTGAAATACTCTTTTCCCTCCTTCTGGGGAGCTGCCACTTAATCATGTGTGCACCATTTGGGACAAGTGTAATGAGAACGTCTGAAAAGCTGAAATTTCCATTTTACCTGCTGTATGATAAATTTCATGTTTCCGTGACTCCTGGGGAGATAATGTAGCCTTAGTCAAGTAGCAAACTGGCTTTAGATACATATCTTAACATATGTTAAAGCATATGTATAAAATGACATGGTTTCAATTTTTGTACATTAGATTTATTATTGTTATTTTTATCAAATACAAGTTATAGCAACATGTATTCTGTGGCTCATTCTTTTAAAAAAATTGTAACAAAATATTTGTATAGTACTGGCATCAGCTTCACTAATGAAACCTTACTGTGCTTGCAGCAGTCTAGACCCATACTCAATACATGCATGAATCCTCAGTTCTTCAAGAAGGTATTTAATTATGTAAGCAGCAGTGCTGTTTTTGTGACTGATGTTACTCTTTTATTCTAGTACATTTCTAACTTGTCTGAGCTGTAAGAAGACTTTCATGGAATGTTTGATACTTTCTCCAAATATTTTTTTAAAAGGCTATCAAAGTACAAGGAAAAACACTACTCATGCAAACGAGTCTGAGAACTTGTTTTTTACTCTTTGCAAAATGTCCATGCCACATTAAAATGTTGCAAGAGTTACATTCTCCGTGAACAGAAGAAAAGCACTTACAGAGACATAAATTTGCAATATCTTTTGAACTGTTCCACTGAGAATATAAAGGGGAATGTCTGGCACTTCCTAAATTTGCATGTGTTTGGGACTGGTGGAAACTCTGCCATCTCCACTGTGGCCTCTAGCAGTGTGACTGCTGGGGAAGGTCTCCTATAGTGTCATTCTGGCAGGTCCTCTCCTGAGTAGCACAGGAATACCAGAACGAGTCAGGAGGTGAAGTGTCTTAAATGTGAGTGGCGGGGTCATAATGAAAAATAATATTTAATTGACTCATAAAATGATTAAATTATAATGTTGGTGCAACAATGAGGATTTTGCTGTAGCATTATAACTGAACACACTTTGGAAAAAGACATCTTCTTCCTTGCTCTGGAAACACATTATTTTGATTTGCGTCCTCGGTGCTGGTCAGAAGACAGAAATTACACTGGGTCTTACCTTTTATCTTCTGTTACAGGGGTCCTGGGGGTGGTAGACCTTGGCCAAACCCAACCAATGCCAATTCTGTAAGTAACTATTTAAAGTTTACTAGATTTTGCCTTATATTGGGGGAAATATTCCTCATCAACACACCAGGAAAAAATTCCCACTTTGTTCAACAAATAGAATATTGCATGCTTTACATTTTCCACTATAAGGGGAGCAGAGTAGTTGGAGTGATGAAACTTCTGAACAGATTGACCTGCAAATATACAACTCTGTTCATAATCATGTGACAGCTCTGTGTCTTTTCATCAGTTACAGCACTTCCGTAAAGCAAAGTGCTGTAAAAACAAAGCGGGGCATATTTAAAATATATTTTAACTTCATTTAGTGCAAAGATTATGAGTTAGGTCAATGCTATCTAAACAACGAGCCCTACAGAAATCATAGCTTGTTAAGGTACAACTTTATGTGTGCTCACATATTTTACTTTAAAAATGCACATTTGCTGCTCTTAACTAAAGAATATGGAATCATAGTGCAATTGCTTGCAATACATCAGCCACTACTACATGCTTTTTGTAAAAAGCAGTGCACTCTATGGAATTTCACTGCAACAGCTACACAGTGAGATAATCCAATAGCAGCTTGAAAGAACAGGAGGTCAGTGGGGCATCCAAGATGAACAGCAGTGGTATTTCTTAAAAAAAACCAGGAAAATAAAGTTTTCATTTTTATTCAGTGATGATACATCATTGCTATAAAAGTCTCTCTTTTTAGCACTTACCATTAAATAAGTTGGAGAAAATGGATTAACACAATAGCCTGGTTGTCTGTTGCTCTGAATTCTGACTTTTTAATTCTACTAATGATTACTGGGAGAAAAAAGAGCTGAGATTCTTTTTCAGCTTTCTTTTGCATTTACTCAACTAAAATGAGTGTCAGGATATTTTTCAACTGGTAGTTGAAATGTTTTAATTCTCTGAAATTGAGAATTCCAGTAATAGACGTATTTGTAAAAATGAGTTGGCTGACAGGTCATCTACAATCATGTAAGATGCTTATGCTACAGAGTAATTTTGTATTTTGTCAGTAAGATTGTCTAATTGTCCTTTCATAATAGCATTGATCTATGCTTCTTAAGAGGGAATAATTGCAAAAACTACCTTAGGAAAACCAAGCTGTTGTCAGGCAACTGAATTTCTCCAGATATCCTCTTGTAACAAATACCACAAATTAGTATATTCTGTGGTGAAACATATGACAGACTTGCTTTTCCTTTTATAGTCAAGATGTTAATCAAGATTAAGTAAACATAAGAACATAGAAATTTACTTTATGCTTGGGACGTCTCTGAAGTCATACTGACTTTAATGCAAATAGGTGCTGCTTGAGTTTATAAACTTCATAAATTGTATTACCTTAATAATCTCAAAGCTTATGCTTTTACTATAGACTTCAAATCTTCGCAGACCTTATTGTGGATCTTGCAGTAAGAATGACTCTTGCAGTAAATGCAGAACTGGATTGATAGACCTTGTAATTTGGTATCTTAAAATAGTGATGCTGGCTGTTAAAAAAGCATGCCTGAATCATTATGAAACAATAAATAGCAGATATCAGACCTCAGCCTGCAGACATTTAAGTGTGTGGATTACATTATTGATAGTAATTTCATTAGAGTAGCAACGAGGGCACAGCAATCTTAAAGGGAAATGCTTTTATTTGAAATACTGGGTATTAAATTTTATTTGTATCTATACTGCTAATTTTGGAGTTGAACATTCTTAAAACAACAACTTATTGAAGAGTTATTTTTTATGACAACAGTAGCATTTTTCCATAATCCCCATGCCTTTGAAGCAAATTAAATAAATAAACTTTAACTTGCAATTATACACAGTGTATGTGTGAACTCCATCTCACCACAGAAGAAATTACTATTTTGTTTCTGTTGATGTTACAGATACCTTATTCTTCAGCATCTCCTGGGAACTATGTAGTAAGTATGCTTGCATGTGTTTGGTTATTAGAATAGTTATTAGATTTTATTTAGGCAAAGAAATGGCTGGCCAGATGTTAAGAACAGCCCATGTGTATTCGTTGAGAACTGAACACTTGGGCTTTTTCCTGCCATCTATGATGCATATATTCATGTTTGTTACTAGAATCATTATCAGTCTGGTCAGTATTGCCCTGGGTGCTGTTTTATTTCACCAGACATTTATATAAGCAATACAACATAGTGTCTTCAATAATAAAGGACAAAAACCCCTCAGCTTTCTCAGTAACACAATATTGTGTATGAGTTTCTGAACTTCTTCAGTTAAAAAAAAAGCATTTGGAGAATTAGAACAAGCTTTTATCTCTGCAAAGGTGTACAAATGACTTCTTTCAGCTAACATTTTAAGGGATTTTTAAAATTCTTGCAA
Organism: Urocolius indicus; assembly: GCA_013401255.1. Lineage (NCBI taxonomy): Eukaryota > Metazoa > Chordata > Aves > Coliiformes > Coliidae > Urocolius > Urocolius indicus. The sequence continues at coordinate 111,359 of WBNH01003806.1, forward strand.
TTACCTTCTGAAGACTTGAAAATTCTTTGTTTTTTCACCATGGTGCATTATGTCTTCATTTCACAGACATTGTCTTAATTAATGATGGATTAGTTGGTATCACTGTTTTTTCTTAGTTGGTCATTAGAACAAAGTAGTTAAAACTTTGTAATTGGACAGCATTCAAAAGAGTGAAGTGCTCTCTGGACTTTAGCATATACACTTTATCACAATTTTTGTTGTTGTTGGAGTATATACTGAAGTTTTTTTCCTCTCTGTCCTGAGAAATTATATTTGTTTATCTTTTTAGATTCTGTATTACTGTTGTAACCATTCTGTGTGGATTATTTGTACTTCTGATGTGCTCTTCCAAGGCATATTGTTTCATATGGTTTTATCACATGTTTAGTCCTGGTGTCATATTGTAACAAGGGAGGCTCTATATACATGTATTCTATTAAAAAATTGGGGTTGAAAAAAATTATATATTATAATATATATGANTAGAAAGATTAGAAGTAGATTAGACAACTGCAGGACATTTGCTTTAAACAGCATAAAGCCTGGAAAATATAGAAATAGGGGATCCTTCACCATGAGGGACAGGATACCTTTTTTTTTCATTTGTTTATGCAACTTACAGGTTTCTCATACTTCATAAGTGAGTTGATCCTGTAGACCTAAAGCTTAAGGGTGAGTTCATGGGTGTCTTATACAAAAGCAATTTCTTTTGCCCTTTATTTAGACAGTTAGATGTGAAAAAGATGATGATTCTTAGAGGCACCCATAGCTATAGTACTCATTTTGCCATGCTTAGTAGAAACAGTTCAGATCTGCTCATCGCTAAGCCAGTTCTTTTTATGCAGAACTCTCTACTGAGAACTAGTTTTGTTGGTTTTTGTCCTAGACATTAGTAATTTTCAAGAATATGTTTTAATATTTAACTTCATATTCTCGCTTTTTAAAAGTGTGAAGTCCTGAGAAACTAGAAAATGAGATACTATTAGAAATTATTTTAAAGAAGCAAAGCTAAGTAAAATGCAAGTTTTAGTAGCAGGCTTTGTTGTTCTACTCACATCAAGCTAAAGGTCAGCTGGGATAAATGATTGGGACAAATATTTCAATGTATAGAGGATGAGTAAGAGTAAAGAGATGATTTTACCTCTTTCAATGACATTGATGAGACTTATCGTGGAATATTGCATCAAATTGGCAACATTGAAGGGGAAATCAAAACATAAACAAGGATACAAGAGTGAGGTACGCAGAAGACTGTTGTATTGGAAAAAATGCCTGAGCCTCTAGTCAGATGTGCTCTGTGAACTCCAGCTGTGCTAGTGGGACAGGTTGTTGCTTGATGCCTTGTCCCGACTTTTCTGCTGAAGGTAACCACTGCTTCAGGTCTACCACTGGAATTCCTTGGATATGTTTGGGCTGGAAATCTCTTAATAATTAATATAATAATAATTAATATATAATAATAATAATAATAAAAAATATATTTTCCAAGTGAAAATAGTTGACATCAAGAGGCTTTGTAAGAGAAGAAAATATACAAACAGTGAGAGTAAGTGCAAATTTAAAATCAGATGCAATAATACTGAAGTAGCTTCTAATAAACAACCAGTTAGTGGTTTATACATTTTTTTATCTGATGCTAAAAAATACATATAAACATACAAAAAATCAAGTTAGTGAGCTTAGCACACAAGTACATGGATATAAAGTCATAACTTGTGATGCCTAGCGGGTCATATGTGATCCAAAGACCCCTTTGAATTTGAGGTCTGCAGCTCTGCAGCAGCAATGAGGTAATTTTTCATTGCTGAGGCAGTTTGGCAATCCCAATCTTAACACATTCATTTCTCATTTGATTGTAATTTGGGAAGGGAAGAAGGCCATGGGGCTGGTGAAGCTGATTGTGCCTAGGTTTTTATAAGCTGATCCATAGATTTCATGATGGAGCAAGACTTTGTTCTAGAACATTTTAAAAAGATAGTTAGCGTCTTTCCTTAATCCACAAACAAGGGGAAGCACAAGGAAAGAACTTGTAGTTGGGATTACCTATAATGGCATGGAGGTATTATGTATATTTTGACTGACTGCTGCTTCTAGGTAAAAGGTTTCCGTTTCATCTACAATTAACTTCAAGTTGATTGCTGATAGATAGAGATGCTTCCACCTGCAAGTATTTTACTTGTACAAACCTACAGAAGAGCAGTACAGTCAAAAGTTGACATGTCACTGTGTTTTATTATCTGAAAAGAGTGTTTTCTAGTGTTATATTGCTAAATGTTTTGTAAGAATGTTAAGTAGATTGTTGAGAAATTGTGTCTATTGTTTTAAATCAAAACCTTTCTCCCTCCTTCCAAAATAACTCAATGAATTACAGCAGATCTCGTCAATGTCCTTGTAAGCAAACAGGAACAGTCAAACCTTTCTATTCAGTGCCACTGAAAAAATATTCCTGTCTGGAACAGTATATGTGTTATTTAAAAATATTTTTTAAAGAGATAAAAAGATAATGAGATTCATATGGTAATGAGCATAATCATCTGTTGCTAGCAATCTGTGTATTTTTTATTATGAAAAGTCAATATTTATTGTCTTTTATTGACACAGATATTTTTCCCAAACTGAAAATTAGTTGGTTTTCATGCTGCTTAAAAATACTAGTGGATCTGCAAACATAGCAAAGAAGAAGTTACAGTTCTGTTCTTCCTAAATGAATAGGATGTTAAAAATAAAATTCTTGACGAACCTTAATAAGCTTGTTTCAGAACCAAAGCTGTCTGTGTGTAGTCATAAACAGATTTGTAACACAAAAATACCTGAAACAAAGAAAATAGATGGGAGGGAGCAGGGATTGTTTGAGTTGTTTCTCTTATTTTTGATTTAGCAGTCTAGGAAGGTGACATGACTGTACCCAGTATTATCCTGACATTTTAATCCATTTGCCATTAATTTGAGAATAAATTTACTATACAGATGTTATTTTTAAAAAATTGTAGCATAGTATACAGACAATTAAGATGCCTATGGCATCAAGATACTAAATATCTTGATGGCCTCAAAAAGAAAGCTTTCTTAAGATGATCAGGCTCTTCTGTCCCCCACAGGACAACTCCTTGTTTTGTTCTTAGCAACCATTGGTTACTCTACTATTTATTGTGAACAAACTACAACAAAACAGAAATGCCAGCTGAAAAAAACTTTGGTAATAAAAGTAGGTTGAGGGAATGAAATCTAATTGTCTTAGGCCCTGCTCCAAGTATTTTTTGTGTGACTCACAGCATGAAACAGAGTTATGGACTAACAGATATTCTTGGGTCTGTATACCTTCGTACATCTGAAGTCTGTGTCACACCTTGCTGTCCACTTACTTTGTCTTAATCCATAATGAGTTATTTCACTAGTTTATCAAGAAATTGTGTGTGGTTTTACCAATGCAACTCACGACATTTATGGGTTGTTTTTTTTCTTTTCATTTGTGTGAGGTCCATTTCTAGCTGTGGTATTTTTTGCTTTTCATGCTAACAGACATCTTCTGCTCTCTCTAGGGTCCTCCAGGAGGTGGAGGGCCACCAGGAACACCTATCATGCCTAGTCCTGCAGGTACTGAAACATACTTCCAGTAATAAAAGAAAATTATAAGGGATCTTAGGAAGTACACAAATTATTTTTCAGATGTTGATTTTGATAAAGAATCAGATAATGTTTAATTATTTTATTTCTATTTTCCATAACAGTTTATTTCCTATGCTTTCACTCTCTTTTTGTCTCTATTATGTTGCAGAGATACAATTGCTCTGCAGTTCAGAGCAACCAATTTCTCTGGCGTTTGTGCTAATCTTTTTGGGTTTTGCACAATTTCAACAGTATCAAGTTAAAAAAAAAAGAAGACACAATCTTTAATTGCTTTTGCTAATGTTCTGTGAGACAATTCCACCAGTTTGGAAATCAAGAGATTTTGTTATCTGGTGAAACTTCCCTATAAGGTCTTGTAGGACAGACCTGACCAATGTCAGATACTGCATCCCACAGCTATGTCATCTGACTGACATCAGGGTCATGCTGGAAAGGTTGCCCTCCTCTGTCTTGCCATGGAAGAGTAAGGCCCCAGAGCAGCCATCATCTCATCCTACCAGTGATCTGTTCCTAGAACTTAATCTTTCCCAAGTAACATTGTCTGTATATTGCAATTCAGACACATGTAGATTTTGGCCACATTCCTAGGTGAGGTGCTGAGGTTTCGTGGTGGTCTTGACAGTGTTAGGTTAGTGGTTGGACTCAATAACCTGAAAGATATTTTCCAACCACATGATTCTATGATACTAAGGTTTGAGGAAACAAGGAAGGTGGGAGGATTGAAGATGACTAGCTGGCTTCTCAGGGCTTAAAAATGGTCAAATAAATGTGAATATTTCCCTCCAATATTCTGCAAAGATTCTGATATTAAGGTGGAACTGCAGGATGTGAAGGATGCTGTCCTCTTCTATGAAAAACATGAAAAATCTAGAATGAAATGAATTACATCTTGTGTAATCCATTATTCAGTAACTACTCCTTTTGGCCAGTTTCTGCCTGTGTGACTCACTTTCACTAGCTAAAAGAGACCTATTCTACTTAGTGATCTAACAGTGCTCTCAGCCCTTATGGCCTACATGTTCTTGCTGTCCTTCACAGCTGTCGTGGTTTCTGCCCATCAGGGAACAAAAGACCACGATTAGCCTCAAGTACCGAAGACTAAAGGATTGCTAAAGGGCAGGGAGGGCTTAATTGCCGCTTAAGGTGCAGGGCAAAACAGACCAGGCTACTCGGCTTGGGGAAGAAAAACCAGAAAACAATTTAATACCAACTAAAACACAAAACCAACAACACAG
>WBNH01003806.1:116611-171715 GCA_013401255.1 Urocolius indicus
CCTGGCACCTCAAATTCCCGTCCTCAAATAGTGATCGCAGAGGCGCCAGATTGGCCCAGCCAGGCCGGGGGGTGGGTCTGAACCCAGGAGTCGGGGGAGAGTCTAAAAAACTTTTACCGGGTCTTCACTGCAACCCGCTCCCCCTGTTACTAAGCAAAAGCAACTCCTTGCTAAACCATGACAACAGCACAAGAGGGTAGGTAAGTTTCCTAACTAGCCATAGAAACTTCTTTCACCAATGTAGTATCTTCCTTAAATATTATTTCAGAATTTTAAAAAAATGCAACCTAGCGTAAAAAGTAAGGCTTCCTTCTTCATATCACTAGTGAAAAAGATAATTTGTGCCAACTAGCATTTAAAAGTTAAAGTCTCTTTTAACATAAAACAAGCTTAGAGACAGTCTGCACTTTTAAAAATAGTTACCACTACATTTGTGGATCACGTTAGGCTGATTGTGTGGAGTTCAAGCAAAGCATTTGCTGACAGTTGTTCTTGTTTTCAGTTAGAGACACAAAGATGTTTTTGAGGCCCTGTTTTCCAAAGTATGAAAAAATTTACAAATTGGTCAGCTGAAAATTTTGCAAAGCTATTTACTTGCCTCTGAGCCAAATGAGCTCCAAGAGTTCCCATGGCCTGACCAGCCTGGGTTTATATTCAACAAGAGCCACCAGAACATGGAGAGAGCAAGCAGTGTACATTGCAAAAGGATCTGGTGGTTGAAGAAATTTTTGTCTACCTCACTGAATGTAAAAAATAACTTTTCATATTGCTTTTGCTAATTTTACTCTGATCAGACTCTAGGGTAAAAGCTTTTTGTTCCCTCTCTTCCTCAAAGTGTATTGGAATGTTTTAGTGATACATAGTCCTCTATATAAAATGGCATTATTTACTCACCAAGGTGAATTAATGCTTAGAAGATGCTCTTAGGAAAATTAAGGAGTAGACAAAAATCTTAACTTTACAATGTACTTATCTCAAAACTCTCAGAGAAGGGGAATAGTCTTTTGGAGGATCTAGATACAGAGCACTAAGCTAGTTTTTATTCTTTTCACAGTTACTATAGATGTACTGATTTTCCAAAGTTGCCAATGCTTTTTAAAATCATTTTATCCCCCTAGGAATGATTCAGACTTTCCTGAGGTCATTCTCCTCTCAGAAAACCTTTTCATTACACAGCGTATATCTTGCCAGTTTCCATTGGGAGAGGTTTTTGCCTAAATTGTCTCCCATCTGCTGCGTTTTTTGCTTTGTCTTTCATACAAATATTGGCTGAAGTTGTTTAACTTGGTGTTGGGACACAGGGGAGATAGAATGAGTAACTTGTATCTACTAATGTAACTTGTATCTACTAATATATACTGTAACTTGTATCTAATAATAATGTAACTTGTACCTCCTAATGGTTGCTTTCTTAAGTTCAACCCCAAGAGTTAATAGGATTGACTGTATTTCAACTCTGGATGTGCTCCACTTAAAAGTTCATGTCCACCAATTGCAGGAAGGGACTGAGATGAAATATAACTGGTCAGCGTTAGGCAGGGCCGAGTAAAATTCTTGGCTGAACTTATAGCTTGAGCACCACATTGTGCCAAGATGTTTTTGTTGGTTTTGGATTTAGGTCTTCTGAAGCCTTGCACCACACTGTATAATGAAGATATATCAACTAAAGCTGTCCTTTAAGTGAGGATCTTTGCACAGTGTTCCACTGAATAGTTAGATATATCCAAAATCAAATAGTCTAACATAGACAAGAATAAAAAACTTTCATGTGCTATACTAAATCGCATTCCTTATAATGAGAAGCTATCATTTATTACAGATGGAAAACAAATTACAAGAAGTATTGATAAGAAAAAAACTCCTGTTTTACAGAGAAAATTAAAGATGAGTGAAGTAATTTGGAACTCCAGGAAGAAGTGTTTATGGCATTAAATATTTACAGATACTTGGTGATTTATAAGCCTTTTAACAGCTGTACATAAAACCAAAGTCTAGAAGTAGTCACTTAGGGACCATTGCAATTAGTTCTTTTCATAGCTCTATTGTGTGGTACCAATAGATAGAAAGGAAATGAAATATTCCATTATATTGCTGCAGTGTATCAGTGATTCAGGAACAGAAATAATATGAACAAAATGAGAGCAAATGTATTAGGTGATTAGTTTTATTGAAAGGTGTATATTAGCACTTAAAATAATCTCTTATTACAGATTCAACCAACTCTGGAGACAACATGTACACTTTAATGAACGCAGTACCACCTGGACCCAACAGACCTAATGTAAATATGAATGTAGCTATATACTTAATACATATTTTTTTTTAATCCAAACACGGTTTCAAATCAGTAATACTAAGTTTTCCATTTTTATGGGTGACAATTTCATTACTTTCCCCTCGCCATGTACTTCTTAATATTTCCCAAATCTATCAGTCAACTACATGTCAAATACTGGTTGGAGCATGTTCTTCTACATTAAAAATGAAAAGACATTAAAAGCTTCATTTTATGGGTCTTGGGATGACTTACTTGTTCACACTGTGATGCAACAGATTTCCTTATGATAAACGTTATTCTGGGACCTGCCGCCAAGCAGCAGTTTCTGCAGGATTCAGATTTCCGTGTTAAAAAAGTGTCTACCCTTGAAAAGAGAGGAGGAAATTGCTGAAAACAACACATTATGTTGCCCCATCGTTCTCTAAAAACAGATAAAATTATTTCTCTGAGAAAAACCAAACTTCACTGTTTTTCTAAATGGAGTGTTAAAAATGAAACATATTGATAACATTTAAGCCTTCAGTTCTATTGTATTTATGTGATTATAGACATAATTAATCACAATCTATGTTATGGCCTCTTAAAAAAAGACCAGTAGAACATAAAAAAATACAGATATTGCTAAATCATTACGCAGTGGATTTCAGAAAAAAAAATCTGGAATGGTAATGTCTTCAAGTTTTTAAGAACTAAATTTAATATCTGAAATTGGACAAAAACTGCTCATGATGCAAAGTAGTCTGGCTGTCAGGATAGATAAGATGGGATTGGAAAGATGTTAATTAATCACTTGCTCATTGAAGAGAATCATACAGTTCCCTGTAACTTCAACAGGAGTAGAGCTGGGTCAGCAGTAGCAGGTTTCACAGTCATTCATGAAGTGTTGAAGCAAATCATAAATTATTCCTAAGTTGTATTCCAGCCTACAAAGTTGAAAGTCTCCAGAAATTATGAATGTGGTATTGGAAAAAGTGGGAAAAAAAAAGACTGAACTGTTTTTGCAGTCTTCCCATGAAGGACTTTCACTAGACTTGTCACCTTCAGAGCTGGAACTGTACATTTTTCCCTTTATGGTTTTGTTTTTTCCCCGCAAGGAATTTTTTCCTTTTATTAGATTATCTACAAAAACTTGTACAGTAATACCAGTTTTTAATGTCTGATCCTTTTGCAGTTTCCAATGGGGCCAGGGTCAGATGGACCTATGAGTGGACTGGGTGGAATGGATTCACATCATATGAATGGATCATTAGGTAATGATAGTAAATATCATGAATATTGGGAATTTTCAATGACTAGAGCCATTTTCTGTGACTAGTTTTCTGAGTTATGTGGAAGATTGTATACAAAAATATTTTTTAAAGTGAATAAGCTGTCTGTATGTCAATAAGAAGTATTAAGATACCTATTAATCATATGAGTTGGCATGCATCATACACCTCCAGAAGAAAAATACTGTGTTTTATTTATACAGTTTTAATCCCATTGATGAAAACCACTCTGAAGTATTCCATCATACTAATGTAGAGGCAGAGACTTAAGAACCATTTTTATTTGCCTCTCTTGGTCTCTGAAAATCTTGGAAGGGTGTTATTGTGACATGCTGGTTCACATTATTGTCAATTACCTGGAAGTAAGTTGTTAGATATTTTGATGTGTGTTAAGCTCATTTTATCCCAACATTTTAATATCCTCATTTTTTCTATAGTGATCCACATGTATGTTGTGTGTGGATACTGTTACTCTATCACCTTTGGCAGCTTCGGGCAGATGCCAATTTTAATGCACACAGAAGAACATGAATTCTTGTCAGGACATACACAGACACGTGGAACACTGTACTGCTCCACTTTTGGTAATTTTTGAAGGACTCATACCTGAGGGAGAAGCCTTGCACAACTCTGTGAAACACATACACTGCTTTATCTCCTGACCATCCTAGCAAACTCTGCTCTTACTCTTTGCTGAAAGCATGATAGATTCTTGAAAGGGATTTAAGAAACAAGCCACAGCTAAATAAAGTGCATTTATGCCTTTCTGCTTCTGTACTCAAAATGTAAATAAATACCTGAGGTTTATGTCTTTTCATACCCTAACACCAGGCCAGCAACTCTGAGTACATCTCTCGTGTGTTGTACTTAACATATCTCTGCACCAAAGGGTGTTGTTATGCAGGCAACAATGTGGGCAAACCTTGGGCTGCAAAGTCTTGAGATCTGTTTTCTTCTTCTATCCCTCTGGTACACCATCAAAGTTCTCTTTTACATCTGCGAGCTGGCCCAGTGCTTGCACAGGGCACCAGCAAACACTCTGCTCAGAAGTATTTTCCTTTATGGGGAGAAATGCAAGCAACCTAGATACAAGTGAGGCAGGCAAAAGCCTTGCTTCTTTTCCCAGAGAAAAGCTCTGTCACCTTCCTAGCAGAGGCACAGACCAACCTGAACTCCATACCGTTTGCTTCCATTCTGCCATGATGGATTGAGATCACTTGTAGTCCAAAAGTTGGAGGCTGTGAGACAGGAAGTATAAACAGGTAAGACAGGGTGAAGGGAGAAATTTGAAGAGGCCTTGGCAAGGTGACTAAAAACATAAGACATCAAACCTCATTTAGCAAACATATTCTGCGGTAGGCATCTATCTCCTAATAGAATTATCTATTATTCTATGAAAACATTTCTCTGAAATTCCTAGATCACTTTGCATAAAGACACCTTGTGATTTTACAGCCTTTCGTTACATATTGCAATCCTGCAACAGATTGTTGCTTTAATAGGGATGCACATTGCATTCAAATAAACTAAAAACTGTGCAAAAGGTAATAATGTCTTTTTCTGTCACTTTCTATTGCCTAAGAATTGTTTCTTAGATCAAAGAAAAAATGAAATTGAAGTGGCTATAGAGGGATTTTATGTGTACCTAGCATCTCTTCAGTTATTATCTGTAGTGAAAGTGGTGAACTGCTTAGCCAAATTAATTATGACTGCTTTCTAGGAGTAACTTAATATCTAAACTGGAGCCTGGGTTCTTTAAGGAGAGGGACAAATTGCGGCATTTCATTGCTGCAGTAAACAGATGGATTGTCAGCTGGATAAATTGGTCATCTTGGACTTCTGCAGCTTCACTGACCATAACCAAAGCGCATCTGTTTGTAGCTGTGATGATTAGAAAGAAATTTCCACCAAAACTTGTCATTTGGGCCATGAAGAACTAACGCTTCTCCAAAATAATTCTTATGTATCTGTGGTTTTTACAGAGATAAAGCATATTCCTTCTCAGCTATAACTTGCCTGGCTAAGTATAGTAAGCTATTTCAGTCTCCTCCCACAACTCCATTTTCTTGATTATTTTTCTCCAACAGTCTTCTAGTTTTGTGTTCAGTACTCATCTAGAATTTGCCTTTCCTGAAAATAGGTGACCACAATTTTATACTGTCTGTTGCTGCTAAAAATGGTTTTCTTGATATCTCCATCTGAAGTTATGTTTCCATGGTTCTTGGCTTCCCCTGAGAGTTAAAACTTGTGAACAAAAAAATCTTTTCAATAGTCTTGCAGTCATTATATTTCATTTTATTTGTTTTCTGTTACTCTGGTCCTTAGGATTATCTACTTTCTTCCAAAAGATACTGTGATCATCAGTATCTGTAATGCATCAAAAGTTGACATCATTTCAGCCAATTACAGTAGTAGGCTTCTGCTTCTAGGAGCAAAGACATCAATGAAGTCCTCCCAGATGACATTAGTCATAGTAGCATTTTTGATTCTTCTCCCAGGAATATAGTTTTACTAGTTAGTTTACTACTTTTATTTTCTCAAACTGAAACAACATTTCCCACAGGTGGATATACCCCAAATTAATTGCGTTGCCTGTACCTTGCCATGCTTAAGAGGACAGGGAGGCTGCATATAAAGTTTCTCGAGTTGTGCTGGGCTGTCTCATCCTGAGAGGATGCAATTCAAATAACCGATGCAGATCAGAAATATGTCCTTCATTCTTTTCTCACTTTTTGCACAGTGTGTATTCACAGTGAAAGGACTAATGTGATTCAATACTGACTGTAAACCTTTGCTGAGAGAGACATTGAGAAGTGAGATGACACGTGGTTGGTTATGTTTTTAAAATATTGCTGTTGCACTGTATATTTACTGTGAAAAAAATTCCTTAAATTAACTTCAGCTAAAAACTAACTGAATAATTGTCTATTTTAATTTAAGGCTCAGGAGACATGGACAGTATTTCCAAAGTGAGTATCTAATAAAATACTTGGAATTTTTACCATGTTTCACTGTAAACAAATTTTCTTTTTCCTGAAGTTTTTAGTTATGTGTCTACATTTTCTGCTTGTCAGCTCTTCGGAGGCTATGCAATGCAGACAGAATTAGTATTAATTGAAAATTTTAAAACAATACAATCAATAGAGAGTGTAAGCAGACTTATTCCCTACTGCATAATAATGTGTATTAATGAATGTAATCATGTCCAGTTCATAAACTGATTGATCATGTTGTAATCTTCCATACTAATAAAGCAAATGAATAACTAAAATAAAATTATAAATAATAATTTAAAAAATCTATAAAAATAAAATTCTAGTTAAATATAAATTTGGAAAAATGTCATTACAATGTGACATTTATGCACCGCATGATTGCTTTTGTCACCTCTACAAGACAATAATAATATCTTAATCATTGGTAAAAGTTTCTAAAAACCAACCCTACCATTCTATGATTCTATGATAAGTAGTTTCAGAAGCAGCAACATTTTGATACCACAACCATTAAATACTTGGAAATGAGTGTGATTTCAGCTTGTGGGGTTTTTGCATCTACAAAAATAATATTATGTCACTTCTTTCATACAAGCCAAACTATTACATATGTGATCATCATTAATTTAGGAATCAATGAGCTTATTTCTGGTATTGATAAAGTGGCATAAGTCTGCTCCCTATAACACACTATGTTTTGTACTCACTATCTTCAGGTGTAATTGGCTGAAAGTAATAAATGTATTTCACTATTACAATCTCCCTGCACTTACGTACTTTTGATCTATAAATACAGAAATGAATGGACTGTTTAAATTAAAATTTTATTGCCCATTTGTTTGTGTCAAAATTCTTAACAGTCTTCCAAGAAAGGAGCATAAGTGGTTTTGGAGCGTTAATAGCTGCTTGTGTGTTTTGGTTGCCTCAGGATTGATTACCACAGTGCTATTGGTAGTTGTCTCCCAGTGCAGACTTGGCCATTTCATATCTGTCTAAAACTGGTCTGCAGGGGCTTTGGTCACACTAGGGACCTTGCCTGCTCTCAGGAGCTGTGATGAGATGGCAACACATAATGAACGGAATGCTTACCCTAATTCCCACAGGTTAACACAGAAGTTTGTAATGGGAATTTATTGAGAATATACTTGCAGGTGTTCAAAAGCAGGAGTCGTTCTTTATTAGTGATACATATTTGTATATCCAAAGAGGAAGAGGAGAACCCTGTACAGTTCCCCAGTTTGTGTAATCTGGCGGTGCAGTATGGGAGAGGGGTAGCAAGTGTGCTTAGTGTATATCTTTCCTGGAGAGAAGGACTTCAGCAATACGTGTCTAAGGCCATTGCTGCCCCTGTGAGGGCAGCATCTATAGCAGTCCACCATTTTTGTACATTTTTAAGATCTGTAACATTTTCAAGCTCTGCAAGAAGTAAGATGATGAAATGACTGTGTTGCCTTAGTTGTGCTTAGATGTGCAGTGATGGATTCAATAAAAGCCTCCAATGACATAATAAGTGTACAGCATTTTAAAAATCAATGTCCATATTTTTTTCTACAGCATTTTTATTGCAAACTGCAGCATTTTTAAAGGAAGAAAACCCAAAACATTTCCATTAGCTTGCCATGGGATTATTTTTAAAAGCCTAATTTAATTTACTGGTATTAAGTATCAGTATGTGTGCTAATACTGCAAATACCAGTAACTCTGAAAACTTGGATCCAAAAATTTACCTAGATGTCTTGTAATTTGTTATCCTTAATAAGGAACTCATGAAGGTCACATTTGATGCGTGTCTTTCAAATAACTAAAAGAAAGATGCTTCTGACTGGAAGTAACAATTGTCCTGTCACACCATTATATCTTTTTCTGAGTAGCTCTGACCAATACGCAGCCTCCATTGAGAGCTATATAAAACTATGTGGGTAGCATTGGTGGTTTCAGGCAGGTACATAATACTTTTGAAACATGAATAGGAAAGTTCTGTGTGCAAGGAATAGTATATTTCTGGGATTGGTGTATGCAAAGTTATTATGTAGCTGCCTTCCAATTTTGTACACAGTTAACTGACTTGTTCTTGCTGAGGCAGCAGTCTCCCTGCATACATCACCAGCTAGTCTTACAGTTGGCTTTCTCATAAGTACATCTCCAGTGATAGGAGTTGTTCACTGAAGTTAACATTCTTTGAGGTGATGTGCAGGTCCAAACACAGAACCTCAGTGTAGTAAAATGCATATTAGAGAAGCTGATTGTCCATTCCCTGGAGATGCAGAAAATTAATCCAATCTTAGAAGAACTAGTACAGTCACAGAATTGAACGCTACATTTTGTAGAGAAGGCTAAGAGATGTGGGGCTGAGAAGACCAAGAGGACCTTATCAATGCTTACAAATACTTAAAAAGTGGGTGTCACAAGCATGAGATGAGTCTTTTTTTAGTGACAGTACAAGGGGTAACAGACACAAGCTGAAGCACAGCAGGTTCCAATTGAACATGAGGAAAAGCTTCTTTCCTGTGAGAATGAAGGAGCCCTGGCACAACTGCCCAGAGAGGTTGTGAAGTATCATTCTCTGGAGGCTTCCAAACCCATCTGGATGTGTTCCTGCGCAACCCAATTGAGATGGACCTGCTTTAGTGGGACGTTGGAATGGTTGATCTCTAGACTTCTCTTCCAACTCCAGCCACTCTAGATTTTCATTTAATTGGCTGAATAAAAAAACATTAAGTTTTTATAAAGCAGATTGAGACGGAGGAAGTAAATGACTTGAAATTATGCATATTAAATAAACATTAATAACCAATGTTTCTTGCCCTCCCATGAAATTTGTGGAGGCATCAAAGCCATACATGCTTTGGAAAGACTCAGCTAGTGCTACAATGCTAGACCCCATACTGGCCATAAAAGCAGCCCAAGGGAGTTGCTATGAAAGTGTTTATGTCAGGAATTTGAACCTTTGGGGCTGGTGTACTGTAGCAATTGCAGAATTTCAAAGCTCTGTGCTACATAGAGCAAGATAAAGTAGGGGTAGATCCCTCAGGAGTGAAGGAAAATGCAGGAGTATCATATAAAATAAATGTGACAAGGCCTTTGTGGCTTTTAAGCTTTATATTCATAGATCTTAGGGCCAGAAGGGACTGATAGCGTTGTGTAGTATGACCCCCTGTGTAATACAGGCAGCAGGACTTCCCTGAATTAATTCTTGCTTCAGGTACAGTAACTGTGGTTCAACTGAGGCAATAGTTGTCAACTGTTTTCAAGCTGTGGCTCCCTAAGAATTTGCTATACTAACTTCACTGAATAGCAAACTGATGTTAATCAACTAGTTTGGCTTTCAGTTGTCTTTGATGGACTTGTCCAGTGATTCCTTGAGATGTGGGGCTCACAGTTTCAGAAGCAGTGAGCTGGATTGAGGAAAGGAAAAGGGCTAAGGTGGGGGTTTTGACAAAGCTCTGTAAGCTGCATTTTAGATGCTAATAAAAAAAGTTATGTTTACATGTTGCTTCTGTAATTAATAGTATGTTTAATCTATAGCTGAAAATAAATACACCAAGCTGAACTCATAAACATACTTGGTGACTCAGGTTGAGAATGGTCCACTTCCCTCAGGGAAATATGGTGAAAACTTAACATCAGCCTTTCACTAACCATATAAAATACATTACAGAGCAATCTGTCGTTCCAGTCTGCTAATGTAGTAGCAAAAATTAAATGGTGGTGCTTGGTGAAGCTGAGAACAATACCTTTTTTTCTCTTTGGGTATGATGTAAATCTGTGTAACAGTGGAATGTATTGCAGTATTTAAATTATGGATAACATGGGACTTGATGATTACAAAGAGAAGTGTGTAGAAAAATGGTATGATGGGATATTAGAAGTCATAGCTATCCCACCTCATTTTGTATTCAGGGAACACCCCATTGTACATCTTTAAAGTGCCAGGGTAGCCTTTGTAGTTCTGGGGAAGATGCCAAGAAATTAAAGGGACTTTCTCTTTTATTTAGTGTTTCCTTTTTTTTTCCTTCAAAGTTTGACCTGTTGCAGATCTAGTTATACTAATTGAAGACTGCATACAGGTATTTCCAAAGTGCAAAATACTTAGTCTTTTTAAAGATAAATCTCTATGCTAACAGACATACTTTGTCAGGATTGTAATTAAGAATAATATACAGAAAAGAGGACAGATTCATTTCACAGATTCTTACAGCTATTGTGATTTAGTCGCTTTAGCCAAGATCACTACCTGAAGTTGCATTGTTAGCTTGCCTGTTGGCTACAGCAAGTTTCTGTTCCATTTATTGTGATGTTCCAGATTTGCATTTGTATAAGTAGTATTGCATTCAGGTTTTCTGGAATAAAAAAAACCAAAATAAAATTAAAAAAAAAAGATGGAGGGAAGAACTGTGATAGATATAAACATTTCATAATAAAGTTCATGACTTCAATCCTTTTCCCAACCGCTCCTTTCCCATCACAAATCTTCTGTAAGCAGGAGTCTTAATAGTGATGGAAAGAGAATTGCGCACGTTCCAGGCATGGTAGGGTACCGCAGATCAGCTTTGTAAAAACACATAGCTAATTGTAGTGTCTACAATAGTCATGTGTTAGCTGTTGACTCAGAAAAATTTCTGTGATAATTACCTTATTTCACCCTTTCTTCAAGTAACTGAATCTCTAAAGCATTTTCTGAACATTGTGGAGGTGGTTGTGTCCCTCCTGTAAAAAAAAATAAAATCTTCAGAAGCTTTTATATTATTATTTATTAGCATTTCATTTACACCTAGACAATGAAAAGTTAGATTGAAACATAGTTGTGTTATGCACTATGCAAGCAAACAGCAAAAGTACACTACTCCTGAAAGTGCTTGTGAGCCCAGTCCAGTGAACAGCTGTTACTCAGGAGTCTTTTGTCTCAGACTCTTGTTAGCTATTTTACCTGTAAACTGTATGTTATCTGTGCTCAATTAAGTGGTTTAGCATTTGAACCACACTTGTGAACTACCTGTGTAATTGTATTTCAATAAAATGAACACTGTGAACAACGATCACAGGCACAAGCCTTTGCAAAGATCTGTGTAGACCAGATCCGTCCATATATCTGTCCTTAAATACTTATTCACAAGTCACATATGTCAAGGCCCAGGCTCACAGACTTGAGTGAATTTTATCAAGTGATTTGAGGCAGTGACAGAGCTTTCTCATATACCTGCTGCAGCCATTTATAGCTTTTCCTGACTTCAGTAGGAGAAGATGATGGCTATAACCCGGAAGCAAGAATTGCAGCTAAATAATTCTTGCTTCAGGGAAGAAAACATTACTTTACAGGCTAAAATTAGTGACTGAATCATGCAGAACTCTGCAGAGGCTTATTTTTTGTCTTTGAAAATCCCAGTGCTTTGCACTGTGCATCTTAGTGCACTACAGTATTATGTAAAGCATGCCTTTGGCACACTTGGTGAGGCTAGGAAATGAGCTGAAATCTGCAACACTTAATCTGTATTTTAAAATCTTATTTAACAGAATTCTCCCAGTAATATGAGCATGAGTAATCAGCCTGGCACTCCCAGGGATGACGGTGAGATGGGTGGAAACTTCCTAAACCCTTTTCAGAGTGAGAGCGTAAGTATTTTTTTGTCTAATTTTTTGTGGGTTTTTTACTTTCTGAACCTTTTTTTTTTTTAAAAAAAGGAAAAATAACAGCAAGAACAAACATCTTTGTAGTGTACTTGTAATGCAGCACTGTGCCTTATGTGTTTTATACAAACTCTTCAAATTACATTATTGATTTACAAAAAATTGTGTGAAAAACTGTTAGAAGTTGAGATGCAACTGAAAAATGTGGGAGGTATAGATTTACAGCAGAAACTCTTTTTGTAGATTAAGAGGTCAGTTGTCACTGAAAGTTAGATCTGTCAAGCAGTAATAATTAGCCTGCACATACTCAGTAATGCACAAGGGGCATTTGTCAGGCAATATCTGAGCAGCCTGTATACCCGTTGTTGACAGATCCTTACCTCTGTTTTGACTTGTGGTTGCCCAGCCTTTGAGTCCTAAACAATGTGTTTTGTAGGGAATATCTTTTAGAACACAATTTGCACTGATGTATATAATTAGAGCACCAGTAGATCTCATGTTGTGAAGGTGCAGTGTGCTGTTAGAGCCAGGAAAAGCAAAGGTTCCCTCTAGCGTTCATCTCAGAACAAATGGTGATATTTTAAAATGGAGAGTGCTTGAGGCAGCAAAGCATGGTGTAGCATACATTACAAAGCAAGACAACAGTATTTTCATGATCATGTGCCCAAAGCTAGGTTTCTAAATCCACATTTAGTTTCCTAAGTAGGAGTGGCCTGATTTTTCAGAAGTACTGAGTGACTTCAACACTTCTTTTCTTATTGGAAATCACTGCTGCCAGAAGCGTGTGCAACTTCATTAACTATGCCAATGGTGAAATCAAAAGTTACGATGAGTAAACAGTTTCTGTTAGATCACAAAGCAGTCGAACTGTATAGTGATTTTCAGGGGAATCAGATTTTGACGTTTTGGGATTTGCTTTAGCTAGTGAAAAGGAAGAGTTTCTGCATGTTAGCCATGGTGTCTTCAGTAAAGAGGATGTGTTCAGATTGTGTGGAGTATTGGAGAAAATTGGTTTGTCCAATCAAAAAAGGGTGAGGTTTTAATATCTGCCAAAAAAACAGTAGCCACAGAAAGATGATCTTGGCTTGTGGCAATCCTTGACTCTCAATTTGCCTTGTGTTACTACTGCTGAGGGAAGGCAGGCCAGTTCAGCAAACTAAGGTGATGAAAAGAAAAGCATCAGTTATACTCAAACGAAGATCAGTTTTATTAGATAGTTACTGGATTGTAGGGGCAGCTGCATGTTGTTTACCTACCCAAAAGAACATGCAAGCCAGTTTTGTCAGAGTTCTACATGGGATGTATGCATGCATTATCCATGCCACATGCATTCTTGTCTACTTCTAGGTATCAGTTCTGCTCTAGCACAAGTAGTCACACTGTGGTCCATGGGAACTGTCTTGCTTTCTGGTTCCTATTCTGTTACCTGGCTGCTTACAGTAGGCATTATTATAAAATCCTTTCTCAGGCAAATTTGCTGATCAGTTCACCAAAAGTTTTGATTTGGTATGAAGAACAGTGCTTGGCTAATATTAACTGAAAAATCATGAACACCTTTAGATCATCTTTCAGTTCCTTGTCCAAAGGGATTACCCAGGTACTTTGTCTCAGATGCAGGAAATAACTTGAACAGATGCTTTGCTTTAAGCATTCAAGCTGGTCTCTTACTTTGGCTAAGGTTAAGCATGTTCTTACAAGGTTTGCTGGCCCAATGTGGCACTGCACAGCATGACATGATGGGAGTAAGCCCTAAAGCAGACAAACCGTCAGAAATATGACAAGGAACAAAAAAGACTTTACCCAAGAAGTGCATTCTATGTTATGTACATGACAGGGAAGACCCATCCAAAATACTTCTTCTGAAATTCTTGGACCCTTAGAAATGCCCAGCTCTTGAAACTCTAGCTTTGGCAGGATTTTTATTGCGTATCTGGTTTTGAAAGGCAAATTTATCTTTCATGTATCAATTTTGATAATGGTAATACTTCTTGTATTTTAACATTTTCCTCAACTTAGAAGATTTCAGACTAAATTGTTTCTGCAGTCTACAACTTTGAATTTAAAACCAATTAGCATATAGATGTGCCCTTCTTCCAGGCATTGTGGTGCCCCATTGATTATTGTAATGAAGTACTGCTAATTCGAGGGCAAGTATAGCTTGTGTAAGGGCTGCTGTTCAATTTGTGTTATAGTAATATCATGTGGTGACCAGATTTTTTAATCACATAAAGGAGAATGACCCCTGATCATTGATTTGTCTTGCCTCCTAAAATACAGACCAGAAGCCTTGTTTAATTCCATATATACATACTTTTACTCCTTTCTTCCCATAAAGTAATAAAAAACTCATCAAAATACTTATGTGGTTCAGCTAACCATGACTGCAGCCAGTCTACTTGAGACTAAGCCACCTGCCTAGCTAAATCCCTTCAGCAGACAGCACTGGCCAGGAAAAGGTGTGGGAACCATTGGTGAAGTATTGCTTCATCACACCACCCAGGTAAAACCAAAGTGAGATTACCACCAACTCCCTTCTTCAAGGAGAGTGGCTTTATCAGCAATATTGTTACTTTTGCATAACGAGAAAAGCATAACAGAAGTTACACTACCACAAATTGAATTGCAGCCTTAACACAGGCTACAGTCCAAATTTAGGAGGACGTTCAAAGAGCGTGTTGACATTTGAACTCATTGCTGTGGTCCAGAATTATTTTAGTTACCTGAGGAGGGGAAAAATGGTTGTTAAAATGTGGATTCCTCTTTTTTCAGTACTCCCCTAGCATGACAATGAGTGTGTGATCCATTAACAAGTCTCTCCGTGAAGACCACAGTGAGTTGGCCCTCTTCAGAGAGCTACTGCAGAAGAAAATTGTTCATCCCAGTGTACAGTTTAACAAAAGGATCTCAGACGCAATTAGACCCACCATTTTTTTTTTCTGCCATGTCCCCTGTTTTGTCAAGAACGTGGGTCCCAAACATGATTGAGACAACTGCAAAGAGTGGCGTTATAGAACTGCCCAAGATGGAACTGCAAACCATTATCTGTGTATGTACACATGTGGGTTAATTTATGTGTATGTGTGTGTGACATAGAAATGCACACATACATATATAGACCTGCAGGACATTGTAACATATTATCACATGACATTATAAGTAGAAATCAGAAGTAGGGACTCTATTCCATCCTTTTTTTTTTTTCACGTTTACATTTTAATTATTAAAATTTGCTTTCCCTCTCCCCTTCTGAACTGTTTTATGTTGCATATATCACTGCTTTATAAGTTATTTTTTAAGGTGAACTCAAATGATAAATTCTTCTGATTTTGTAAATGTCAGCCATTATGGATAGGAATAAACTTGCTTATAAGAGCTTTCATTAACTTGTGTTTGATACCAGTTACCCTGTGAATCACAAACTGTACTGTCTCAAGAAATAGAAGAAAGCTCATCTTAATTTTTGGGAGAAATTTAATAACTTTCACGTAGTTGGGTTATTTTTGTTTAATATACTTTGCCTTTAAAAAAAAAGAAGCACTGAAGGTTATTTTTCTTCTTTAATGGAAGCCTAATATCTGCAATATCTATTTTAAATGGAAGCCTGAATTTGATACAAGCTTCTCAGTTTATATAGAGTACTATAAGGTTACTGTAAGTGAGCTCCAATTGCTATAGAATCTAGCAATAAAGTGTCAGGGCTGCTTCTGCCCTTGGAAATGAGTTTTCTATTTAGCATGATCTTCTGTAGGGGTGGTAGTTAGTGAAAATACAATAGAGTCCTTATCACCAAAACCTTTTCTAACAATTGACTATTACATTTCCCATTTCCAGTGATTCTCAACCAAATTGTAGCAATCCACAGCCCTAATTATAAACAGCATTTCCAAACCCATTCAGAAAATCAAATCACCCTACTACTTGGGTCTGTATTTTTCACCATGTCTACCAGAATGAATTCCCCCAAAACTTGCCTGTAAGCAGTCTTTTTTCTTTTGAGCCGAAAGGAGGGAGTAAGTAAGCTTTTGATGGCTACTAGGCTTGTGAGGGTCTTGCTTTTTCCATGAACAGAAAAGGACACAGATTTGGGCCACTTTATAAGGAGGTCAGCTTATTAGGCTTAAAAGCTGGGGGCATAATGGAGAATAGGTGTATGATCTTAAATGCTTATGGAAAGAAATCCCGTGTCTCTTCAGGCAAAGCTCTAAAACCAAGATTATAGTACATGTAGTTCCTGCTTATTTCCATCTTCCCCCTAGAAAACAAAAATTATGAGTTGTAGATGGTCAGCGGTGTGGGCATAAAGTGGCTAAATAAAAATTCACGACACAAAAAGTGAAGTCTCCTTGGACTTTGCATGTTAGAAGAGCCACTTAGCATTGGAGGAGCAAGTCCAAGAAGTGGCATATGTCCATGAAGTCTTATAGGGAGACTTGTTCGCCATGAACTTGTGATAAAGAAGCATATGGAATGGGCTCACTGTGATGGTAGCCGCACATAATGGGATGTGTAAGGAGTACTACAATCTTCTGACTACTTTTTACTTTCTTATTAGTGTAATTCAAAGATTAAACTCTTGGGAGGCTTAAAATTATGTTAAAATGTCAAAGATTTTGGTAGCATCACTTTTTAGTAATAATGACCACTTTGGTTAGTTTCAAACAAAACTAGACAGTCATCATATGGGTTTATGGACTTTACTCCCAGTGATTATGAAGGTTATATTCATTTACTTATCTTTGGAAAACACTTTGTTGATGTCTCAAAAGATGCTAGAAGCCCCTACTATTGATTTGAGCTACCAAACATCAATAGCAGACCTAATTTCCTCAGACCCTTCGCTGTTGTCCTAACGCCACTGGATTTCAGTGGTGATATCCCCAGTGTACCCTAGCTTCTCACATAAGAGCTACACAGGCCAGGTGTCCTTGCAGCCTGCATTTGGCATGTATATTATCCTTGATAGCCTTCTAGTAAGGACTTTAGAATTCTTCTCTACCCAGATGATAGTCACTACATCTATATTATCCTTTATTCTATCCTTGATAATATCCTTGATATTATCCTTGATAGCCTTCTAGTAAGGACTTTAGGATTCTTCTCTGCCCAGATGATATGACTGCTCCTAGATGGATATGCCTGTGCCAAAGCTCATTCACACACTAGGTTAAGTGTACCCTCAAGTGAGCTCCTACACCATTGGGTACCCCTGTGCTGTCCCATGCCAAGCTGGGGCTCCTGCAGGCAAGGAGCAGTGGCAGCAGCCCATGGTGGCATCACTGAGACCTCTCTTAATGAGACAGAGTACGTGACGCTGCTGTGGCAAAACTAAGAAGAGTCAGGGTTTAATCTGAGACCTAATCTTTTTTATTTGAAAATTCGGCATAATCTGCAACATTTTGGCTTATAGGCACCTGTTAAGGATGAAAGTCTGACCAATTAAATTAGACCTCTGCAAAGAAACCACTTAATTGGAACTGCTAACACATATAGAATATCATTATCAAAGTACAGTATCCTAGTTTATATTCAACAGCATAGCATCCTTTCAGGAACATAATTTTCCTTTAATTGTTCTTTCAAACTCCCTTCTGTACAGTTTTTGTTACTGCTAGTATATCTTTGTTTCCTCTTTCCCTTTCTTTTCCAAAACATTTATGTCATTAAGCATTGTTGCATTGATCCTGCGGCATTAGTCATCCCTGGCTTCCAAAACGAGCACAGTCAAGCCCTGCTTCCCAAAGGTGATCATTCAGTGCCCTAGTACTGCAAGTTAATAGGAATGTCCAGCACTTCTTATACCTACCTAGCCCCACAGGCTAGTGGAATTAAAGAAGTGCAGGCTTGCAAAATTTTAGATTTGGGATATTTGATTGAATACTTGTATATCTTCCTGTTACAATTTTTGTCAGATAAGGGGAAGTCTAATAATCTTTTTTTCTATAAGGGAATGCTTAGATTCCTATACTTACACGACTAAAGTAGTTTACACGTACATTGGTGACATTAGGTGATAATAACCATACATAGGTCCTGCAGCTGAACCATTAGAAAGCAATTGTGTGCTAAATACTCAACTTCAAAATTATAAGTATCCCTTCGGGCTTTTTAAAAATTTGCATAGAACTTTTTGCTTGTTTATTTTTTTTCCTTCTATTGCTTATAAATCTTTGTAGGGTTTTCATCATATCTAGAGTATTAATGTGGAAGGAAAGACCATTTCCAAGCATTGACTTTTTACTCTTCCTCATGTTTCTGATGCACTAGGTACCAATGTGTAATGTAACTGCTGTTTACATCTGCCCCTTGGCAACAGTGTTACTGATAATGCCAGAACTTGTCCAGCTCTGGGAGGAATTTTACTGTAAGTAGTGCAGGATAATTCTTCCACACTGGGTTGTTAGATAGATTTCTCTAATACAGAAACAAGTAGATCATGATTTGGTAAATGGATCTTTCAGAAAAGGTTAAAGTAAGGCTTTTTAAAAGCAGAAGTGATGAAATCTTAGAGCAGCAGAAATAGGGAGTAATGAGTCTGTCATACTGTGAGAACTTGGACAGAACTCCACATTGTAGAATCCTCTGAAATTGAGACTCACTTGTGAACTTCACAGTGAAACCACTGCTTTACATGCTGCATAAACCTATGAAAAGGAGTATTCATGCTCAGATTTTGTCTCTATGTCTATGTCTTAAATAGGCAAGAGCAGGATTTAAGGCAAGAAGGAAGAAGCTGTATGAATCACCTGTGGCCTGACACATACATTTAAAAAGTACTTGTGTATTTACATGTATGGGTTGCATCATTTTTTTAGTTGCCCAAGCAGGAGAAAGAACTGCAGCTGTACTCTATGTGCACTCAATCCACTGTAGAGTCAGTTTGCTGCATGTAAAAATGTGGCAATAAACTGGAGTCCCATCTTTGATGTAGCATGTGCTACCTAGTGACATAAATGTGCCTGGGCTTGACTCAAAAGGCATCTCAAAGTGTCAGTCCCCACCCAGCTCAGACAGTTGTCCATCACTCCTGTGGCTGAGGCTGCATCTGCCATTTTTTGTTTGGAAGCCTCCTGTTGGCAGAGCCCAGACCACCAATGGGTCACATAGTCAGAAACAGTAACAACTTTCAGACTTAGCAGCCCGCTCCCTTTACCAGAGGATTAAATGCCCTGTATCCCAAGACATCCAGCTATTGCTGTCCCTTGCAACAGGAATACACAATGAGAAATACATAGGCTAATTATTTATTTTGAATAGTTCAAATTAGGAAGAAGTGAATAGAATCTTCCTTCTTTATGGGTAGCAATTCACATGTCAGAAGGACAGGTTCTTGAACTGGCTAAAAATAATTTGAATTTTCCCTTTTTCTGTGGCTGGCAAATGAAATACTGCAGGTAAAGATGATTTGGAATTAGGTGGGTAATTTAGTGAGGGAGCAGCTGTTACAATATTCATTGTTGAACATTTTATTGAAACCACTCACATAAGGTCATTTTTTTTTTTTGTTAAGATTTCACCCTGATCTGGGTGAAAAACATAATTTATCTGAGGTATGACATTATTTGGCAGATATATAAACTGAGGAAATAGAGGAAAATACCAAGGGTCTGATGAAATTAATCAAAATTATGTTTCAACCTGAAAAACAGGAAAATATCCCCTAGCTAAAATACTGCTTTGGGTGCATGCATGCAAATTTTCTGCCAGTGCTAATATCTTGAAAACAAATTACAGTAAAAAATTTAGAGAAAATAAGTGGATTGTGTACTCAGCACATTAAAACTCTGATCCTGCAAACCACATTCATGTTTGTTTAAAGTAAAGCCTGTACCTAATCAGGTTTAAACAGATTTAACAATAAAGTAGTATCCTTCATGAAAGCAGGACTGCTAATATGTCAAAACCATGCTCAAGTGTGAGCAGTCTAAGAAGTTCAAATTAAGTCTTCCCTAGATTGACATTATTTTAAAGATTTTACCAATGCAGGAGCATGTTTATGTATCTAATAGTGATATGTGGAACAGATTTGGCTTTCTTCTGTTTCTTATTTTATTAGAGCATTGTTCACTCCAACATGAGCTGTTTTTGTGAACTTGTCCTTCCATCTTGTTTCCAATTGTGCAGCCATAGTTCCCTCAACATAGCTAACAACTTTGCAATTTTAGTCCAAACTTCTGTTTGGTCACTGTTCTTCATTTAAGCTTAAAATATGTAAGAAAGCCTCTCATGTAATGGGAAAACTTGCCATAAAAATGTATAAAGGTTTTCTTGGGTACATGTTTTCACATTTAATAAAAATGCAATTTTCAGTTATAATTTGAAATGGTCACTTTCTAGCCACTAATTTCAATGTGCAAAAGAAATTCAGAAAACAAATTACTTTTAAAAAAAAAAAATAAAATAAAATTCAGCATCATAAATATCTGCTGAAGGACATGGTTTGGGGGAAATCAGATCAAACCAAGATTTACTACCTACTCTCTATGAATAATACAGCTGGACTGTATGTTGAAAACTCCTTCCACATCCCCAAAAGTGGATTGCCTAACATCTGATATCTGTGACTTTGTAAAAGCCTAATTCACAAATAGTCATTTCATTTGTCTGTTCCGTGTTTTCACTGTATCTCATGGATGATTCAGAGTGCCCCTTAGCTGTGCAGGGTTTTGTGGTTGTGTCTCTCAGAGGAACCAAGTGGTCAAGCAGGCTTGTTCACAAGGTCTGGTAACTAAGGACTGGGTAATATATCCCCGAATGTGCGCTCAGAAACAAGGTATTGGTACGCTACCTCGCCGTTCCCTTGAGAACTGGTGCAGCTCTTCTTACTGTCAGTTCTGGGGCTCCCTTGACATTTCATAATGCTGAGACAAGAAGCCTAAATTTGCCAAGAGAAAATTCTGGCAGTTCAGCACCAGTTTTCATAGGGAATCGGCACAAAACATGGGGATTTTTATTTTCTCAATACCCTGGGTGTACTAGGAAATAGACCATACTATTTAGAAGTTTGGTCTGTTGTGGAGATATATACAGTTCCTCAGATTAGAAGGGAATTGCAACCATGACCAAACCTATATTTGTCCCTATAGAGTGAAATCATCAGTAATCATTTTTGATGTGAAGAATTATTGCTATGGAACAACAGCTCCAATCCTTGAGGAGCCAAATTATCAACTGGATGAACTGGACATTTGTATTCTGTTGTTTAATCTTCGTGTTTTCTTCTCTTTCATTCGGATTTTCCCATTAAACGTACCATGCCGGACCTTTGCACAAAAATAAGAACAATTTGCCCAATAAACTTAGCGAAAGTCGCTCACGTATGCAACTAGAGCCCTACTAGAGAGAGTTTGTTTCGTTAGAGACACCGGGTGGAACAACAAATAAGAGGTGGCAGTGCAATATCCTGAGAGCACTTACTCTTTGAGGTTAGGAAATTTAACCTCTCACAAACTCAGATAATAGACGAGATGATTTCTAACAATGACATAAAATAGCTTGAAACAAAAGCCCAACATTTGTCATGCAAATGGAGGAAAACATCATTAATTGAAGTTTACTGAAGCTGTAATTTTCTAGAAGAGCTTCTTAAAAAGTATGTTACTGATAACAAGATTGTTAGCAGCCAAACTCTCTCTTGATGCAGAAGTGCATCCTGCAAAGTCTAATCCCCAGCAGAGAGATTGGGTTGCTCCATCTAGGCAAGGGACTAGGACTGTCCCAATGGACAAGGGACTGCCATGTCCTCACGCCACACCTCTTGTTACAGGTGAGCAAAGTGCTTCCAGTGCATGTCAAAATCTGTCTCTAAAGGGAGCACAGAGCACATCCAACAGTTTAGTGGAAAGGAAAAACAGTATTTGAGAACTTGTTGTCTGTAAACATGACATTCAAAAGCACCTATAAGCCGTTCCCTGGTCTATTTTAATTTTTCTAATTAACTCCTAGTTTTTATTTCATTTACATTAGCAGTTAAGGAAGAGACTACAACTTCCCAAACTAGGGCTGAAATACAGACATGAAAGAATGGCATGAGTAAGTGGAAGCTGGAGTTTTCTGATAGTTTCTGAAGTACATTTTCAATTTTATTTTTCTCCAGGACAAAAATCATCCATATAATGTACTTTTTTAGCCTTGTAGTGGCTATTTGAAAAGTGTGAATCAAAATGCTGTATATGCTTAGAGACTGATTTTGAGGGCTTTTTTTTGTGGCAAGTATCCCCTTGCAAAAATGTTGCGGTGTGTCTATTTTGTGCATGTTTGCCTAAAACCACAAAAACAAATCAACTTTTTTATGAATTGCTGTACATGCATCTGGCAAACACTTGTTTCTGGTGGGAAGAGGAAGATTTGATAAGCTGGGTTTGCATTTTTAAGTGAATTACTTAAAGCATTGGTAAACTCTTGTCAACTTTGTTCACATTGCACAAGATTCTCTGTGTTCTGCTGGCATTATAACCTCCGTGATCCATGCATATTCTGTAAATTCCTGTAGGTTTTGTGTAAGAAACCTTGTCACCATTGCTTACTACTGTAAATCCTTGTTTTGAAGCAAGAGGTGGCTTTTGATTGTACAGCCTTGTGTATTATATACTACAACAGTACTTGTTCTGTCCTCAAAACTTGCTGTTCACATATAGTTAAAGCTTTGTTAAGCACGCTTAGTGGTTTCAGAATTTATTTCAAACAGCAGATATATAAGCCATTTACAGGAATATTAAATGTTACACAAGACAATTCCACCCTGTTCATACCATTCCTGAGAGGTTGGGGCTGGATTTGAGCAGTCAACAGGCAGCTGCAGGCTAGCACACCAGGTAGCTGCATACTGGGGTTGCAACATATGCCTTCCAGCTGTGGATGCCTGCAAGCTTGAGAGATCACATCCTGTGCAGGGTACTGCACAGGAGGACAAGTCTCTCCTTTTGCTGTCTCTCCAGCCAAGGTACCTTTGGGACCTCGGCAGGCTGTCGTGGAGAGCTACCAGCCTACAGGCTTCCTTGCACTAAGTGAGCAAAGACATACTAGCTTTTTCCCTGGTGTCTCTCTGTTTTGTTTGGGTTTGGGGTTTGGGGTTTTTTTCCAAAAATGGCATTAGTGCCAGTACAGAAACCCGTCTCTAAGGGTATGCAGTGGGTAAAGCACTGCCTCCGTACTGTGTCCTCATCCCAGCTGCCACAGGCTTTACGTGAGGCAATGTTTTAAGAATTTAATTCTTTGTCTGATTATGGAGATAGAAAAATAATCTGAATTCTTGAAATCTGGATTCCTTTTTAATTAGTGTTTTATGAGATACAACAAAGACATGAAAATGTGTATGTGTTCTTTGCTGGTTTCTGACATCAGAAATTCAAATCCTGTCTAGACTGAGACAATGATGGGGATTGTGAAAAAGCTGGGAAAGTTGAAGGGGATTCTTACTTGTATTATTTTAAGTTCTGTGTTTTATTTGTTTTTATTGATAGTTTAAATGACTAAGTTAATCTTTTGAATAAAGGCAGTCTTTGTTAATGACTTTGCACCTTCACCCTTTCACCTAAGACTTTGAATACTTGCAATAAATGTTTCTCACACTTCAAGCCACTCCTTAGATAAATTCCCTATATTCCTTAAGTTTAAAAAAAAATAAAAGTGTTTTTACAGATTACTTTAGCCCTTTACAGAAGACAGCAGGGCAATCCCAATCCCATGATCTCAAGCATTTGCAGGTCACATTTAAACAATCAGGCAGATATACTTTAGACAAAGAATTACTTTGAACATCATAAATGAACCTAATGCTGAAACTTCACTCTTTGGTGGTAAAGAAAACCTCAGTAATTTTCCAAACCAGCAAGAATTACATTTGTCAATATAAATATTAATGTAGAAAATACATGCAAAACTTGATACTGCCTCTGACCTTAAGTATTAATATTCATAATGGGGATATCACAGAGTCTGTGTATTTCAGAACAGCTGTATTTCTCCTCAGTGTGTGCTTTATCTTCATTCTTGCCAGCTACCGCAAAAAGACAATCCATGCCGTGCTAAAAGGGTTGAAAAGCAAAATTCCCACAGCATCGTAAATATGTGAATGTGTGTGCATGTTGTGTTGAGTAACCAACTGAAAAATTCTCCCGCCTCGTGTGTTAACTTTTAAAAGCAGCCTCTGGGATGGTTTCGGAAGGGCAGGAGTCCATATTGATGAGAGGTCCAATGCCCGCCTGACAGTGATCACTTTCCAAATGGCTTAGAGTTTTGCTTTAGGTGATTGCAAATATCCCAGCTGCAGCCTTTGGGAGGAGTTGTACCATGGATACCTCTTTATTTGAAGTGCTTGGACTGCATCAGAAAACAGACCAGCCGCTGAAAGCTTCCCTTCTTTCAAAATCCTTTTTGAAACACACAACTGTTTTGCACAGACGCTGAAGTGCTGAGACGTTTAGGGATGTGAGTTCTGTTGTACCACAGTGCAACCCTGTGTGCATTTGTCTATTGAGAGAGCCTCTCCTCAGAGAGTGCCTCTGACAGCCAGCATAGCACAGGTCTGGGAATGCATTATTTGGAGAAGCCACCTTGTTTGAGGAACAAGCTAGGGAAACAAGATCTTAAAATTATCAAGCCTCACGGTTTTCTCTTTAAAAAGCTCCTTGCAAGACTGGGGAGCAGCAAAGACATGAATTGTGTGGGGCACTAACCACAAAGGGTATTTGGGTTGGAGCCTCGGACATGGCTATTGCAAGCAGTGTTTTGTAATGGCAGTACTGTACCACCACATCAGACTTGTTTCTGCTCCACGCTGTGGCCTGATTTTAGCTGCCTGAATATTGCTAGCCTAGGTTTTTTCTGTCAGTTGAGAGGGACAGAAGAGCAGATGCCTCTGGAAGCATGTATTAAGTCATCGGTTGCCCTCTCCACTGATGTATCCTGCATGCTCTTAAAGGCCAACAATTAGATGGAATGAGTCCAGGGATTTATATTTAGCTTCACATCTTTGTACACAGAAATATATTTGAGCCTGGTATGTTCCAGAATAATGCAGCTCCTAAGAACCTGACTCACTGATACTGTGCATCTTGAGTGGTGTTCAGATGAGTGTCTGAATTCTTTAATCTCAAACACGAGATTTCTGCCCCATAATTGCTATTCATCTTCCTTCTCTATAAACAGGTTGAACTAAGGTGTTTAAACATCTCTGCCTAGAAATCCTCACCTTTATTTGTTATGTAGACTCCCTCGTTGCCTGCCCTGATTCTTTCATTGAGAGCAACACATGAAGTGTAACAATTGCATGGATGAATTAACACCAGCAATAGCACAGGCTGCTTTTAAATCCAGCTGTGAGGTTCTAATGGAGATATTAATGTTCATAGCTTCTAGGAATGGATAAGGATTCCTGAGAACTTTAAGGAACAAATATTTTGAGAATACAGGTAGTGATGGCAGTAAACTTGCAGTAAATGTATATGATTTCACGTGCTGGTTTCAAGCTGATACCCAATTTCAGATAGACCAGATCTTTGCAGGCAGCATTGCTCTGGATTAGCAAAGGCAATTTAAAGCAGGATCCACCTCAGGCTTGTACTATACACCTACATTATTCTAGTTCAACTTAATCTTTTCCTTCATTAACTGCCGGTACGAAATTATAGCAGCAGTTGTACCAGTTCTTCTTGTGAGCTGAGGAACAGCTGAAGTTCAAAAGCTCAAATGTCATAACTTGCATCTTTTCACCTTCTTGAAGTGTCCGCATCCTCACAGCTTGGCCTGAGACAGCAGCTGCGTCCAAAGTGACCATATCACTTTGTCACATAAAAGTGGGTGTCATTTTATTGAGAGTTTAACAGGAGCAGTATTGATGCTTTTGTTTTATTTCCCAAGTTGTGAGTCATTCCATGTTGAAAGTGAGATGCATCTTGTGTAGCTAGGAAGAGAAAAATTGAGAATTGTTTTTTATTATATGCTAGTACAATCCCTGCTCTGTTGTTCAGTATTTTGAGTGCCAAAATGTCATCTGTATGGATTATCTTATTTCATAAGATAATCTGTTTCTATTATCTATATCTTTTTTAGCTCTGCATGAAAATGGGGATAATTTCCAGTTACTGTTTCTGAGTTCCCAGTATATTCTGGGCCAAAGGTAGAACAGTTGCAATGGGAAAGATAGCTGTGGCAGCCTCTTCTGACAGCTTTTAAGATGCATAAATCCATTGGCTGTTGCTTGACACCCTTCATGTTTTCTGGGTGGATCACCATGTTCTTGAGTACCTTGATGGGTATTGTCAGCCAATGGAAGAGAGCTCCCCACCCAGGAAGGGCAGAAATGTGGCAAGTAATGCACTGTCTTCTACAGCACTCATTTAGTTTTAGTGCTTAACTTTCAATTAACATTAATTAACAATTAACAGTTACTATTTTACCATTCAGCATCTTGAGATGGTATGAGCAAAAATGTATGAATATATATAATTTACAAGAAATATGGACTTGCATCATGTCTTTGTGATTCTCTTCAGCTTCAGTATCTGTGAGCCATGAGTAGACAAACTTCTTCCTTCTATTAGAGTGTGGTTTACTAAATATCAGCTGATGGCATCATTAACACTGGCAATTTGAGTCTTCTGGGGCTAACATTTCTGTTTTCCTGGGTGAAAATGCCATAGTATTCTCACCAGGCATGAGTACAATGACGTATCACAGCAGTGCATGCTGTCTCTTAGCTTCTCTCTGCATGTGCTTGCATGCTGGAAATGTGGAAATGCTGCTGTATAAATTGCTACATTGTTTACCCAATACCAGTAGTTTTCTGCATCTCTTTTGCTCAGAACTCCCATGAATTTTAAAGTTAGCAGTGGCTGGAGAGGGGGTTTTGGAAGCACAAGGGATTCAGGGAGCATTTCTTCAGTAGTTGATAGGCTGCTGTAAACTAATGTCTTCTCTTAGCAGTAACTTCCCAGTGAAAACACTGAGTGTGCTTTAGATTTTAAAGAAAAAAGTGTCAGACTGTGTAATTGTATCTCATCTAATGTTGACACTTAGCCAGTAATACTCAGTGAGGTGTGAGCCTCAGTTTTCTCTGCATGTTCCGATACACTGACCAATGCAGAACTGAAGGGTGAACAGCCATGTGTTAGTATTGCAGCTACACAGGAAATCACAGTTTTCAGGAGGTTCTGTTTTGATTTTCTCTCTTTATGACATTCTCACCACAAAAGTATTTTTCTGTATAGTTACCTGAGGCTTCCTTTCACCAACCAAAATAGTCTATAGCCTTCTGCACTGTGAAAGGCAAAGCCCTGTGGAGAAATGTGGGCTTTGCGCTTGCCCAGCACATCAGCAGAAATTTCATCCAAGCCATAAAAAGCCTCTTATGTTCTTCTGTGTTTATGTAACTAAAGCAATTAGGGATAGCAGCTTCAGGAATAATGAAGTCTCTCCATCCTCCATTTTGCTCTCTCTCTGTACTTCATAGGGATTTAAGAATTCTTTTTTTCCAAGGCTCAGCCATGTCTCTTTAAACCAGTGCAGTCTAGGCATCATATGAGAGTCAGTTTAGAGAGATAGCATTGGAGCTTGAAACATTTACTTCTGGTCACAAGGAGTTATGCGTGTGACACTTGCAAACAAGTCTGATAACAATAATAAAAAGAGAACAAACCAACCCAAGATGGTACCAGTACCTCAGACTCTGTACTACGGATGGGTTTTTTGTCACTTGATTTTGCGGGAGAAGAGTTGGTGAATCTCAGATCACATGGGGAATTTTAGAAGTATATCACTCAACAATCATTTTATAAACTTCAAAATGCACTATGATTTATGACAAATGTATTTTCTCCTTCTTTGCCGACATGGTTGTTCCATTTTGTGATCAGTTAAACTCAGCAGTTAATTTGTTGCACTGCCTAGCTGCATGAATTCATCCAGCGTACGTATGTACCTATGCAGCATTACTTTGAGTTTTGTATTTGAATTTGCAGTATTGATTATTTTTTTTTTATTTTACTTCGCCTCTGTTATTGGAATTGTAGTAAACATAATTTATACATATGATTTTACAACTGTTTTGCAACTGAAAAGTCTTCTTTAAATTGTAAAGTTCTATTGATGGATACTCATTAAAATGGTATAAGAATTATATTAACAATTGTTTTGTGTTTTAATGCTCTCTGTACATAAATATATGTCTATTTATCTGTTTAATGGTGCTTGTGTCTTGCAATTTTGGATACATTTTAGAATAAAGTTTCATTTTACAAGAAGTAGTTGTATTTTCACCAGCTCTGTCAAAAAAAAAAAAAAACCCACACTTTTTTCCATGAATAACTAGGGTTATGAAAGAAACAGTCCTGTTCTTAAAACATTCATAACTTCAGACAGTAATACATTTGTTTCAAGAATGTAGACATATGCAGTCCTCAGAAATGCATAGCTATATTTACTGCAGTAACTGACATCCGTATTTAAAACATTAACAAAAGGATCAATTTCAGAGCTGTGTCCTACAGCTGCTGACTGCATTGGCAAGAGATTGTGAAGGTATTGACAGTGTTTGGATAATCACATTAGTCTCTTACTTTCCAAGGAAGGCCAAAGCTCTCCAGTGTTGCATTCATCTCTTTAAATATGAAAGGAGATTTGGTAGAAACTTAGCCCACAGTTCTAGATTACAGGCTTCTGTGGAGTTCTTGGTTCTTTATCGGACCTCCTTTGCTACCTCCTTGTTCTATTCCATTTCTCTGAAGAAATGCTAACTTGGGTGAGGTGCAGGTGGGAAGCAGCTGCACCATTAGTTGTGTGGGCTGCTAGATGTGAATGTGCAATAAAATTGAACACTATTTCTCACTCACTCTAACGACTTTATGGAAGATTTGTTCACATCCTAATGCCAAGCTCAATCTTAAATTAATAAAGAGCCGTACATCTTCTGACACAAGTCTTCTATGGGCATTGTACTGTGTCCTGTTCTTCACAGAAGTCATGAGATACTGCTGTTGTGCTGCACAAAGCTTTTTCAGTTATATTGCATCAGTTACAAATGCATGTTATTGGGAGATGACAACCTGATACCCGTTCTGGCATTTTCTTCATAAATGTCCTGCATCTGTAGCTGGTTTTACTATTTGAGTTCAGCGAGAAAAGCCTCAAGCCATTGACAAAAGTTTTTGCAAACTACATTAGCAAGCAACAGTTCTGAAGGGAAGTCTGTTTCTTAGTTAACCAAACTTGTAAAGTTGAGCTGTAATTCACTGCCAGTTCTCATTTCAAAAGAGCTTGGGGTGACTGAGTGATATAAGGCATCCTCCATCCTCTTGCCAAGGTGGGCATTAATGAGGAGAAATCTGATTGTTCACAAACGTGCTTCTCAGAGAGTGCCTTAGCTGTGCCATGTAGGTCCAGCTGCCTGCACCTGGTGGTCCAGCTGCCAGAGGTGCTGCTATAGGCTACTGTGCTATAAAAGATACTTCTCAACTGAGAAAGCACTGAAAAGCTCAGATGTCCTCTCTGAACTTGGGCCAGTAATTTAGTTTCTCTAAGTTTTCAACTATGAAAGGAGAACTATACCAACCTTGCTAGTATTTTCTGAGGATAAATACACTGACAGCTGTAAAATACTAACTCCAGTGGAGACTGTGTAAGCAGCTGAAGGAGCATAAGGGACAGTAGAGAAGCAAGTTGCGGAAGCCAACCAAAGGACAGGCAGTAGAAACTGTTACCTTGGCAGATAGGGTCCAGAAGGAGGAGCTGAAGGACATGTGCAGCTCACAAAAGCAGAGGCTTGTTTGGGAAAAAGGTGTTTTCATTTGCAAAATCCTTCACTCTCAGTCTACAGGTGTGTCTGCCAAGTGTCTAAAGCATTGGAAGCCACGTGCATTGCTCATTCCTTCTTGAAGGGCAGCTCCTACTTCAACAGATGTATTTTGAATTATATCCTTCCCTTAGAAATCAAGAGGTATGTTCAGCTCTGAAACGTATTTTTCAAATACCAGATTTCTCTTATCCCAACAGAAATGAAAGGTTACCTTTTCTGTTTCTCTAAAATTTTCATACAGCGTAAGAGAAGTCTTGTGACCACTCACCCCAAACATATACTCCTCCACATACTTCAGAAAGTTTTAGATGTGAGCAGATTTAGCTTTTACTTTTACCTCTCTGTGATACTAACAGCTTTGTAGCTCCTAATTGCACAGCAGACAGCAGATACATGATGGGCCAAACACTGGAACTACGTTAAAAGGAAGTGAAAGCCACCTCTGAAAGAACATAAAATAGCATTATCTTATGGCAAATGAGCAAGCCTGGTCACTGACCACAAGGCACACCTGAAAACAAATTTACAAAGTACTGGCCTAGACAAATGGAACACAAGTTAGAGAGTTTTTCAAAAATTTTAAAGAAAAAATAGTCTAGTTCAAACACTATTCCCTCTGAGATCCAGGATCCCTGATGTGACACGTTGATACTTTTTTTGTCACATGGATTGAACTGATGGAGCACTGGATTGAGCAGATGAGGAAGGAGAATATACTGTCTGCATACAGTTTATAAACGCTGGCCAGGTAGCAAGACTGAGGTATGGCACTACCACTTCCAAGAGAAGTCTGTTTCTCTCCTTCATGGAGAGTCAAATATTAGCTTCCATAAAGACCATTTCTAAGATACACACTCAGATATATTAAAGCAGCATGTCTGCTCCACCTTAACAGCTGACAAGCCAGCCCTGAGCATGTCTAAACTGCCCTCTTGACATGGCTGAGCCTAGTAAGACTGTAACCACAGCAATAGTGACACATTGACTTTCCTGACTGATTAAATTGCAATTGTGCTGCTCTTTATCAGCAGTGCTTACATCTTCATAGTTTGCCAGAGCAGTAACATCCTGCAGTACCTTACCAGCCACGTGAGGAGGAGGTAAAAAAAAGGAGAGCTCTGAGGTCCCTAGTTATTAGCTAGTGTGGTAATACATGACAAGGGCTGCAGCCACCAAGACAGGTGTCAGGATGTCTGTACCAGCAGTGACAGTGGCTCACCAGGCCACAGCGCTTTCCTACAGGGCTCGCTAGCATCTGAAGATGAGAATGTGTATTCCCTGGGCCCATCTGCTGGGCTGTCAAGTTGATGACAACATGAAAGAGCAAGACTTCAAAAAAAGGGGGAAAAAAAAAAGAAATCTTAGCAGATGCTAAACGTTTAATACTTTAATTTCAGAACGTGGCAGCAGCACCAGCTCATGGCAGGCCCTCCATCGTGGCGGCCGACACCGAGCCTTGAGGCAGCCTCAGCAGGGCTGGGGCAGGAGCTGTGGGGGATGGAACCGGGCAGTCAGATGGCAAAATCCGCTCCAGCACCAGCCCTGTAGATAGCCAAGAGGCCAGGCCGGGCCAGTGAAGCTCCGAGGTGGCGTCGTGCCCAGAGCATCCTCAGCCGCCGATGCCGCCCTCACCGGCGGTGCCATGGAGCAGCGTGGAGTGGCGCATGGCAGCAATGTCCACATGATCCAGACCGTTCTCCTGGCCCACTTCAACCACCACAGGAAGCTGAACACCGGCAAGCTGCTGAAGTGGATGGACACCTCGGACTGCCTGGCGGGTATGGCAGCACAGGCAGGGGTGCAGCGAGAGCCACAGCCACAGTCGCAGTGCAAAGGCCCAGGTGGCTGAGGTCTGGGCGTAAGCGTCACCTCGGGGCAGCAGGGAGATGGCCCCCACTGCCGTTTGCCCGTGGGGCTGCCTCTGGACCATCCATCCATCCATCCATCCATCCATCCATCCATCCTCCATCCATCCATCCATCCTCCATCCATCCATCCTCCATCCATCCATCCATCCATCCATCCATCCATCCATCTTCCATCCATCCATCCTCCATCCATCCATCCATCCATCCATCCATCCATCCATCCATCCCCTCCCATCCCATCAGAAGTGCACCTTCAGCTCTTCGGCTGTGTGGGGACTGCATCTGCTTTCCTGAAAACTGGTAGCCCTGTACCCTGTGTTTGATGATGACAGGCGAGAAGGAGGCTTTGCCCCTAGGGAATCTGAGGAGCCAGTAGTGGGGGGCAGGAGGGGTGGTTTCAGCCCAAGACAGTGTGTGAGATTTAGGGGTTCAGATGAGGAATGGGCGTCAAGGGAGTATGAAAGCTTTGGGGCTGGAGAGGGACATTCCATCTCCGGGCTGAGCAAAGAGAGGGTGATTGGAGTGATCAGAACTAAAGAAGAGAACAGCAGAGGGAAAAAAACAGGATGGACAA
Organism: Urocolius indicus; assembly: GCA_013401255.1. Taxonomy (NCBI): domain Eukaryota; kingdom Metazoa; phylum Chordata; class Aves; order Coliiformes; family Coliidae; genus Urocolius; species Urocolius indicus. Next base: position 149,009 of record WBNH01003806.1, read on the forward strand.
AGGATAAATACTAGAGGAAAGAAAATTACTAATTTAAGAATATTGGCATCTGGGTGGGAAAAAAAAAAACACAAACCCAACCAGCATGCAGAGCATTCTGTGTCTGGTGTAACTCTGCTTTGAAAACTTTTAAAAAATCTCCTCAGCTAACTTCTGTAAGTGAAAGCTACATCTAAAGCACTAAGAAAACCCCAGGCTCTGCCATCTCTGCCGTCAGTGAACTCCGTTTCCAAGTACAGCTGCATACATTAGCAGTCCATAATGAGCCTTGCAGAAAACAGCGGGTATATTTGGGGAACTCATATCTGGATGATGTCTCCACACAATGTGGTGGCCATAGTGAGCTTACTGCGTTGGTGTGTGCCATGCTTTGTGCAGATTTATGTAATCTGTAACTAAATCTTCCCATATAGAAAGAATTGGGATCCTGGAGAACTTGTCCCACACAATAACCGAGAAAATACCTGACATGTAGCAGCTTTACAATATGACCACACTTTCTTTTTTTTTTTCCTTTTCTTTATTTTTTTTTCTTTTAGCACAAAGGAGTAATTTGATTTCAGCCCTTCAGTGATTTACCCCTTAACAGTGCTCTTTGCAGATAGACTTTAAACAGGTTCTGCAACCACTGAACTCATCTCCCTGCTCAGAAGTGGCAAAGCCCCAGCTGCTACAACTATTCATCCTTGCTCCCTGGACTTTGGTTAAGCTATGATGGTCTTCACCAGCTGCAAATATGCCACCAGAGCTCGCTTTCAATAATTGCACTGACTTCGTTAGGCTTAGAATAGCAGCAGTCGTTCACACCACAGGACCGATCCTATCACACAAAAGCAATTTTTAATATCTTTCCTTGCTTTGTTCTTGTGTCACAGCAAACTCAACATGCCAGACAGGGATTTGTTTGGCTTTACCATCTTTCACCTGCATTAGTGCCAACTGGTGCACTTACAAGTGCTCAGGCTTTACACCTTCTTCATATCATATGCTGCCGCTTTTGATACGATCCACCTGTCTGGCTTCTTCCTCACTATGACTGTCACAGTCTTATTCATCACCTTACGTTTCCTATCACAGTGACATCTCCAGCCTCTTAGTCGTCAGTGACCTTTTTCTTTTCATGGCAGTTTGCTGTGTTTCTCATAATTGCCTTCATGCAATTTTATCCTTAGATTTTTGAAGGAAATTCCTCAGATTCTTACATAACTCACCATGGTTTAAGCCTAGCCAGCAACTAAGCACCCTGCAGCTGCTCACTCCCCACTAGTGGTGGGGAGAAGATCAGAACGAACATAAAACTTACGGGTTAAGAACAATTTAATAGTGTTAATGCAGTATAATAATAATGAAAATGAATATAACAAAAAAGAGAAAGAAATAAACCCCAAGGAAAGACAAGTGATGCCAAATACAATTGCTTTCCACCTGCTGACGGATGCCTGGGTGCCAACCTCTCCCTCTCTACCAACTCCCCCCACTTCCAGTACAGAGCATGATGTCCTGTGGTATGGAACAGCCTTTTGACTACTTCACATCAGCTGCCCTGGCCATGCTTCCTCCCAGCTGCTTGTGTACTACCTTGCTGGCAGTGCATGGAAAACTAAAGTTCTTATCTCGAGGTAAAGCTAATTATCAACAACAAAAACATCAGTCTCAGAGTACATCCAAACCACAGCACTACAACAACTACTAGGGAGAAAATTAACTCTATGCCAGCCAGGGAAAATTAACTCTATTTCTACCAGGACACTCATGCACCATCCTCTAACTACTCCAAACTTTTTCTTGCAATGCTCACTAAAAATATTGAGCTTTTAGGGAGGGAGAGCTTCTGCCTGTTGTGCAGTGCTATATTCTAGGTTTCCTGCTAGTCTCTTTTTTTGGGTCTGTCACTCTGGAAAATGTTTGGAGCACAGTTCTCTATGTTTATACAGCTCCTAGTGTGGTGGAGTTTTAACCTCTGACTTGGAACTCTAGGTGCTATGGTCAAAGAAGTAATAAATCACAGTAACTTGCTATTAAAAGATAACTATTGGGCTATTAAATATGAACAGTAAGGAAGATGTTCACCATTTTCCAGATTAACTTTCTTTGTTAGTACAAATAGGGTGCATTGTTTTTCAAAACCAAATGCATCCTAGGGAGATGAAGAACACAGTTCAAATTTTGTTTAAAATATTTTACAGCATGTAAATGATTGTAATTTTAAAAAATCTTGGTTTTGTTTGGTTTTATTTAATTCCTGCATTTTTATACAGCATGGAGGGCATGTACTTAGCTGTTTTCCACATCTATGACCACACTAAGAAGCTAATAGATGTTTCTCCTGTGTCTGAAAGTCCTCAGATGACATAAAACTTCCGCACTGGTTTAATGTAGCTGATATTCACAACATGCTGTTTTGAGGGAAGTTGCTGAGATTTCTGGAGGCGTGTTAATGCTTTGTAACTCTTTTTGTCCTGCAACATGTTTGTTAGCACTCTTTCACCAAAATGTTATTTTTTAGAGAAAGACCTTAAATAGAGCTTTTCAAACTGAGTGGAATCGTTATCATTATCCAGTCTTATCACCTGAATATACCCTGATTTCGTGGTAAATATTAACTTTAATCTTATTTAGCTTCTTTTTTCCTCCTAGGAAGGGGTCCTCTGCAGACTTGCATCAGAGTGATCAAAAGAAGAACTGGAATCTCCCATGTTTCATCTTTTGCTGTCATACATGAGTATTTAAGTGAATAGCTTGCTGCAAATGCAATGTGGTAATTGTGTGTCCCTGTGTCTCTTTTGAAGCTGAGAAACATGCTGGTATGTCTTGTGTGACAGCATCTATGGATGACATACGGTTTCAAGACACTGTCAGGTACAAAACCAGCTAACAACAGTCAGATGTCTTCACTCTGGAGATTCTTATTTAGCAGAGATAATCTGAGGCATTATAAAAATCTAAGCAGGCCCAATGTACTCCTCATAGTCACAAAGCTGAGTCTCAAAATAGCTCTTTTCTAGCTCTGATAGCTTGAACCACCTAGAAATCAGATCAATTTCACAGGTCAAAATTAAGATGTAGTTAGTTTGACTTGGCAACCTGAATGCTAGATAAGGAACTGATGGCCCAGTGATCTTTGGCTCTAGTTAAGGTGGGTGCCGCATGTCATTATGTTTCTCTGCTAAATAAAGAATACATACCTATAACTTTTTTATTATTATTTTTTCTGTTATTGCAAGTGCTCTTTCAATTTGTTTCTTACAATCTTTTTCTTTCAGCTATTTTTAAAAAAAATGTATTCATGTAACAAAAATGTTTTGCATCTATGATCACTGAACGTTGACTGAGTCTACAAGATAATACAGGACTTCATGTTTAACTATTTTCATGATTTTCTAAGGGGTGAAAGACTTATAGAAGAAACAGCACATTTATTCCTAAGCTTTATCTTTACAGAAACTTAAAGCCATTACTTTGTGGGTTTTGTGTTCTTATACTTTATGTGGTTAACACAGAGCAATGCACTTGTGGTTGTCTTGACTGTGAACCAAGCAGCACTGCCAAATGCACAACTGACGTCACCTTAAAACTCTTTGCTGTGCACTAGTGTAGAAAAAGCATCCTTTCACACATCTGATTTTTAGAATAGTGGCCATTAGGATGACAACTGGAACCAGGAAAGAAAAAGGTAACATAGTCATACTGAATCTAGAACTCAAGAGAATTTATTGTTCTGTTTTACAAAATTATTTATGCTGTCTGTTATTGTTCACTGGTTTTAATTTTGTCCTTAAGAAAAAATCCCATCTGTGAGAAGTCTAATCAGAGTCCTACAAATGAAGTCAGGTCAATGTTTTCCTTTCAGGCATAATATTTCCAACTTCAGTAGCTTCAGAGCAATTTTCTGTCTCATTTCTGAGAGCAGAACAGAGCTTCTAAAATATCATTAAAATATTTTTCTTTTAAAATTTCTTTCTAAGTATGTCTCTAGTTCTTCCACTTGTGGTACCAATATTTCATTTTTAATAGGAGTATAGGGTGCAAGCATAGTAACTGTGAAGTGGTTTCAGTAATTATTTTTCAGCCTCAGGTCATCTCTAACGCTCTGTTTGTAGCTTATTGTGTAATTTCCTAACACTTGCCAGATCTTGTTGATTATACAAACTTGTTGCATAAATGAGAGAATTCTTGTATCTCACTCTAGTAAATTAAAAAGATGTTTTGTAAGTTATCTGCTGTAAGGTTTCATTTACCTAGCTCAGGTTACCAAATGTTCTGTAAGGCTTAACTCTGCTGTGCATATTTCTTTTCAGTTGACATGGTAACAGAGATTTCCAGAAATCTATACATTACAAAACTCAGTTTCATACCATGATAACAAATAAATGCTTCCTCTTCTTGCTTCAATATAAAGCAGCTCAGTGGCAGTAAGAACGGCTGATTTTAAATTAATTTAAATGTTGTTAGTGTTCCATATGTTAATCGTATTAAATGAATTCTGATATATTTCAAAAGCTTTTTGCCAGTTACAGGTGAAAGTGTGATGTTCTGTGACTTCTAACCTCATGTTATCTATTTGAATGCCCAGTCTGATCAGTTCTCTTGGCTGAAATTCATCAGTTTGTCCAAAGACGGAATATGTGATAAAATGTTTAAAAAATAAAAATTGAACCAGCTCTCAAGTTACATGAAAAGAGATTTCCCTATCATTCAGTCTGACCATCTCACTTCTGACATCTTTATTTTCTGAGATGGCCACAGACCCCAAAGTACTACACTTTTCTACAATGCAATAGTAGAGTCCAGCTACTCAGGCTGCTTTGAGCACCAGGGACATCATCTGTTGGTTGAGGTGCCAAATGTCTGGGTGGTCCAAACCTGTCTGGGTTCAGGAGACTGGTGTCTCAGGCTGACTGGGATCATGTGCAATTTTGTTATATGGCTCCCACCCTACAATATTCTCAAAGGTGGACAGACCCAGACTCACCTCTCTCAGCCTCTCTTACACAATCCTCTCCCACAGAAGGAGAGAGGTCACCAGGGAGGCATTGCTGACAAAGGTGAAATAATCAATCTTTGTACAGAAGAACTGCATCTTGACAGTAAGGCTGAGGCAGAGAGCTCTGCAGTCCCTGATGGGACCTAATAGACCATCCAACATCACAATGTTCTTGACAGGGACCATGATGCCTTCTGAAAGCATCAGTCAGGACTTTGAAGTCTCCTTTTTTTTAAGGAAAGCTTCACACTCACTATCAGCATGTGTCATGTTCAGCCACAAGGTTCATTTAATGAATATGCCTTGTATTTTTAATTTCCTCTACTGCTGTGTTCCTGTAATCCTCTTGGGAGTTTTATGAGTGATACAGAAGCTTCAGAGATGTTTCAAGGTACTTGACTGAATTGTCTCTGGTTTTTAAAGCCTTTTTATGAGGCCATAATGTTAACTTCTTTTCCAACCTTAAATGTAAATATTATGTTATTGTTCTGAACACATTCTCTTTTTTTTTTTTTTTTTGGTAAATATGCTGGTGGTTCCCTTAGCTGTGCAGTTTAGAACTATTACATTAATGATTGTGCTTTTTCTTTGCAATGAGTGATGGAAATCATCTGAATATGTTCTTTAAAAGCTAATGAGGACTACGTATCTGCAGATGGTTTTAATTCTTTCCTCTAAGAGTTGTTCCGCCCTTTTTGCTCAACATCTTCCACTTCTTCAATGTGAAGATGAAGGAGAAAGTTCTGTGTAGCTGGTTGTTTCTGTCTATTACTGTAAAGGAGCAGGTTTCCTATTCCACGTTCACATACATGTTTGCTAACAATTTGTTTGAATCGCTAACATCGAGAGAAGAAACTTAAGAAAAATGCTACTTATATATACACAAATGTCAAAACCCTATTAATTACATCAGAGAAATGATAAAGACATTTTATTTCTATAAGCTAGGGTCATAACTGTGCCAAATACTTGGCTGTAAATGCCTATTTCATAGATATTCAGTGGTCTGAGTTACATTTTGCAGTCTTATATGTAGCTAGCTACACTTTGCCTGCTCTAGTAGCAGTTTTAAGACAGTCTAACTTCCTTGAAGTCAGTGGCCTGATTGACAGTTATTTTGGCTGTGCTTGTAACCTACCATATACATCATGTCCATTTACTGCTCTGCTCAGTAAGACTTTAGGGCAAACTACTTTCTTCTCAACCTTTCAAGGTTTCTTTGTGTTAGGATATGGTTAGGGGATTGAAATAAGAGTTGCTCCTGTAATCAGCACATAGGAGGTACTTTAAACATTTCAGAAGGAAAGAAATTCTTTTCTCCTTTAAATTAGATTCTTTGTAGGTAAAAAGATATTTCTATTTAAGTATTCTATGTAGGTAAACAGGAAAGAGTTCAGAGCTATGCTGTAAGGACACAAAGGACATGCTGCAGACCTGTCCTTGGTCAAAACTAGGAAAGGGAAATCTGCCCCCATTCTTCAAAGATATCAGAGAACACTCTTTGTCTGGGAACTATTTCCTCATGTGCATGTATCTGTATGTGTAGTGGTTTTGGCCTGGGCCAGGTTTTTCAGTAGCAGGGGGTTAGAGAGGTGGCTTCTTTAAACAAAGAGAATTGCCAGAAGCTTCCTCTGTAGCTGACAGGGTTAGGGCCAGTCAATTTTAAGATGGACGCTGCATCTGACCCAGGCCTGGCCAATTAGCGGTGGAGGTAACGCCTCTGTGAATAACATATTTGAGCAGAAGAAGTTGTTGGGCAGTTGCAGAACTGCAGCAGCAACAGGGAGAGAGAATGTGAAAACACCTCCGCAGACACCAAGGTCAGTGGAGAAGGAGGGGGAGGAGGGTGCCTAGGCTCTGAAGAGAAGGCTCCGCTGTGATATGTGGTGAGGACCATGGTGAAGCAGGTTGTCCCCCTGCAGTCCATGGAGGACCACTGGGAAGCAGAGATCCACTCGCAGCCCGTGGGGGAGGTGCTCACGCCAGAGCGGGTGGATGCCTGAGGGAGGCCGTGACTCCGTAAGAAGTTCATCCTGGAGCAAGTTCCTGGCAAGACCTGGGAGTCCGTGGGGGAGGTGCCCACGCCGGAGCAGGTTTGCTGTCAGGACTTGTGATCCCGTGAGGGGACCCAGGCTGGAACAGTCTGTCCCTGAAGGACTGTCTCTCCCGGTGGATGACCCACGCTGGGCAGCGTGTGTGGAGCTGCCCCGTGGGAGGTTCCATGCCGGAGCAGTTTGTGAGGAGCTGCGGCCCACGGGAAGGACCCACGCTGGAGAAGTTCATAAGGGACTGTCTCCCGTGGGGAAAGACCCCACAATGTAGCAGTGGGAAGTGTGTGGAGGCCTCCCGCCAAGAAGCAGCAGCGGCAAAGTCCATCTGTAATGAACTGACTGCAACCCCCATTCCTCATCCCCTGCACGGCTGTGGGAGGGGGAGGAAAAGGAGTCCCGGGAAGTGGAGGTGTGGGAGGAGGTGTTTTAAGACAATTTTATTTCTCATCTCCCTGCTTTTATTGTTTCTTTAATAAATCAAACTTTTTTCTCCCTAAGTTGAGGCTGTTTTGCCCGTGTTGCTAATTGCCGAGTTTAATCTCTCCGTCCTTATCTCAACTCACAAGCAGTTTGTTATATTCCTCTCTCTCTCCTGTCCAGCTTAGGAGGGGGAGTAATATTATGACTGGGTAGATATTTGGCTAAACCACCACAGTATGCTACAAAATTCCTGTGGAGTCTATTTTGTGTGATTTTTTTGCAGTTAGGTATAGTCAGTGATTTGCTGTAACTCACAGTAAGATGTGCCTTTGAACAGAAGGAGAATCTAGGTCAACAGTCCCAAAATAGGGACTTGGGTCCTAGAGCCCACCTGATGTCACACAGACATCAGCAAGGAGAAGACATGCTAGTATTAACCTTAGGCAGTTTTCTGACTGATTGAAGTTGTTACCGACTATGAATGAAGTCTGAATGATGAGTAACAGTGATAAACCTTTTCCAGTGCATTTTCAGTACAGTATGTAAGACATAGGCTTATTAATGAGATTTTCTTCACTATCAGGTGTATCTAAATATATAAAGGTTCAAACCTTTATTAAGCTACATGAATGCATACCATAAACTGTTATTCCACTTAACAGGCTTGGACAAACAGTTACCATCAAAGCAAAAGTGAACAGAGCATTCAAAACCAGCATGGAGGTAAGAAATCATTATTGTCATTCCTAGCAATATGTAAGGAATTAGAAGAGAGGTGGGAGGAGAAGAGGAATGCAACATGGGTCCAGTCATATTCACTTCAGAAGCACCTTTGTGCAGTTATCTAAACAATAACACAGCCTAATGAAACTCTGGTTTCATAACGGCTACTATAATTGCATATTTCCAGTAAAATAATCCAATGCAAAATAGAGACTGGACCTTGGAGACTCAAAATTCTTGACAGACGTAATTGACAGGATGGGGTAAGTGGTTGTAGACTTGTAGAATCATTTGACTTGGGAAAGACCTTTAAGATCATGGAGCCCAACCACTAACCTAGAACCCCCACATCCACCACTAAACTGTGTCCCTAAGCACCACATTTACATATCATACAAATACCTCAGGGTTGCTGGTCCAGTCCAAAGCTATTGACCTCTGAGCAGTCTTTGGATCAGAGCTAGAATCCTCTGAAAAGATGGAGTTCTAAGTTTTTTGAAAACTTCTGATAGAAAAATAATAATGTCAGGTGCATGCATGTTCCTATTCTTCATATTGTAACAAATATGCAGTGCATTGCCCTATCATTTACTTGAATTCAGAATTGAACCCTGAGGATACTTTTCTGTACACGATGTCCAACTCTAGTTCTCATTAGCATTAATGGGAGTGATGCATCTCACAGAGAAAGTATTCCAAAAGGCTCTAAAAATTAGAAAAAGAACAAAAGCTTTGATACATGTGACATCAGGCCTGTCTGGCAGGGTTGAATACAGTGTTTCAACTTCAAGTGTTTCATTGTGTTCTATACATTTGTACAGACTTTTTTTCTCAAACAGACCTTTCTGATTCAGATGGAGACTCCAAATGGCACATAGAGAATAAATGGAAAGAGATATCCATAAAACTAAATCCAAGTGTCTTTTTTGACCCTACAAAACTGATGCTAAATGTATGCATGCAGTAGTCATAATGAAAACCTTTTCAGAGCTCATTGAATATTGTGATATTCTTGTGTGTTCAGAGATATATCAGTGATAGAAGAGCAGTTTTTTTACCTTTTTTCTTTTAGAGTTAATAAACTGAATGTGATTGATTTGGCAAACACTGCAGCATTTTGTCTCCACTCAACTGACAATGATGAAAATACCTTTTTTGTCTCCTTCCTCCACTACCTCCTTCCTTGTAGGTTGGCATCAAGATCATGGTACAGGATGTCTTGTCTGATTTTGAAAAAATTGTGACTGTGGCATATGCAACATACGTAGCCAAATCAAGTGACAATAGACAGGTATTGCTTCTGTTTTCTTCTACACTTGAATTTAGCATGACTGAATCTCTGTGAAATAACACAACTTTTCTTGTTGTGAAACACAGGAAAATGTTCATACCTGTTTATTCTGCTTAGTAATAGGTAAACAAGATGAATTCCTGACTATACGGAGATATTTTTTTTTTCTTACATCCCTTCTCTGAATTTGTTAGGAGGTTATTTTTATTTGTCTCCACTTTCTCTTGTAACGGAGCTGGTGTTACCAGAGGCAAGCACTCGAAGACGGATGCCTGTGAGTCTACACAGTCTCCCTATCCTTTTCAGAAATTAACCTGTATATGTCTTTAAATCTGTAAGGGTTTAAATTTGGTTTTCTTTATCCTTCGCTCTCCCTTTTGAGGAGCTTGTTCAGACATCACTAATCAGAAAAAAAGACATTATTTTTAAGCTAGCTTCCAATCTAAATTAATTTGTGGCCATTTATGTTAGTTTTCATTCCAATGTTGTTTCTTCTCCCCAGTGTTTGGCTCCCCAGAGGTATTTAGCAATCAGTCACGGTACTGTTTGGCTTTCACTTTGCTGTGAGAAACAGGCACAGTTCTTTTGAAGTTTTCATAAGAGAAAGGCCAAATATTCCTCAAATCCTCTTAATAAGCTCTCTTTGTATGTGGTATTCTACTTCCAGAACATGAGTGATGAGAATTATTTGTCTGACTTATCTGTCTTGTTGAATGTGTTATGATGGTGCATCTGTCTTTTTAACATCTGCTGCAGATTGACAGAGAGCAGTCATCCTGGAGCAGTTAATATACCCAATGATTTCTGCTTCCTCTTCTTCAGTGATCTATTACAATTTGCAGAAGAAACAAATTGGAACAATGATACCAAAACTAAAGCCCAGTGTATCTCTGAAAGGTTAATGACTAAATTGGTTAACCTGAAAGCACAAAAATAATATAAAGTAAGGGTTGTTTGCTATTGGCCTGGTATCATACGCACTGCGTCAACCCATTTAACTTTTGCCTAGATTTCCAGGCAGGTTAATTCAGGGTTAAATTGATGATCATTAACTAAGATCAGGCTTAAGTCAGGAATGCACTAGACAGAGTTTGATACCTCAGTTCACATTCCATCACAAATTAAAGTCTTGGAGAGAATAAAGATCATTTTTCAAATCAATTTTTCTGATAACTGTTGCAAAAGTTGTGCAAAGAATAACAGGTATGCACTTAACATCCAAATCTTTTAGCTGAGCCACCTGGAAAAAGCTAGGAGGCTCTTGAGGATGGCCAGAAAAGAGGAAACTGCAAGAGATTTCGAGGCAAGGCTCAAAGACTGAGAAACATTAGCAGCACCACTGCAGGACAGATGATGTTGAATTTGTCTGAGTTACAGCATGTGCACATTATTTTAAAGGTTTCTGAGGCTAGACCTTGTAAACAAATCACACAAGTCAATGCTCACTGACACTTTTGCAGTGTTTATCTAAATGTGATAATTTTATTAAGTCAGCACAGGTTTGGATTTATTTTGTCACTGAACTGACATACTTGAATTTGCACTTAAAGGAGAAGGTCTGATCTTGGCAACAGAAGGGTGTGTGTCTAGGAACTAGTAGTGCTTCAGGCTTAAATGTTTAGTCTAAAGCTGCTGCATTGCTGGGTGTTCATGTGTTTCTCTTCCATATCAGAAAAACAGTACTACTTTGAAAATAGGTGCTCAGATAGAGGGAATAGGCTGTGGGAGTGGGAGTGAGCTCTGAGGTACACTTTCCCATAGACTATTTTTCTGATAGAAAAAAGTGACAGACATTTATATGAAGATAATAGTTTTCCTATTTTTTTTCTTTTTTTCAGTGAGAATGGTTGCAAACTGTGTGTGCTTTCATGGATGTTTGTATTTAAAAGCTAAAAACAGTTTGTCTTTGAGTTTTAACAAATTATTCTGAAAGGATAATGCAGGATCTCTTGAACTTTAACTCTGTGCTTGTTTGTGTTAGTAGAAGTGTCATCTTGGACAGTTGATAGCAAAAGGTTGTAGAAAATGCTGATGCCATTTTAAGTTCAAAATGCACTTTGTTATGATTTTTGCATTCATAATCTTTTTTTTTTCTCTTCCCATTTGCATAAGTTGAATTAAAACCTGTAATTCTGTCTGCAAAAGACTACTTGGAGCACATCATGGCTATTGAGAGAAGAAGAATCCGTCTGGGCTATGATGAGGTCTTAAAAAACCTAACATGAGAGCGTAATAATGAAGGTGATTACAGTGGTCAGCAAAGAAAACAGAACAAATTACTTGTGGGCAGCTGAAAGGAAGTAAAAAAACAGAGAAAAAATTGAGTAGAGTTCCTTGAGGTAGTGGCATCATGTAGAAACTGTGTGTCAGATTTATGAGGGTGTGTAAGACAGTTATTCTGAGTAGTATTTCCTTGTCTTTCAGAAATTCCAGATTTTAGAATGTAGGATGGCAGGCTGAGTGTGCATTAAATAGATGTGAAATAGAGATCTTCATGCAGATTATACTTTTAAGGTTTAATGGTTCACAGAGAACATTGCAATACAGTAATAAAGACCTATAACACTAGTAATGTAGACAGAAGGATACAAATTCACTCAGGCTGTATCTTTGCAAGAAAGCACTAAGAACTATATTTATGTCATGTGATGATCCCAGCAAGCACAAGAAACTTCATTACGTGGATGTCCAAAAAAATAACTTCTCATGGTCAAATTAGAAAAGCTGAGCTAAGAAACGGGTTCATCTTTATTTCTGATAGTAATCTCTGTTCTTAAAGACAGTTTTGCTCAAAAGTTGCTTTGTTCCCCTGCAAAAGACATTATTCACAAGTTAAGAAATATGCTGGTATTTTGAAAATTCAGCTGTAACTGTATTTTAACAACAGATGTGTGATTTTACTGAGGAAAAATGAAACCTGTTTTAAATATTATTTCTAGTCCTAACAATTTAATAAAGCTGTGTAGAACTGAAGAGACTTGTTTGTTACAAGCAAACTAGTTATTTGTCTTCATGGCAACTGTCTCATAAGAAACCACTTAATACTATGAAAGATAAATCAGAGGTTGATAATTTTGGTTTCCACCGTCCTGCTTGGAAACTTCCTCAAAAGATCTTATCACTGATAAAACCAATTCACCTCCTTAAGGAGACAGAACAAACCAAACAGGGGGAAGAGAGAAGAAAATACTGCATGTAAAGACTGCCAGGTAGTAAAATAAGTGTAAAACCAATCCAGAAAGTGAAGTTTGTCTTCTCAGTGGATCTTATACAACAACTTCAGCAGGTCCAAAATGCAGGTTAGTCAAATGTGTCCACATATTTATATAATTGTGAAGTTAGTTAATTATGGCAAAAGTACAATTATGATTGAGTAACTTATAGCACAGATATGCACTTTTAAAATGACTGACATTATCTCATGCCTAAATCATTTGCAAAATATAACTGAAAAAAACCAAAGATGAGTGAGCATGTGTAGCTAAACATTTGAAAGTGGAATTGGAAATGCTCAGATAATGGCTGATGGTTACAGATTCAGATCCATATTTCTCTCTCATGTGTGTTCTACATTTTCTGTGGTAGTAATAAGATTTTTAACAGGTTATGAAATAATCACATCGTCCTCCAACCTTAATTAGACACATTTGCACAGGTATGCCTGTCATACACAGTTGTGTTACTTTCAGTTGGAGTAGAGTTAATTTTTTTCACACTAGCTACTATGGGGCTAAATTTTGGATTTGTGTTCATAATTCAGGTATGATTTGTTACTGCTGAGGAGTGCTCACATGGAGTCGAGGCCTTTTCTGCTTCTCACCCACCACTGAGGATGCTGAGAGGCACAAGGAGTTGGGGAGGCAACACAGCTGGGACAGCTGAGCCCAACTGACCCGAGGGATATCTTACACAATATGATGTCATGTTCAAATGTCCAAGTTTATGAAAGACATTTGGATAAGTGATAAACTCCTATTAGAGGTCATGCATAGAAACTATGAATAAGCCTAAGCATGTGCTGAGGCTTCTACCTGCATTAACAGCTAGCCAAGTTTCACAATAACTGCTTCTGACATTGCTTCTTTAAAGGATATAGTGAGACCTGGGAAGGATCATTGAGGAGAGCAGCATCCCTCACTTCTTATGTCTCTTGAAAGAAGTACAGAGCAAATCTTCAGCCTCTTGCTTCCCTTGCAAAGAATGGAAGTCTTCTGTGTCTTCTTTACATTGTGTCTGCAGCACATTGCACACTTCAGTAACTGGGGATGTTTTCTTCTTGCGAAGCAGAGTTACTAGCTAAAATAATTTGTTAATACTTTGCTGCTATATTTCAGGTACTTTTGAAGAGAAAGGTGCAGTTTCAACTGACCTTACTTGTGTACAGACAACTGAGCTTGAACAGCCTCCTCATGCAAACCATCATAGAAACACATTTGGTGGCGAAATCATGGCTTGGACGCAGACAGTAGCAAGTATTTCAGCAGTGTTCTTTTCTACATCATAGTCTTTGCATATTGTTCTAAGTGAATATGATTTCAATATTAAGAGTTTCACAGGTATTTATTTTACAAAAAACACTCACCCAAACTTTTATGACTTTTCTTCCTCCCCAGATTACAGGAGGCCTTTGAACTATGTGATACAGTTCCCACAGCATGTCACACCACTGTGGGAGTCAAAATTATTCTTCTTCAGCTACATGTGTGGAACCTAAGGCAGAAGAGGCCATGTTATTCTCCTGAGGATCTCTGCAGAAAGTCAATTTTGGACATAGCAAGAGAAACTTGGCCTCTTTGTGGTTGACGTAGTGTTTTTAAAACAGGGTTGTTAAGTCAGGATAAAAGTAATACTGACCCTGTATCCATTGATATCCAAAAATGAACAGTTTTCTAAATCTAAGTCTGCAGGTCTTGTGCCAGCAGAAAGAATAACTCACAGGAGAGAATCAAAGGAAAGAAGTTCTGTTTTGTTGGTGTGCACACAGAATGGATACATAACCTTCAGCAAGTGACTTCACCTTTCAGTCTCTCTGAATTGCACATCCTATGGGTTGTAATATTGTTAGCAGCTTAAAAGACTCTGACATCTTCAGGAAATAAGTTCAAAGTATTTTTTTGACACAGCCTAGTATTTCTTGTCAGTATGGCCTACACATATAAACATTTAATTTCTCTTCCTTTGAAATCAAACTACTGTTTTTCTCCCTCCTTGTTCTTGGATGTGATACAAACCTTCTTTGCAAGCAACACTTGAGCTTCTGTTTGAATTCTCCTTTCATACCAAGTGACCTAATTCACTACAGAGATGTTAGATATGTTTTCGCTTTTAACTTTAATAATTAAATGACTTCTCCATTCATTATGCATATGGTTTTGATTTGTAGCCAGTAGTTGTACTGGTAACAACAGATTTTCTGTAGTGGTTAGATAAACAGCTTGTTTTAGCAACATTAGAGTGCACTGACCTTACCCTAGTGTGTCATTTCATTGGCATCAAAAGGATCGTTTCAGATTTTTGCCATAATATGACCCAAAATATTTACCTGTTTTCATTTGACAAATATTCCCTAGTGAGAGTCATATTGAAGTTTAAAAAGAGAAGGAAAGCATCAGCAAACCAAGTACTGAAAAGATTTTCTTTAAACCGATGAATGCCAGACATGATTTGTCATGCTGAAAATTTCAGGAATAATAGCTGGTGACAGAGGCTTGTTGGAAACAGAAATTTTGTAGTTTATGCTTGAGAAATAACTAGTCTTTCTAGAAACCTTTTGGGAGGCCACTCACAGTTAGACTTGTCCTTTGAAAGTGCCAGTTAAGAGTTCCTATGGTGGCAAATTCTAGTGGCGAAATGGAAGAGAAAGCCTAATCCTTGACAAATATATTTCTAAGGGGATTTCAAAGGTTACTCACACTCCTTCTGCCCTCTCTCCCCTTATTGTTTTGACTGGACAGTAAATTAACACCTTACAGATGGCAATAAAGCCATTTGAATATTAGTATTAAGTTGAACTGGATCGGTACTATTTCTGACACTTGCAGTAAAAGCATTTAGGAAAAATTGAATATTTAGGCCAAGTTTGTTCCTCTCTTGTTTACAATAATATTGTGTTTGCATCTATATAATAAACATTGTAAACAAGATCATCATTTAGCATTCTAAATCAGAAAAGCAAATTATTCTTAATGAAAATACAAAGTCATTTGATTGTATTAGTCCATTAAAAAGAAATTACAGTCAAGTAATTAGCTACAGATAATAGTTTATGTTTAACAATAGTGGTACACTAGTTTGCAGAGCACTGTTGAGTTAAAAGCTGGAAATGTTACAAGGCCGTATTTTGAAGTTTAAAGACTGCACAATGAAAAATCTCAGATGTGTATATGGGATTCTTATTGAAGAGTTTTGCACACACACATGAAGACAGAGTAGGGTTTTTTTTTTCAAAGTCTGAAAATAAATGCCATTCTTGTGTATTGTTCCCTATTCATGTGATGCACTGAGATCCCAGTAAAGATTGGTGATTTGTCTACATTTAGAACTGCTGAAGAAACCTAATGTTTGCTCTCTCTGGAGACCTTCCAACTGGATCCCATTTCCCCAGACACGCTGTATCTGTACTGCAGATTTCTTCTGGAATGTCTGTGAAGGTGAAAGAGGCAATGACTTGTTGGAATTCCCTAAAGTACATGGCCCAGTATTGCAAAACTTTTCCTTTAGTAGTATAGCTGGGTTTGATCAGGTGTATGGCTGTTGTCCACCATACCAGTCCAAAGAGCAGCTTTGCTGGTATGCATGTGGAAAGGATACTTGCCTGGCATAGACAAGCTTCTGCACTAGACCAGCTGTTTTACCAGAGTGGCTACAGCCTCTTCCACAAGCAGTTCAAAGAGATGTACTAGAACATCCCAACTGAACCTGACTGCATGTAATGAACACAGTACAGGGTCAGGTCTGAAATAAGGATGAGCAGATACACTGTGCAGTTGGAAGGACAAAAGGAACAGAATTACTAGGATTTCTGTGTTTGTAATACAGTACTGTGCCCTCAGCTTTTGAAGCTTAGTCAACAGTTCTGTGTCTCTGAGTTGGTAAGTGGCCGGTTCACTATCTTTCTGTCCCTTTGTATGTGCAAAGATGAGTTTCCCAGCTCAGCACCAGTAACAGACTGCACATAATTTAGTAAACCAGACAAAATTGTGCATTTGGCAGTTGTATGAGCAGCTTTTTATTCTTGTTTCATATAATACTAGCAGAAAACATCTGACAAACAAGCAAAAAAGTACAATTGCTAAAAAGGAGAGAATGGCATTGCTTTGCTTGAGTGTTGTTTCTACTTCTCAGCCTTTCTAATCAGATTTCATTTAATAGTTTAAAGGCATTTAAATGATCTGGCATATTTACATACTGAGCAGTGTCCTACTCTCCATGCAGTCATATAGAAATTAATGAAACTGTGAAGTAAGTGGTTACTCTGCAGGTAAGGGATTCATGGTCTGGCTCCAAAAGAAGGTAATATCAAGCAGTGAGAATTAATTAGTCAGTGTTTGTAAAACTCAAAATGAAACAGCATGACATAAGTGGTATTATTACATTGAAGCTCAAATTATATGCTCTTGGAGCTGAATATGTTAATGGCAGTGGGTTATGAATTAACAGTGTAATACAGTGATCTAGGTTGTCAAAACCTTGATGTTCTAATCATTAGCCACTTCAAACCTAACAAAGGAGGTCTTTCACGTGACTGTATGGTGCATCTCTGTCTCTCATTCTTTCTTTTTCAGCTGCCTTTGTTGTACACGTCCTGTCTTGAAAGAGATCAATATGTTCAAATTCTGGAGACTGTCTGGTGTGGGTGACTGCCTTGTCTTCAGTGCAGTTGTGAATATTACATTTTGGAATAGGTAAAACTCATCACCTGTTTGTCTTCTTTTCACTTCCCTATCACTAGCCTAACTGCATGTTTCAGACTTCAGCTATCAATAGGATTTGTTTTATTGAATGAATTATTTTTCAGCTGAGGCTGTGAGGGATACATCTCTATCTAGACGCAGATGTCTCTCTGTGTCTTTTTTTTAACCTTTCTCCATGAAAAAAAAAAAAGCCCAACTTTTAGTCAGTTTAAAGATAATTTGTTAACTAAATCCCAATCCTGCAAATTCAAACCTTAAATATCACACTGTAATTTAGAGATTTTCAAGGGATGAGGTGATCCCACAGCTCTGATACTTAAAAAGGCTAGAGCTTGCTGCCAGGATCCTCCTGCTTTGGCATCTCTCAGTTGATCTGTTATATTTATTGCTGGTTACCAGCAAAATTAATGCTTTGTTTTGCTTATTTCTCCCCAGTGTTGGTTGGGTGTACACAGAGGTGAGGCTTTGCCAGTTGCAGTTTGGAATAAATGGCTACAGCCCATGCAAAAATTTTATCTTTAGTTGCATATATGGTCACTGTAAGTGTGAAACTTGCTTTTGGCACACTGAGCATCTGCTCCTAGAATTTTATGGTGTGGCTGTAGACCAATCTTGCACAGATCATGCCTGCTAACGGGTAGTCTCTCTTTTCTATGCATGCACCATCTCCTCTGCAGTTTTAGGGCTACTTTTTTGTTTGCCTCACAGAGAATGATTCTCCTCTGACCTTTGGCAAATGGATAGCATCTCTCTGCTAGACTATTTCCCCATCTACAGGAGCATGCTTTTGGGCCAGCAGACCCTCTAGTTATGCCAGAGGTGCCACACAAATTTTGAGGAGCCCAGTTCAGCATGAGAACAAGTTTGGAAGTTGCAAGAGATGCAGCAAGACAAGCCACAAAAAAGCAGAAGCTGAAGTAATTGCTCCTTCAAATTCTGTACACGGGACAAATGTTATCCTGGCATTGCTGCTCTGTGGCTCTATCTTGTCCCTGCAGAATGCCAGCAGGGCATGAATTACCTTCATACTATGCCTCTGTGTAATGTCAAATCAATACCAACTTGTTTGCTGTTGCTGTCTGTTCTCACTTTGCTACTTAGCTCATATTTTTTGCTATTTTTATTAATGCTGTTTATTTAGTGCCACTTTTTCTTTTATTTATTAAATGTGTCTGTCCATACAGAGTAATTTATGTTATGTGCTACAGAAGGTATTTGAATCAGGTGTCCTGCACACATGAAAGTGTACACCAGTCCTTTTTAGCATGTCTCAGGGCTACTTCTGCATCATTTTTAATATTTCAATAATTAATTTAAACTTTTATTTCAATGTGGAAGTTGGTGTTGTGTTGAGGCTTATAACTGTGAAGAATGGATCAAGAACCAAGCACGGCACCTTAACAGCACATTTCTCATTTTTACCACTGTAAATGACAAAGGAAGGCTGCTCACCTTCCCCAGAATCAGACCTACTACAAAGGTAAACTCTTATCCTCCAGGGTAGGATGACTATAGGAGATTATATGGTCCAATCCAGCACACACTAAACAGAGTTGTGCACTGAAATGCATCTTGCAGAAGACCTGTGACTGAAATGTTTGATTTGGGTAACAAATTTGTTGTTATTAACTTTGGTCATCCAAAACTGAGGGGTGCAGTAAAGGGTGGTCAAGAGTAGAAATTCTGTAGTTGGTTGATAGACATCCATGTGCACTAAGACAGGAATTGCTCCATGTTTCCTCTGAGCTTTGAACATCAGATGATAAATTAGATTTAATAGTTTCCTTGGAGGCTAGCACATTTAGA
This sequence comes from Urocolius indicus, assembly GCA_013401255.1. NCBI lineage: Eukaryota > Metazoa > Chordata > Aves > Coliiformes > Coliidae > Urocolius > Urocolius indicus. Next base: position 168,197 of record WBNH01003806.1, read on the forward strand.
AAGAGTAGAATGTGTGTGATGCGCTGCCCAGCTGCCACTAGTTTAGAATGGAAAAGTGCTAGGAATTTGCTACTGTGATACAGCTTCTTTTTTTTTTTTTTTTATTTGTTTGTTGTTGCAAACTTCATGGAATATTGTCAAGTCAAAAGTGAATCACTGACTCAGGTTAATCTGGAGAAAGTCCAACGTACAAACTACAATTCTTTATTTGTAATAAATCTCTGGAATTTGTCAGTCTGTAAGAGGTTTTTAGTTTCCTTTTTTTTAAGAAATGGCCTAAAATAATCAGATGTGTTACTATCTATCTGGTTTACTTTTTATAAAGGATAGTGTGAGACAATACTATGGAGCTATTGCCCGAAGGAGAATTCAACTAGCCAGGAGTAGTTGGATTACAAGGCAAACTTGGTTTTGAAATCTTACTTTCTTAATGTGTCTTATAAAGAAGTGATCATATGTTAAGTGAAGTCTGCTCAAACCTAACCTGCTTGGACATGTTCCTGTGTGACCTGATCTAGGTGGACGTGCTTTAGCAGGAGAGTTGGACTAGATCATCACTAAAAGTCCCTTCGAACCCCTACCTTTCTATGAGTCTATAATAACTGTTAACATTTCTTAACTTTTCAAATAATTTTGCTTGAGTTGCACTGAAATTATTAGAGGCTACTCAGCTCAAAAATATTTTGCTTTCTAGGTTATTTTGTTTCCCCACCTTCCTTGGCAAGGAAAAGGAGTTATGACAAATCTGTCTTGCAACTGAAAGTTGATAAAATATCAGTAAAATATTTAGAAAAAAATCCTATAGAAGTGACAGTTGAGCAGTGAAACAGCTTAAACTTTGTTTCTATGGGAAAGAGATATGAAAACATGTTCATTCCCAGATACTCTGCATCAAGTGGTACATGTTTTTGGCTTGGACCTGCTACACCATAGAATGTGCCCGTGGCATAAAATGAATAGTGATGAACCTGAATTGAAGTAAATTTATAGACACCTTAAATGTTGTTTCACTGTCAACTTTTTTGTTGTTAATTTTTCATTTCATTTAAGATCTCAGTGGCTCCTAGAAATTTGACCTAGTCTTTTTTCTATTACATGAAAAAAAGCAGCATTGTAAAAAAAAAAGCATGCAGGAAGTGATTTACTGTTAACAGTGGCATCTCTACTGTTTGAAGCAGCATTTCTTTTCTAAAAAACAATAAATGTGCACACAATGATAAAAATTACTTAATATTTATTTAATATTAAATTAAAACCTTTCATTAAAGACTATAAGGCTGTACTCTCTTTATATGGTGCTATAAAGAGTATAGTGTAGCCAAGCATAAGTAAGAGAGTATACTGTTGTCCAGCATAAATAATGGTATATTTGCACTTTTTCTGCTCTGAGCCTGTGTGTAAAACAATTCCCACAGCTTGATGGCAATGAAGAGGTTAATTCTGTAGTTGCTTAAAAGGAAGATGGACAAAACTATTAATTTAGTGGTCCGAGAAGTTACCTGTATTACCTCTGTGGTGGTCACAGTTTTTCTGTGTTGCTTTATAACTGAAAAAGCTGAAAGTGGTGTTTTGCTGTGGTTTAATTAGGGTTGTTTTGCCGGCAGCCATGTGAGCACATAATCTAGCTATTGAGAGTATTTAATTCCGAAACTACTGGACTGTATTTTCTGGAAGGAAAACACTTACGGGAGAATATACATTTGCTTGCAATTAAGGGGTAGCAATAGAAAGAGAGCATCTAATTTCTGTAACGTTTAATGAAATCTACCTTTACCCCTTCATTTTCAGAAATGTGTCTTACATTTCAGGGATATGGAAGTTACAGCAATATTGCTGCACCGATGTACCTGGCAGAATAATCGGGATGGGAAATAATCAGTGAGCTGGATAATGTAACTGTGTAATTGTGGAGTAGCTACATAGCCACTTTTAGTTATCTTTCACCATAAAAGGTGGGTGTTTTATGTGTATAAATAATGCAAAATTTTACATGTAAAAATAAATACATTGGCTTGGCAGTGTTTGGTTTTACTGTAGCTAGGGTTGAAAACCAAACCTCTGAGTTTCCCTAAAACGTTGCAAAGCAGCAACTCATTGTCCAGAGACCTGTGCAACCTGGAAGTGCCTGGGAATCCTAAGGTGTTCTGAATGATTGGCAAACACAGGGCTTGGGATCCCAGAAGGGCAGGCATGAAAGCAGATGATCAGTTGTGTTTGTTGAGCAACATGCAGGAAAATGTAAAAACACAATCAACTGTCTCATTTGTGTGAAGCATTTTCTTTGCCATAGCTGTTGCCAAGAACTTCTCAAACTGATTCCAGCAAAACACCACACTTGGACATTGTTAAGGCAGTGCTGTTGATGATCTGGGGTGCTTCTCATGTCACTACAAAGAGTAAAATATGTGCATCAGTCTGTAACGTAATGCCTTTGCAACGTGGGAGATATTTCTAAGTAGCAGGCATTATCTGTGGTAGTTCCAAGTGGACACTGCCAGTCAGCTAATACCACATTTTTCAGTCTCTGTCTTCTCAGAAGACCACTTGACACTTTGTCTATGCACATTTTAACTTTCAGATCATATTCTGTATGACCTTTCTCTGTTAAAAAATTACAAAAGCCTGAAAACAAAGCACCTCTCTATTCATCAGTCATTACTACAAGCTCAAAATCAGTAAGGAATCTCATGTAAGCTAGCTTTGAGATAGGAAGATACTGTTAAGAAAACCAGTAGCAAGGTCATTTAGCTGGGAAAGCTCAGTTTTAACTGAACTGTGGTGCATGTTTTCCATACTATTGAGAGATATCTGTTAAGGTTTGGTTTCTGAAATATCATGCAGAATCAGAGACTTTTTGAGACAAGAAAAGACTCTTACAAACCTTTGGTCTGACCTCTGACATGCCACAGTCTATGAAACTTCACTTATTGATTCTTGCACCTAGTCAGTAAGCTGCTTGAGTAAGAGCATGGATAAATCATAAGGAATTCCAGTGGTGATAAATCTGTCCATTCCATGTGTAGGTTCTTCCAGTGGTTAATAACTTTCAGTAAACGCTGTTATGCCAAATAAATGACAGACAGCACTCATGCTGAAAAAAAGCAAGCTTGAACATTCAGACTGAAACACTGTTATTTACAAGCCTCTGCTAAGACTGTATTATTATCCATGTGAGATTTCCTTTCTGCATCCACTTTAGCCCACAGTCTCAGTTTCTTTCTTAACACTAAATGACTGAAACCTGTAATAGAACCAGCATCAAATATGAAGAAATTACTTCATGCTAAAACCCCAAAATACATGCACGTTCTGGATGATGTTTTAAAGCAGCATGATGTTATTACTTTTTCAGCAAGGCACCAGGTACCTTCCAATATTACTGGAATCTGGAACTTTCTCTCCTTTTTGGATATCTTAAAATAATCTTGATAGCATGATCTGCCTCCAAGCCACCTCAGCCTTATCTGGTGGAAAATCTTGAGTACCTTTTTCTAGCTGTGTCATAGTTTGACATGGAGC
>WBNH01003807.1:3493-68184 GCA_013401255.1 Urocolius indicus
CCCCTACCATTCTATAATTCTATGCTCCTGAAGTTTGAAGACCATGAAAAAAAACCAACCAAACTGAAAATCCTTGAGAGCATCAGATCTTTCTTCTTCCATGAAATTTATTATCCAAACTTCCTTTGCAAAGTCTGCAAGAATCAAGGTAACCAAGAACCTGAGGAGTCTTCTGTACTTTACATGTGTCGTACTAGATCCTGACTGGTTCTTGCTTGAGAAAGCTGAATATAGGATGGCATAAAACATTCAGTAAAGACTCAAACCAGAATCTGTCTATTTAATTGTCACAAGAGACCTTTGAGATTCAAACAGAAAATCTGCCCAAAGGCATCTAAATGAAGAGTGGCTCTCAGTCCTGTTGCTCTGTTCCTGCCTGCTTGTATTTGTGGAGTACTTTTCCTTGTATTTTAACAACAGTTAGATACAACTGTATCGATCATCTGCATCTCTCTCAACAAACATGGAGCTCCTTCTATTTCCTTCTCAGTTAAAGGATCCATCTTTCACTGCTTATCCATTCCATCCTTCAAAATCCAGAGAAAAAGAAATATTAATTCCACAGTCTTTCTAATGTCAATATATTGATTTTTTTTTTCCTATTACATAGCTATGGGACATAGAAACGGATGCATTAGTCACACGGAGCTATTTTGTCTCTCTTATTTTGAAAAACCTTCCAATAAAAAAACTGTGCAATTTTCCAGTGCAAAATACTACACAAGGTTAACTACTCTATTCAAATATAATTTTCCAACCATTTCTTTTGAATGTATGAAAATCACAGAATGGTAGGGGTTGGAAGGGACCTCTAAAGATCATCTAGTCCCACGCTCCTGCTAAAATAAGTTCACTTTGATCATGTTACACAGGAACACATCCAGGCAGGTTTTTGAAACCTTGAGAGAAGGAAACATCACAACATCCTAGGGCAGCCTAGGGAGAAAGATCCTCATAGGAAAGAAATTTTTTCTCATGTTCAAGTGGAACTTCCTGTGCTCTAACTTCTGCTGATTACCTCTTGTCCTGTCACTAGGCATTACAGAAAAAAGGCTCATCCCATCCTCGTGACACCTACCCCTAAGGTATTTGCAAGCACTCTCAATCTTCTCCAGACTAAACAGCCCCAGGTCCTGTAGCCTGACTGGTCCCAGCTCCAGTTCCCTGATCATCTTGGTGGCCTTCCACTTGACTTTCTCCAGAAGCGTCCTGTCTCTCCTGAACTGAAGACCCCAGAAACACACCTACCAAAAGCTAAATACAAGACTCTAATATTAGAGAAAGAGCTGGCTAGCAAGAGTATGGGGATGTCTTACACTACAGCTATATATTTTGGATGTCTTTAATGTCTAATGTTTGATACAATTTTTTTTAATTAAAATATGTAATTGCAGGTATGTGAAATAAGATATTCTTTGTGTAATAAACTAATACAGAGTATAAATCAGTATTACAGCAGATACAGAAAGTAACTGATTATGGGCACATGGTTATTTACAATTGCTAATTTATACAATTCTATTAGGAATGTACACAAGATTTCATCTATATATTTTTCATATAAAAACAACCTATAAAAGATAAGTACTGAAGTCATAAAATCCCGGATACAATGAAAGATATTTTTAAGAGCTTACAGCTGCTCACATTTTTTCAACACTTTGAATGAATAAAATAACATAAAATATAATTCATTTTTCAATGTAGAGATAGGAACACTAAATCACTTTATCTTCGTAGTCTGATTAGCTAAAACTGTACATTTTCTCTTGGTGAAAGAATTTTTGCCCGCAGAGACCTAAGCTTAGTTAAGCCATGCCCACTCCCATCCTCTGCTTTGTGTCTCACCACTCTCCCCTAGTCTTGACATGAGTAGCTTGTGTGTAGCATGGCAGTATTGCTGCAATGTTTCATTGATTTTTTTTGGCATGCAGAGCTCAAGGATTCACACATGAAGTTAGAAAGCCCACAATATTTGCAAGATGAATAAAAATTATTATGATAATTAGCTTGTTGGTGTTTGTTTGTTTTTTTCTTTAACATAAAGCATGGTATGATTTTACAAATTCTTTTGTCCTTGCTTGGGAACACTCTTTTCTCATGGCCAATTTATTTCATTTTCTTTTTTTTGCCTGTGAAAGAAATTGAAGTTCCAGCTTAGAACACAAACATAGAAAATGTTATCCAGTATAAAATTAAAATTCTTTCTATATACCAAGTCTCTCTATATTTTAAATTGCTTTATGACAGAATTTTAAATACTTCTGATAAGTTGACATTAAATATGGAAAACAATATAAAAACCTATAGAAATTTACCAAGAGATGAAGTAGTATAATCTGTACAAAATGACAAAGTTTTTTTTTTTTATCAAAAAGGATACAGTTACACATGAAACTACAGACAACTATGGATGGTATTGCCATTTCCTAAGACAGCTTTTTAACACATACTTAGTAAGAAAGCAGGAAGTGACTTCTGCAGTATAATATGAAAAGCAAAATATAAAAACTTTTCCCCCTTCTCCTCCCTTTCAGCTCTCCAAATGCATTGCCTAACTACTTCAAAATAACATAAAAGAAAGAAGAGGAAAAATTGCCTAAAGCTAAGTCCTTGATCAATTGTTTAAGGATGAAAAGACTTTTAACTATGAAAAGTGGTAATTAAGAGTAAGCTCAGTGATTATGAAATTGCCATCAAGAGTTCATTTAGAGAGATTTATTTTGTGTCACCCTTCCACTATTGAGATTAATTAAGCTTTAAACACATAAAATATTGGAAAATAAAACAGTCTGATGTGTTGTAATCTAGTTAATTTGTGTCTGAGTCAGAATACAATTTGAAAACAAAGGTTCAGCTTTCTTGGCATGAAAAACTAGATCTCTGGTCTCACTAGAGTGTTGTCATTTAATCCAAATGTAAAACAAGAGGCAAGATAAGATGGGACAGCATCTGAAGAGTTTTGCTGGAATCAAGAATCTTAACATTATTAAAACTGTATGTAATGTATCTAGAAGAGGAACACAGTTGAGGCTTGCAATAGGTGATATCTAGATTTTTCTGACTAAGCACGTGTATTGTAGTCCCATGTTCTGCTGTCCTGAGAAGCTGCACCAAGCATGCATAACTCACTTGATGTTTTACATGAGGTATATTAATTTTTTTGTTTGATATTTTTACATTTATTGGAATTCCCATCTAATCAGGTTCTGCTTTGCTGTACTTACAGTCATGTGACTCATGGATCCGTAGACTGCAGAAGTCAAAATTTCCCTGATGATTTAAAAAAGCCTCATGTATTAAAGTTATTTGTACCAGATATACTGTACTATCATATCAATATGAGTTCTTAGGAAGCTTTTGGTTTTCTAGGGAACTTTTGCATTTTTTTTAACTTCTATGTAGTTCAAATTATACTAAATAAAATATCCTGCCAAGTTACAGGAGAAATCAATGCTCAGAAGCCACATGTGAATACTGCAGTTACTTAAACATTTATAGCTAATGGATACACACAAATGTTTTTGAAGTGAAATTGAGTGAGATCTTTATGGCTGTTTTCCACAAAAGCACTTAAAAATGCTCCTGATCCCATTGTATGAAGTGTTCCTTTATATACAGGTCACTGAATATATTACCATGATAATGCTGCAAAAGAGAATGGTGTATGAATGCAAAATCATACATATGGTAGAAGTTATATGAATGCCTTAGATTAGGTTGTGCATTGGAAATCTCTACAAGAATTCTTTTGCAGATTAAATGATGAATCCAGTTCCCTAAACATCAGCAACCTTAATGACAAAAATTCTTTTACACAACATATGTTCAAAGTCTCTTTTGTTCAGGATAGATTTTGGATTTTGTCATAACCAACTCACACAGCAGAAACTCTAAAGTTTACAATGCTCATGCTTTTTTGCTTTTTAATTTTGTGTAGCAGCAAGCTTGGAGATATGGTCATAGAACACTTTTGACCTATACAATTGAATAGACTGCAGTTATGCCTTCAAGGAGAGGCATAACTTTGTGGCTGCCAACCGCTCATCCATCCATCCAATTGACTGTGCTCTCACTCCACTTCCCCATGGTAACCAGGACAGTAACATTCACAACAAAAGAAACAAAGGGTCTGGAGAACAAGTCTTATGTGAAGTAGCTGAGGGAACTGGGGTTGTTTAGCCTGGAGAAGAGGAGGCCAAGGGGAGACATGATCACCCTCTACAATTACCCGAAAGAACACTGTAGTGAGATGGGGGGGTCTATGTGTTTTCCCAAGTACAAGTGACAGGACAAGAGGAAATGTCCTCAGGTTGTGCCAGAGGATGTTTGGATTGGATGTTAGGAAAAACTTCTTCACTGAGAGTTGTTTAAACACCAGAGCAAGCTGCCCAGAGAGGTGGTAGAGTCACCAGCTCTGGAGATACCTAGAAGACATGTAGATGATGTTCTTAGGGACATGGTTTAGTGATGTTAGGGTTTGGCAATGTTAGGATAGTGGTTGAACTCAATGACCTTCAAGGTCTTTTCCAACAAAAAAAAATTTCTATGATTCTAGGAGTCTAAATTTAATTATACTAGTGATGACTATCAGAAAAAAATACTGGTGACAGTGCTCAGCTGGAGGGCTAGGTGTACATCTCCAGGTATGGGCTACTTCAGTCAACAGAATTTTTAAATGGCAACCTCAAGCAGTATTTCTTTACTTAATACATTCTGTACACACTCAATGTACAAACACACCCCTTACAAAACTGATCTTTCTAACCTCCACTGATTTTGTTCTCTAAGCATGCTTCCTACATTTCTCTCTTCAAGACTAACAGGAATACCAAATCCCCATTCTGGCACACTCTGCTATATATAGGGCAGGACCTATACATAGGTTCTGTATTCTACCCTCTGTAGAACTAGTTCTGACCCACTCCCTGCTTTCAGTCTTACCTGTCTTTTGGTGAACCATGTTCCCAAAATTCAGAAGGTATGTCAGAATTAGGACATACCTATAAGTCATAGGCCTTGGAGTTTAAGAGTTCCTGTTTACCTTGACTGAACAGAAATCTTCCTCAATCCCTGCAAGTGTCAGTAGCTGAACAACCTACAGTGTCAAGTTATAATAGCCTTAAGTTAATCTCTTCCACAACTGTGCCTCAATAAAAGAAGAAATACATTAAAAACCTTTGCAATGAATACAAATAGCATAGGCCTTTGTCAGCATCCTCTAGAAAGAGATATGTTCTGCAAGATCCAGTTCAGACAGTGGGGAGGACCTGGAAGAGGAAAGATACACTTCCCACTGTATTCCAATTAAACCAAATTCCAGTTAAACCAAATATGCTCACTGAGAACATAGTGATAGGACCTCTTACTTCCTCTCCTTTCCTCTGGAAAAATATTGTCAGTGACAAAAAAAGTGACAAACAGGTGACAGAGAGGCAGAAAGAATGATCTTACCTACAGGCTATATGTAACAAAGGCTCCTATTTTGAAGCATACAGGTATTTCAGCTAGCTTTAAACTAGCAGTATTAAGTGCCTGCAGGAGTCCACCTGCATGAGAAGCTGCACCCTGCAACCCAGTAAACTGCTACCACTCTAGCTAGTTGGACTAAGAACAGCTACACAAGACTACAACACAGTGACTGAGGAGGGACACAAGACTGATACAGATGATGAAACACCAGGAAATAGACATAAGTTTACTTTTGCAGTGCTGCTGTTCATGTTCTGTGCAACTTCTTTGGCTGTTGACAGCTTGACCAACTCCTTGTTTGTGTTTTGTCCCTTAATGAACAGGGCTGGGCTATATCTTTGTCTCCAGCGTCAAGTTTTTGATGAAAAAGACAAGACTTTTGTATTAAAGATCTACAAATTTCACATTAGAAAAGTACACAAATCTTTGGCATTTTCCTAAATTGGATGGAATAAAAATCCTTTCACCTTGTTTTATAGATATTTTTCTGATTCCTAACCTTTACTATTTGTATCCACACTGTTTAGATCTTTGCAACAGAATGAAGATCTGATGGTGTCTCAGTTTTCTGCGATTGTCTTTTATCTCTGCAACACTAGCAGTTACCAAAGGTAAACACAAATGTTTATAAGGGAGTTACGTTTAGAGATTGTAATTTACTGGAAAATGTTTCCTAATAAACAGTTGAGGTGGAAGCCCATTTTTGTGAAAGAATGTTCTTACAGCTGATATTTTAACAGAAAATTGTATCTGAAAATACAGGAACAAATTATATTATGTCAGGTTTTAAGTTATTATTTTTTAAGGAAATTGCTAATTTGTGATCTCATAAGATATAAACTATTGTTTGAAAACTGCATTTAATTATTTTCTTTCCCCACACACAACAATCAGAACGCTGCACTTCCACTCCTTTGAGAACAATTAAATGCTGGTAATCCTATCTTTCATAAAGCATCAGAAAAGCTCCATTTACTAGTCCTGAAACATTCTATTAGTAATTTCAGACAAGAGTAAAAGTATAAGAAAACAGCATTAGCTTTAAAGGAAATGTGTTTGTACAGAACAATATAGGTATGTCAGCTGGAGATATCTTTAAAAATAGGAAGCCTCACCCTGCTGCAGTAAGAAGACAGCACTGATATGATCAACAGAGGTCACTGTATTTAAGGCAAAATTTGAAATTACTTATAATTACTTACAATTCTGACATATTGGGTTCAATGGAACCCAATTTATTTATGCCAAGAAAACTCTTGACATTCCTTTAACAGAGGTGTATTTTTTCAACTGACTGTAGTAAACGGCTTACAGTAAATGAATCTGGAAACACAACTTTTTTTGTTTTCCATTTTGTTGCAATCACTGTTATTAAGAATTTTTACTAGCTATTCTAAATCTTTCAAAACATTTAGTATGATCACAACATTATACAGAGCACATGTTGTACATCTGCAGAATTTTAGCCAGGAATAAGAGATTACTTGAGGAATCAGGTATCATAAGACAAGGAATAATGCAAGGATTCTAGTGCTTAATGTCTGATATCTGCAATGGTCTATCTTCAATAAAGACAGGAAAATAACAACTACCAGCAGGAACTGCAATAATGGTATTACCAAAGCAACAGCTGTCAAGTAAGAGAAGAGATTTTTATAGTCTGAAAATTATTTTCAAATTCTACATTTTCATAGAATCATAGAATGATAGGGTTGGAAGGGACCTTTAGAGCTCATCTAGTCCAATCTCCCTGCAGAAGCAGGCTTACCTAGATGAGGTCATATAGGAACATGTCCAGGAGGGTCTTTAAGACCTCCAAGGAAGGAGACTCCACAACACCTCTGGGCAGCCTGTGCCAGGGCTCCCTCATCCTTACAGTGAAGTAGTTCTTTCCTATATTTAAGTGGAACGTTTGTGTTTCAGCATCATCCCATTACCCCTTGTCCTGTTGCTAGATACAATAGAAAAAAGCGATACCCAACCTCCTGACATCCACCATTTAGATATTTGTAAATGTTATTAAGATCTTCCCTCAGTCTCCTCTTCTCTAGGGTAAACAGCCCCAGTTCCCGCAGCCTGTCCTCGTATGAAAGATGCTCCAGTCCCCTGATCAAGTGGCCCTGCGCTGGAGTCTCTCCAGAAGTCCCTTGTCTCTCTTCAACCGGGGAGCCCAGAACTGGATACAGGACTCCAGATGTGGCCTCATCAGGGCAGAGCAGAGGGGGAGAAGAACCTCCCTTGATCTGCTGGCCACACTCTTCTTGATGTATCCCAGGATACCATTGGTCTTCTTGGTCACAAGGGCACATTGCTGGCTCATGGTCAGTTTATTATCAATCAGGACTCCCAGGTCTCTCTCTGCTTTAGAATTAAGAGTGAAAGGACAGTATACCAACATTTTAGACTTTCTAAGAGCTAGTAGAAATGCAGACAATGTAAGACGCTGAATGGAGAGCGAGAACATGCTAGGTTTCCTTCCCAATTCCCTCCCTTTCTAATTCATTGATCTTGTGTCAGACATTCAGCCTGCCAGCATTTCCAGCTGTAGCAATAATGCTCCTTCCTATGCCTTTGGAAAATCATTTTGAGATGATATCACTGCAAGAAGACCACTAAGCACTTGTGAACAATTCAAGGACCTTGGAAGCTCTCAAACAACCTTCTAAAACCTACCCTACAATTTAACCTGCAGATTTGATGTAAACAGTCAGTTGCATGGAAGTGACAAAATTTTACAGCTAGTTAAGTAAACAATCACATTCTCCGCTAACACAACTGCATGTTTGTGCTAAGACTTGCTGAGTCATTTTGCTGTGTGCAAGGAAAGACTGAAAGAGTTTTTAAACTGAGGCACTGAGCAGCTTACAAACAGGGTAATCGCACAAAGGACATGGCCTCCCTTAGAAACAGCCATTCCTGAAAATTAACGAGGCTCCAAACTTGATGTCAAGACTACGCAAGCATGATTTTACAATCTGCCTGTGTCTGTGACATTTCACCCTAGGAATTCTCTATCACAGTGTTTCCACAGAATGCATTTTCTAGCAGCAAACAACAAACGTAATGCAAAAGAACTATGTCTCAGACTCAAAATCTTAACTGCTGCAAGTGTAAAGATGGAAAAGAAATTAAAATGTTCATTCAGTTGATTAAAGAAATAGTCTTCCTGGTTTTTTTGTTAGCCTTATCCTTGAGAGGAGTCAGAAAACATTTGTTAATGTCCATCTGCTGGTACCAGGATTTCTGCAATAACCCATTAACAAGTTTCCCTATGAATCACTGCTCCTTCCATTTACTTAAACATGATCATATCCAAAGATGCATGCGCAAGAACAATAAAGCATGTATTAGTCCCTAGCTTACATTTTATGCCGATTGTTTTAGTAGAGACTCGATTTTCTGGAAACTAACATCTGAATTATTTCTTAGACTTTTAAGAAATTTGTTGAGATGTCTACACTCATAATTTTACCTGTCTACAGCATAAGAAAAAGAACAATTCTCTAAATCACCACAACTTTTAAAGCCAGTTCCCCCTGACAAAGCTAACAAAACCTGTCTGGAGGACAGAAATGCCATGATTCCAAAACCCAGCTGTCTTCTGTGGGAAAAGAATCTTAAGACAACTACAGATTTAAACAGTTTACCTAAAGTAAATTTAACTTATATGTAAATATCGTCATATTCTTCCATCCCCAGACAAGATCTCCGTTTCAATCATGTTATGTCCCAAATGATTGTAAATATGTGCAACAAAGTCTGAAACATCTCTTTAAAGAAGAGCTGTGAGAATAGGTAGCAGAGACACAGCATCTCACTTCTGTGCAGTAACAGGAGAGAGGGAGCATATACATGAGCAGAATGTGGGGGAAAAAAAACCCCTAAAACAGAGAGTGCTGCAGCCAACCAACCAGAGAAAGCCCAAAACCACTTCAGTCTGGGCAATTTTGAGCCTAAAACAATTGTTTTGTGGTTCTCCACCCAGAAAAAGTTTGACATGGGCTGTGACATTTGATGAAAATCTGATTGCTGAAATCAGAATAGCTTAGTTGAAATCAGCTCACCTGAGCTGACTGATACGACGTAAAAACCTAGTGTATTGTTCTACAGAAATGTGAGATTTCTCAAGGAAGACATTCATTTGAGTTGCTCTGAAGTTATATTGTGAAGCAAATTCACCTGGCTACAGCAGAGCTTTTCAAAAAATAGTGTAATATTTCCAGCAATAGTGTAATACTTAATATAATTCTGAAAAGCAAAAAATACTCTACTTTCTAAACTTCAACACACTTTGGGAAATTGAACAAAGAAGAACTAATTCTTCTTTTTCTGCTTTCTTTTCAAAACTATCAAAGTCTTAATACCTGTTGTACTTGAAGATCAAGATAGCCAAACTTTTTCTCCTGATAAAAAAAGTAAAAATCTGACAAACATTCCAAAAGATGTTTTCTACCATTACTGAAAAAAAAAAAAACCCAAACTTATATTTGCCCATCTTAAATACTTTTGTGAAGGAATATTTGTAAGATTGACATCATGTATTTAGCTTCAAAATCAAGAATGAAATTATATATTTCTAGGGAGTTTTGACATGTTTTTGAGTATTTTTTTTCTGGTTAGCAGAGTTCTTTTTTAATGTTACTTTTAGATTATTAAATTTTCAAATAAATCACACTTATTTTAAGAGACAATGAAAAAGTATTAATTGAAGATTGCATGAGCTTTGTACTTTGAGTAGAATGAGGCCTGAAGTGAAATATACTACTTGCCACCTAAATACATGAAGACTGTCTTTAAAAGAGCATAATGGTACTTAATTCTATCTGGCTTAAGGGAGTACTTATGTCCAATCTAAAACTAAAATCTAGCATTTGTCTGTTTAGTACCCATCACTGGAAAGAACTATGATCCAACCTGACAACGCTTTTTCAATAATGAGATCTATCCAATAAATACTCCTTTATCATTTCTTTTGTTTCTGGATTGTGTCGGGCTACAACAATCACCTTGACTGCCTCAAGTACAGTTATGTTAACATTTCACAGGGAAATGCCTTGTTCTACTCATTATGGTAGACAAAAGTCTGTATTGCTGTGTATTCTGCTGGGCTTTTTTTGAGAGGCAGAAGAGGTAAGCTCTGGACAGCTAGAAATTCTGTGGTGTTACTACATGAGTATTTCTCATCTACTTTCTTTGACAAATTGTATCATTTACAGTGTGTTAAATAACCCTGGAATGTGCTGTCTCCTTTAGCCTAAAAATGTGTTGCATGAAGATTTATAATAAGATTAAACTGTTTGTCCTTACTTTTTAACAATCTTTTACTCATGATCTAATAAAAAAAGCCAACACAAAAAACAAACAAACAAACAAAAAAAAAGCAAAAAACCCCACACCATTTGGGTTTTCCTAGGGAAATCAAAAGTAAAAGAAAAAGTGCCAAAATTAAACCACCATCTACCTCCATGTACTTTCAACATTTTTACATATAAAGCTGCATTCCTAAAAAATACTGATGGAGTACATCCATAACTGTCTCCAAGACAAATGTACAAAGTTCTCCCGAGTTCAGTCACTCTTCCTTAGATGAGCTCACAGATGATGGTAGACAAGAATTTCAAAAAGATATTATCTTCTTAAGAGTGAGCATGAACCTACAGTACTGTAAATGCATAGGGAAGAAATTATACACTGAATCCATAGAAAGGTGCTATATTAATCTGGAAGAAAAAATGAAATTAATATAAAAAATTGATGGAACAATAGGAAAAGAATTACCTTTGTTTTTGCTGCACAATCATGGCTATATAGAAAGCACTACATATATGAACTATAGTTTTCCTCAGAAATTGAAATCAACAATACAGAGAGCGAAAAAAATCAACAACAGTTATTCCACAAAACATCAGATTAGACAGTCAAGGTTTGTACTTCATTTTGCTTATCACTGTATGAAGACTGCAAGCTCTTTACTTCTTATACACTTACAAACAATACACTGCCTCATTTTCAAGTTTCATCCAAGCTTCACAGAAAGGTAAATGAGTGGCACTTGATTAAGTTTTCATTTAGAATTCCATGGACAAATTAAGAGATAAATAGTCATTCCATTACATCCAAGGTTCAAGGAAGGAGGAGGTGGGGTTTTTTTTCAGGAAAAATATTTTAATAAATTCACTTCATCTTTGAAATCCAGACAGCAGCCTATCCTGATTTAGATACACTGGAAATACTCCAGTTTTATCCTCAGATCAGCATAAGATGCTGAAGATTTCTTGTCACATCATTTCCTCTGCTTTTTTCTGCTTATAAGACAAAACAAAATGTCTCTGAGTATCAAAAGTTCATACAAAATTCTTCTAAGACCAAGATAGTTATTAGTTCAGGAGAATACTATGAACACTATGAATTCCTAACTACTAATTGCTCTGAGAATCTTCATTTAGAAAATTTCTTTATTGATATTCACTCCATAGATATGCTTGCATACACTTGGGATGATACAGCAGTAAAAGAAAAAAAAGACTAGCAAGTAATGAGGTAATACAGTTTATGTAAGAATGCTCCTCAAATCTTCACCATTGAAATTAAATCGGAAAAAAAAAAAAGAAGAAAAATCTAGTCCTGTGCCTAAGAGGGGTCCATTATAATCATCCAGATCTTAACGAAACAATTTAGGGTCTCAATACTTGTATGTACATATAGACTTGTTAAAGACTTCCATTAGTAAAATTAAAATCCAGGGTTTTTTTGCCAGAATTTTGACTGAACAGAACAATTGTTACATTTTGCTACCTTTTCCAGCAGAACTTTACATTAGAAACTTTCTTCCTAAAAGGGTGTGAACCATATAAATGACTGTTGACAGAAAAACTTGGTGCAGCTAGCACTCAAATTAATTGAAGGTGTCAGAAGATGCCTTGCACAATAGTTCACATTCTGTAGTCTTCTGAAGTTACATGTTCATAAACACATCACTGTACTATATTACATTATATTCTTACCAAAGCTTCTTTTAAATGTATTCAAAGACAATCCATAAAAAGAATCATAAACACATGTGTTTAGCTTCAAATTCTGAATTAGCTATATTTAAACATTTTTGTATTAAACTGTAACTAAGATTTAAAAGAAAAGTTTTAAACATTTGTTATATGTATACGATGGAAATACTTGACTTACACACGTTGCTTGGCTAGAACCATACATAAAAGTAGTAGCATTATTGGCATTTTAGATGTATTTTGCATTTTGGCTATTTGCAGATATTTCTTACTGATGCTGTTGTCAGCTTTTAGCTTCATTTCTCTGTTTATGCTACATGTATTTTTTGAAGTGGTTTATACACATAATCTCTTAAGTTTATTTACTTACCAACAGTATCACATGGTTCGTCTTTATGTACACAGAAATCCTTCCTAGAATTGGAGGGGAAAACAAGAATGTTAAGCAAGCCAAGCTGCCAGACTAGTAATGACTGTGTGACCTATTTACAAATATTTTGTATAGCTCAATGAATAAATACAGAACACCATTATCTCAACGAAGAGTATTGGGAAGCAAAGGCCAAGATTACTCAGAATACTTAAACTTCAGTTTATTCTCAGAACAAATTTAGGAGTTGTCAGGTGACACAACACGTACCATATATTTAAATTGCATTTTATCTAATTTCTGGGGTTTTTTTCTCCACGGATCTTGAAACGTAACAAGTCTAAAGTTAGTCTTCTATTTGAAAAGAAGATATCTTCAGTGCTTAACATAGGGTCCAAATGTAGCCCTGCAATCTGTCATTTAGATCAGAGATAGGGTCAACAAATTTTTGTAATTAAAAATGTCAACAGTTTAAATGACTAATATGAATACATTCTGGAGAAGCATTTCTGCTAGGGCATCCCAATGTGGAACTGGAAGACTTACAAACTAATTTACTGGAAGAAGACTATACTATCTCCAACATAGATTTTATAAGTCTAACCAACCTCTATAAATAAGACTGCTCAATTCCATGAATTGGAATAAATATCTTATCTCAGTGTAAACATCTGCTTGGGATTCAATTTAATTTCACATCTATTTCACCTGTTCTCAGAAATATATAACAAATCTACCAAAAGACGAAAGGTAAAGCGGCTTTTTATTGGAGTGTTTCTAACTCATAACTTTTTATTTTAAGTAAAAATAGGGCTGCTGATGTATGCATGAACTGGGGAGCAGGAGAGAGAACCAATGGAAAACAAACAATAAAATAACAACATGTGTAGCATCTAGCCAAAATACCAGCTAGTTACCTGAATTTCATTCCGACATGTACTCAAGTAAGAAGTTTCTGTTCTTTAGTTGTAGCACAGAGTAATGGCTTCTGTTTTTAGAAAGGGCCAAAGAGATTCAATTTTCATATTCTGTCTATGAAGCTACACAGACATACACTGAGAGTGATAATAGATGCACACATATTAAAACACTAATTTTTTGGCAACAAAATGAAGGACTTGTTTCTTAAGAGGAGAGAGTGGACTAGTGATACTTGTAATTTTTACAAATGTAGATAGTCCAACAGTTGTTTGTTTGTTTCCCTCAGAGTGATTTAGACCCCAAAGCAATCTCAAGAGGCTGTCCAATTTCTGACACTTGTTAAAGGCCACACAGCCAGAGACATGGGTTATATATATAGTTGTTGATTCTACAGTCATCATTGCCAGATAACATGGGAGAGAAAAGCCAAGCAATAAATCTTGCAAATCAACTGATAAAGAAACTCTGAATCCACTCAGCAGAGCCCTGGAACTTCAGCCAAAGGTGGTGAACGAGAAACTATAATCAGATACAGAAGGAAGTTCTTTATTCTTTCAAACCTCCAACAAATTGCATGAATGTACTGAGATGTAACACAAGGGACTTATCTTGTTAAGCAACATAACAGAACGATTAGAAATATGGGACTTGTGGTAAAGCAAGAGAACACGTGTAAAGATGATCTAAGGACACAGATTGTCTTCCATGCACACTCATACAACTACCATAAATATTAACTGCTGTAACAACAACAAAAAAATAAAAGAGCACATACATTCAAATGTAAAAGAATACCATCTGACATTTTAAATCTGCCAATATCCAAGGTTTCTGCTTAGGTAACAGCTTTGTTCTCATACATATACTGAGCTGTTTTTGTTGTGTTTTTCCTTCTTGGCTCACTTTGACCACAGTTATGCTATGTATCCAGAGTTTCATTATGAGACTTGGGGGAAATGGTACTGCTACAATTTGGCAAGAGGGAGGTATAATGAACCATTCTTAGTTCCTGATTTACATTGAAAGAATGCAATACCGCCTTTAATTTCCAAGAATATGAATACATTACATACATTTGAGACTATGCTCCTTAGAAAAGATTTATAGCTCTAGCTAGGCCTACCGATGACTCTCACAGAAATTCTTCTTTAATTCTCACAAAGTAAATTAAACATTCCATCATATTATAACTATGTTCCTCTGTCTATATATAACTTACACAGATATGTCATATATATCTCTATACATTACATATATATGGAATTGTCAGACTGAAATTACACAAAACAAAAGAGCAGATATGGACTCCTTTAAGTATAGAGCAATAAAGAACACAACAAAGCCCTAAGGAAAGTCATTGAGATTATGTGCCTTTGTTCTTTTCTTCCCTTCTCTTATCAAAATAGGGCAAATATACTATTAATGTATTTGGAAGCTTTTGTGGCACAAGTAATACTGCAAGCAAGAAGCTCGTTAAAGCACACTGAAGTTCCCTATTAAACAGTATCAAATATGAAGCTTCCACTCTCCAACTAGTTACTTTGCATGCACATGGAAGGAAATACAGGTCCTTATTCAAGTGAAAGAGGAGCTTTCATGAAATTTAGGACTGATTTCCAAGCTCAAACAAGAGTTGGGTAAGCCTAAGAAAAGAATCATTAATCCATTATTCCATAACACTGTATTTAGTTAGCACATTTTTAATTGAGTTCATATAGCACTATGAAGAGTATTCACAGTAGAGAAAGACTAACTATGCAATTTCTAAACATAAAGTCTCTCACTACATTTTCTTTGTTAAAATAAATCCTTATGTGTAGATGGCATACCAATAGAAGACACCAAAACAGCAAAGGAAAACTGAAGAAGAACCCAGACTTATTTTTTTAGGAATGGTTTGCATCAATTTGTCATTTCAGATAAATTTAAGCCTTGTTTTAGGCAAACTAGTTGAAAGACCTATTTCTTATCCAAGCCAGTTTATCAATTCCTTCCATATGCTAGATTGGAGAAAAGATGCAGCAGAAGAGAATAGATAATTAATTTTACCAAAAGACCAAAAAGTCTACAAAATGTTTATTCTGGTTTTCACCATACTTCCAATTTAAGTTCTCTAATATTCAAAAATTTGAAATAAAGTACTGTAGGCTTGAAACTGTATAACTTCTGCTGTTGGCATTGATTCTATGATTTGTAACTTCTTCAGGTATATTTGAGCCTTATTGCCCAAGCAACAAGTTCTCATATCATAAGGCTTTTACAATGAACAATCACAATTAACGGCCTCTGTGGTGAGTAACATGTTTCACAGATAGCAAATCCCTTCATTAACATCATCATGCTAAGTGAATAATGGCAACAATGCAGATATTATTGTCTGTTCACATATTAGCACATTCTGAAAAGATTCTCACACATAAAATAAGCACATGCATAGTAATTAATAAATACACCTAAAAAAAATTAACCAGTTTTGGAGTTAATGAACCACAAGATGAATTACATATTCACTATTCTATTGGGAATTTAAACAAATGGACAATAATAGTATTTTGAAGATGAATATAAAATCCACTGACGAGCATGCAACAATGCATTTGGAAAATTAGGAAAGACTATATTTATAAATATTTTAAATAGTTAACAGATCACTTAGGGTCTGTAAAGCCGAATTGAGATTAAAAAAAAACCCAGCATAAATAGGTCTTCTTCTAAAGATCATGTTTCAGCCAAATTAAAAAAATAACAGCTCAGAAGTATGGTAAGTACACTAAGAATTGAATTCAACGTGTAGCTAACATCTCAGAATAGACATAGATATGTTAGGGAGTCAAGGAAGGTGTTTTGGGATGTAGTCCAATAGAATCTAGCCTCAGTTTTAGAATTAAACAATGATCTGGAAGAAAATAACACAGTACTGCTGGTAAAGTTTGAAAGTTAAATGAGTTCTGGTAGAATACAAATAGGAAGAAAGACAAAAAGATTTTTAAATCTGACTAATCTTAGTAACTTTAATACAGCCAAAACTGGACCCCCAAAATTGATCTAATACAGAAGCAGCACGACCACAACAACAAAAAGAGCATTTGAAAAGAGGCAGTAGGCATGAACAGTATCCCTGGATAAAGATGAAGGAAACCATAAGATACGGCACCAGTACAATCATACACACACTACTGTGTCAAATTTTGGTGCTTATGCTTCAAAAACCAATTTGGAAATTAGGAAAATGTCTGGAAAGAGCAAAGATAATTATTACATGTCTGAGAAATAAGCTAAATTAACTAAGAGAAAGAGGAGTTGTGACTTGAGCACAGTCTATAAGTATTTACATAAGGAGGAGCTTTCTAACAGCTCCTTAGCAGTAAGGGGTACAGAGATACACAGTTGAAAGCTGAAGTAACAGAAATTAGAAATAAGACACAACTGTCCGTTCTGACAGTTAATAAACCACTTCAGAACACAGTTAATTGTCCATTCTTTTAAGTGTTTGTCTCAAGACTGAATGGCTTGCTTATTCACCAGAAAAATAAAGTGTAAAAATAACTGACCAATTTAAGGTTAGGGGACCTGTGGTAAATAATTAAGAGATTTAAAATTCCATTTAGGTGCATGAAATGATATGTAACAAGTCTGTAAGAGTGAACAGAACATATATAGCCTGTGTACTAAAGCTTGAAGGAGCAAGCTAACAGAAACAGGTAATTTCATGCAGATTTTTGTTACACATATTATTACAACCAATACTACTTCACAGACTCAAACATTTTGAACTTAGAGAACATAAAGTCAAAATCAAAACAAACAGCATATGATGACTTAAAATTAGTGGGATTTTCAAAATGCTCAAAATAAGAATACAAGTCTGAAAATTAAAGGGTAAATACAGGCGATTGCTTAAAAAAAAAAAAAAAAAAAAAAAAAAACCCAAATTTGATTCTATGTATGCTCTTTTCACATTTCCATGCTTTCTTCTGCTTCTGCAATCCTATTAGTAAATAATTAATAGTAAGGACATTTGAGATTCTCATGAACTCCTTTGATGTCTGCTGGTGGTGTCAAAAAAAAAAAAAAAGGTAAACACTGTAAAATTCTGTAGAAATATCAAGAGATTTGGCACTTTTAAAATTACAGCAAAGAAAAAAAACCACGATGGTGACAAAACTAAGAATTATTGAATCCTCTACCATGCACTTGCAAGACCTCATTTTTCTGTAGCTGAATTTTACTAGAAATTTTAAGGAAAGCAGTAGCTTAATAACCCAATCTCCATGTTACATTTAAAGAATTTTGGATGGCTAAACACTGCAATTTTTTTTGGTGATCTTGTAATGTCATCTTCCATGAAGAGGACATTCACAGTCTTTCACTTCAAGGAATTTTCAAGGAATTTGGTTCAAATCACCGTCTTTCAAAAAGGAGTAAAAAGTGAAGTCAGAAGAAAAGTACTTGTGTGCATTGGAAGGTAATAGTAAAGCTTTGAGAGTGTCCTGGAGGGCTGGAAGGACTGGAAATGAAAGAACACTTAGTAATATCATCTCAGTTGCCACCGAAGTCAGGGCTTATCTCTGTGTACTCATACTCTGTGACTTCAAAGGCAAGAAGGATGTTTATGTGCCGATGTCTATTTTTTCCTCTGAGAAAAGTACTTCCTGATATCTGTATCTCTAACATAACAGTGCTAATTTATAACTGTGAAATTGATAGTTTTTTTCAAGAACATCCTATTTCTCTCTTTATACCTTATCTCCTTAAGGATCTTTTCTACACACATTATTCCAACTTTATATTTCTCTCTTACTTTATGGCATCACATTTTAAACAGGACATTACTCAATCATTAGTAGACAATTTAAATGGAAACAAATCAAAAACAGGCTGAAATAGGACTACAGAAAAGCGAAATTAACAAATTGGTAGCAAATTTTTACATGTTATTACAGCCTCTTCAGACAGCAGAGAAAGTTGTGGGAAGAAGCTGGTTTTGCTTTCCACTGGATATAACAAATGCAAAAATAAGTCTTGAAAAGTATCTTTTTGATGAAAAGGCTGTGATGGCACCTTGACTGTTGAATATCAATCTCTTTTACCACATTATGCTTTTTGTAGTTAGGCATTAAAAATATCTCTGTAAAATATTCAACAGTTAATTTCTAACTCTTTTTAGTTACTACACATAACTGGCATGTGAAAGCCATGGAAAGTTTTTTCAAAGCACTCTTGCTGTTCTATTATCATGTGAGACAAAAAAGGAGGTTTTGGTAAGTTTTAGGAGATTTGACACAGATTATCAAAACTTTACATTTTCACTTGAGAAATACCAAGCAGTTGGTGTTCATTTGTTTTAAAAAAAATTATCTCAATAAAGCAAGTCTGCTGTCCAAAGCTGTTTGGAAGCTGTGACAAAGAAGCTCGCTCTGTGTTCACAAAACAGAACGAGACTCTGAATTAACAGAACACACAAGCAGAGCCACACATGGGGTTAGCCATACCATAAACCTGATTATGTGCAGAGGGAGTCTGGATTAGCAAAACATTCCCACAGTCAGCAAACCACACTGGTATGATTTATTAGCAGCTAAAGCAGCTCTGAGATGGGAGGCAGTGTAGTTCAAAGAATAATACCACTGAAAACACTGAAATGTCAAAAGAACAGATCTTTTAATTTCTGGCTCCAGCACTGACATAATACCTGACATCCAACCAACCACTTTCCTACTCTCCACTTTCCTTAACACTAATCAGAGATTTACTACAAAAAAACATATGACAATTGACTGTAAAAATTGTAGGCAATGCAAATTAGAATATCGTTATTATAAAGCCCATCAGAAAAGCATGTCTAAAAATATAATTAGACTTCCCAAAAGCTTTTTCACCATTTAGAAATGCTACATGAAATTCAAAAAGCTCTATGGCCAAACACACCGACTGCTAAAGACATCTCTACACCACTTCCCCTCAACTGCTTTACAAATGCCTCACTTGCATCAACTCAGAACTCCTTTGCCTCTTCCCATAATGTCTGGTAAAGAAGAAGATAAAAAAAAAAATGAGAGTAAAGAGGTGTTACATGATTTATTTCATACTGTCTTACTATTTGTGAGACACATCTCACAAGCTAAGGGATGCAGCCTTAGACTCACTCTCCTGGCAGATGCAGGCTTGAAGGGTTTGATGTTCCCTCAAGCTGTTGCTGATGACACAGATACTGTTGACTGCCTCCTCTTGTCTCAAATACAGGACATAGGGGACAGGCGAGTAGTCACTCAAAAACCCAACGTTTATAGCAAGCAAGTAGTATGCAGGACTGTCTCCGGACAGTCACAAAGTGCAATTAGTAAGAAGCTGTATTCTCCTTTAGTTATGCTTATCAACACAATGCCATACATAATGCTCTGCCATCCTTTATGCCTTGGACCAGCGTCACTGTTTCCTAGTACATCTTTACATCCTCATCTAGACTCTTCCCCTACCAACACTCTCGCTGCTATTAAAATCAGGTTGATTTTAGAGATGGGTGGGGGCTTTTCTAAGAAAAGGTAAGGGATTAAACAGCAAAAGCATCAAAGTCACAGATAATTTGGACTTCATTTCCTGTTTCCAGTATGTGACTGGTTCTCCAAAATAGGAACATTTAGGAAAACATTTCTGCTTCAGAAAGTTTAATTAGATAATAGATATTGGAGTAACCAGAAGGAAAACTAATTTTTAAAAAAATGGTAAATTTTTTAAAATCTCCTAGTGAGATTGCCCTGAATATGCTGGATGAGATCCACCCCAGGGTATGAAGGAAGGATCACCAAACTACTTTCTACTATTTACCAGCAGTCCTGGCTAACTGGGAAGGTCCCTATGGACTGAAGGGCAGCAAAGGTGACATCCATCTACAGAAAGGACCAGAAGGAGGATCTGGGGAACTGCACACCTGTAAGCCTGAACTTGGTGCAGGACAAGGTTATGGAACAGAGTATCCTGAGTTCCATCAGGAGGCACATACAGAATAACCAAGGCATGAGGCTCATTTAACACAGTTTTATGAGTAGCAGGTCCTCCTTGACTAACCTGATCTTATTCACAAGGTGACCTGCTTGGTGGATTCTAAAAAGCTGTGGATGTGGTTCTCCTGGACTTTGGTCAGGCCTTCGACACAGCATCTTCCTGGAGAAACTGGCTGCCCACAGTTTGGATGGACCTACTCTGCAATGAGTGGAAAATGGGCTGGATGACTGGGCGGAGAGAGTGGTGGTGAATGGAGTTAAATCCAGTTGGCAGCTGATTACCAGTGGTGTTCCCAGGGCTCAGTGCTGGGGCCTGTACTGTTTAACATCTTTACCAATGAAGCTGGGTGAGAGTATTGATCTGCTTGAAGGCAGGAAAACTCTACAGAGTGATCTGGACAGGCTAGATTGAAGCACTGAGGCCATCCTCATGTATGAGGTTTAACAAGGCCACATCTCCAGGCCATGCTACAGGCTTGGGGATGTGTGCCTGGAGAGCTTCCTGGGTGTAAAGGACCTGGGGCTATTGATCAACAGCCAGTTGAATGTGAGCTGGCAGCATGCCCAGGCAGCCAATGACATCCTGTCTTGTACCAGACATAGTGTGGCCAGCAGGACCTGGGAGTGATTATATCCCTGTACTTGACTCTGGTGAAGCCAGATCTCCATTTCTGAAATTCTGTGCCCCTCAATACAAGAAAGCCACTGAGGTTCTGGACCATGGTAATTGGTGAATGTGAGCAACGAAGCTGGTGAAGGGTCTGGAGAACAAGTCTGGTGAGGAGCGACTAAGGGAACTGGAATTATTTAGCCTGGAGAAGGCTGAGGGGAGACATGAGTACTCTGTAAAACTACCTGAAGGGAAGATTTTAGTGAGGTGGGAGTAAGTCTCTTCTCCTAAATAACAAGTGATAGGACAAGGGAAAATGGCCTCAACTTGCACCAGGAAGGTTTAGATTGGAGATTAAAGAAAACTTCACTGAAAGGGTTGCTAAATACTGGAACAGGCTGTCCAGGGAGGTGGTAGAATACTCATCCCTGTAGAGATTTAAAAGACGTGTAAATGAGGTGCTTAGGAACGTGGTTAAGTGGTATTAGGCTTTGGCAGTGGTTAAACTTGATCTTAAAAGTCTTTCCTGACCAAAATACTTCTAAGATTCTAGGATTCTATGAATAAATGGTATAGGGCTACATGTTAGTTTAAAGATTACACATGATTTTAGGATACCATGTCACCAACCAGCATGGGACGGCACATCCAATCACAGGAATTTTCTGTGGAAGGGAATTCTGAAGGTACTCCAGTCCAAGGTCCACTTCGAAAAATGGCACCAAGCCCAGCCTTAGCCCAGCCGAACCATCATTCTGTCCTTTTCTTTGGATAACAGCTCTACATTATTTAGACATAAAGATGCATCCCCTGTGCATCACTTCCAGCCTCAACCATGACAGCAGCTGCTTGGGAGGAAAGAGTTGAGCTGGAGGCATATTTCCTTCTGAATGTGTGAAATGCCTGATACATAAGAATTATAATGAACAACACATCTGGGACCCCACTCCTGTGGCAGCAATGCACATACTGTGTACATAGTAGACCTTCAGCACACAATGAAACATATTTATTCTAGATGCATTAGAGGTAAGTTTAACTACCATTATGTCAGTCCAGCTCTGAATTACGGTTTTGTGTTTTGAATGACAGTACCTACAGGTCTTTGTGTGCTGCCTCTTTTAAGTTAAATCACACTGAGAGAGGTATCCAACCTATGGCCTCAGATACATAGCCAAAGACGAAACAAGAAAGTGACCTTTTTGGCATTTCAGACTTTTACAATCTGAGAACTATTACTTTGTGAAACATCTTTACTTGATGACTACTTTTGAGTTCTGGAAAGAAGTCTTAAGCTGCACTATTCCTTGCTGCAAAACTAAATCCTGTGTTGGTCATCTATCTTTCTTTGATCAATATTCATATTAGGCCATTGCCTATTTGTAATGTTCATATTTCAGTATTTTACCTTGTTATCAGTATGGCTGCATCAACTGAAGACATGTCTTCTCCCCAGCTTGTTGACATTTCTAAGTGTATATCATTCTTTTTGCCAAATTCTTCATGTTGCCACTTACAAAAGCTTTCCAGCATTTTTTCTCCATGATGGCCAATATACATATCTGCCTGCAAATAAAAAGCAATTTCTATTTAAAAAAAATCTTATAAATAAAATTGAGAAAATTTCACAACTGAGTTAGCAAAAATACTATTCCTTTCTATGATATAACATATTCACAATAGAATGACTTTAACTTCAGGACCAGAAACTCTTTCTTTTTCATGTTAAAGATACTGAGAACCACACAGTGGATCTGTTCACTTGAATTTTGTCTCATTTATTGGCTGACCTTTCCCCATCCATACAGAAAAAAAGATAAAGGTCCAGAATTTGAACCTGAAATGAGACTTCTCCAGACGATGAGAGGATATTGAAAGAAGTACTTTCCTATTGACTGGAAAAATGTATGATTTTAAAATTAGAAACACGGATAAGGGAACCCCTTATTCTTACAAACTAAAGTATGATACAATGTCTATAATATTGCATATGAAACACAAGACATCAAGCTGTCATTGTTGTGATATATGATAATCCATACATTAATAGAAAGTCTCAACTAAGATGTCAGTTGATTCATTTTTATTCAGAAAGGAAGAACAGGATTTGAGATGATGCCTGAAAGGTGCAATGAAAGAATAGTGCTCTATCATGTCACCCTTTGTTTCTCCAGAGATTAGTGGACAAAGGACATCAGCTCTCCTTCTACTATTCACTGAGTTTAGGGGAGACAATTTTTGTATTGAGCTGTAAGAATGCACAAAAAACAAAGCACAAGCAGACTTTGTTATGAACTAGCTGATTTCCACAAGGAAACTGTGTTTGATTGACTTCCAACTATAAGCACAGAACTTCAATATGTGCAGCACATAAATTAGAAGCTTCATCTTTACTGGGGTGGCCCAGCAGTGCACAAACTTGAGAAAACTTGTTAGCCATTAAAGTTGGCTTCTATAACTTTTCTACAACTTTGTGGAGCAACAAGCTAAGTAGCATTAGCCTCTATAAGCTAAGACAAACATAATATATACTTACGGGAGTCTCATGCAGGAGGACAAGCTTAGTCACACGAAGATTTACTTGCAGTCCAAGGCTCTTGTGCTGGAAAAGGTTAAAAACCTAAGACAAAAAGCAGCGAATAAAAATACATATTTGTATTGCACACAACATATTGTAGAGTAAAATAACAAAACCTCAAATAACCTAAAATGTTTTTCATATTCTACTGTGATTGCTTTAATTTTCCATAATTTGAACACATCTTTCTTGGTCTTACTTAGACATTATTCATTCCAGAAGCATAAAAAAAGACTTCACCATTTTATGCGACCTGATTTAGGTGAACCTGCTTCTGCAGGGGGGTTGGACTAGATGATCTCTAAAGGTCCCTTCCAACCCTACTATTCTGTGATTCTGTTTTATAAATGGCCATGACCATTTTATAAATTGTAGCCTGTTTCTCAAAATATTTACACATACATGTAATACTACTCACACGAAAATTTCTGTTCAGTTGTATCCAGAATTGTGGCCCAAGTGTCCTAAGCTGTATGTGGCCATAACTTTTCCTATAATTTAGAGTAGTTATAGTTTTTATTTATTTTCCAGCTTATGCTCTTTCTATAGTACAATCTTTCTTTGTACATTACAGATGCTGGAGTTCACTGCTATATACACCAAATGTGTGCACTACAGCTTCATAGAGAGCTGAGAGAGGACGTAACTCATTGGGTTTTTTCAGATGCTAATAATGACACAGTCCTTCTCAACAGTATCATCTCAAAACATGCACACATCATGAGACATCACCCAATACCTCAGCCTTCCAGTAACATCATTGATTTCTAATAAAAAAATTTAACTCATTCCATTCGCATTTCCTGTCTTCCATTAAGGTACAAGAGTGGACAGTACAGACAAGTTGGTAGTACTATGGAGTGAGTCTTGACAGCCTGCTTATAGTAATATATTTACTGTCCCTTATAAGTGCTCAGTCAGAATAACTAAAAGAAGAAATGAAATCAGCCCACACTGCTTATATTGTTCAAAAAACACCAAAAGTAATTTTAAATTTCCTACCATGTTTAAGATGGTTAGAATAAATCTTCTGGTAGCATCTGTTCCATGATATGAAACCATAGTTGGATCTGCCACCACAACAGTTTCTATATTGTACTCTTGGGGTAACTTGTAAGAGTATCGTTTTCCTCTTCCACTTTCTGATACTTTTTGAATCTTGGATTTTCTTTTATCTGTAACATAAAACATCGCTTGACAAATTTATCCTTCAAGCTACCCCTACAGTACTTTTGGATTTGCTAATTGTGATTATGGCATGAAACTGATCATGTGGAATGTAATAGTTACAAACTTTAATACCTGCTTACTTAGTACTCTAATACTAATACTCAGATCAAAGGCCTGTACTATATATAAACGTTGGTTAACACCAAGAAAACTGGAATCTTTTCGAGCTGCTCAAATAAAGTCAGTCAGGCTCTCTGCACCCTTTCACCTAAGATAATTATAAAACAGTAGCTTGTTTTGTGGGAGAAAACGAAATTAATGTTAAATTTGAGAGAAAAAATATTCTCACTGGGATGACAGAATTGTTATCTCCTCACCATCATAAATCACAAACAAAACATGTTGATGTAATTAAATCTTAGCATAAAAGACAACAAATACAGATTTGCCACAAATTCAACATTAAGAAAACACATGGAACAATTCGGTGACTTGTAAAGATGGAGGAATATTTCTAGATGAACTACAGTGAATCACAGGTAGGACACAGGTCTGTTGCAAACAAAAAAGTGAAGTTTTACTAACCTGTCTTCAAATTTGTTGCTGCTGTGATCATGAGCAGCTAAAGTAAAACCTAACCAAGGAAACAGGCTTCTAAACCTACAGAAAGCTCCAAACCTAAAACAGGTTACATTTATGGTAAGCAGAACTTACTGCTCTTGCAAAAAAAAAAAAACTACAAAATCCTTCTTACTACAGTACATATGGAAAAAGAAAAATTGATTACACAATTCAAACCAGAAGGTGGTTAGATATGCATAGAGCAGTTAGTAGTGATATTTAAAGAAAATATAAAATGAAAGTATCTGCTGTAATTCCTTCAGATCCATTTGAGAGGATATAAAACTTCAGGGACTGATCTCATTGAATTCACCGAAATCAACTGATTTTTTTTCCTGCTTCCACAATGGAATATTGCTCTCTCTGTTTATAATAAATTTAAGTTCAAGATGTTCCAGAAACAACCAAATATTCAGAAATTTTTACTAAATATTTTGCAACCAATCAGTCTCATCTCTAATAGGAAAGTTCCTGTAGTTCATTTTATAATGCATAACTAGTATCCAAAAAATAAGTCACCCTTCATGAAAGTGATACAAATATGCCTAAAAGCCACTGAACTCACAAATTAACTTTAAAATATAAGATATCAGTGGAATATAAATGTACACATAATACAGATTTAATGTAAATAAAATGTAAAATTATACTTTTCAATGTAAAAATTATAAACTATCCATGCTTAAAAAAAGCTGTCTCCTGTAACCATTTGTCAAAGATTACTTCTGTGAGTGATTTAGTCCATCCTGCCCCATTTTAGAAGGGCTTACTCATTCCTTTACAAGCAGCGACATTGTAAGACTTACTAACATTGACAAGCATTTACATTTTCTAAAAGAAAAAAAAAAAAAGTTTATCTTCTCCAGATATAGAGCTTTGGCTTATAAAATACATTTGACTTACAAGCTAACTAGAATTAATTTTAAAATCTCTCAGTTTGATCCTTCAGATAATTGCTTAGCCTTATACGTCCAGCTAGCCTCTAGCTTTACTTTTGTTTGCTAACTGTGGATCTACAGCCTAGTTTATAAAACATTATGTGTCTCTTAATCACTCTTTTGAGAATAATTTTTAAGGAAACTTCAGTGTCAAGATTTGTGCCAGATAACCCACACCCTATAAGCTACATAACTATGAATTACTATACAAGCATCTAATGCTGCAACAGTAGGCTATAGATCTAAGTTTAAATAGTAAACTTATTTGGGCTAAAAAGGATTTCTCATGAGCCATCTGGTCAATCTGCCTTCCTCCTAGGAGCAGTGATTGATTCCAGTGCAGTTTCCAGCAACACAGTTTATTC
This sequence comes from Urocolius indicus, assembly GCA_013401255.1. Lineage (NCBI taxonomy): Eukaryota > Metazoa > Chordata > Aves > Coliiformes > Coliidae > Urocolius > Urocolius indicus. The sequence goes on from WBNH01003807.1 coordinate 30,544, forward strand.
ATTGTTCACTTCTTTGTAAAAAACAGCAGCTGGTGGCTGAAAACTTTAAATTTAGTATTAGTATGGCTGTTCAAAGAAGTCTGCTAACACACCTCTCTAAAAGTTTTAGCTAGCAGTGCATTTTTAATCAGAATTGACAGTAAGCAGCCCACAACAAAATATAGTATTGTACTGAGAATTAAAGTCACCACAGACCCATAAACTGTGGAAAACTCTGTCTTTCAGGATTTTAGTGGGCGAGATGACTGCACAGCTCTGTAGGCAAGCTGGCTGTATGGAGCAGTGCCCAACATTTGCCTCAGATATCTACTGGGTTAACAAACCAAAGGACAATCTGTTCTTGGCCAGCCAACCTTTTCCAAATTGCTGGCAGAATTCCCCACCACATAAAGATCTCATTTATCTGAAAATTTTAGCTCTTCCTGAAGACTTTTAAATAAATAGAATTAGCAATTTTTTCTATCAGCAGAACTCAAACAACTGTCGTGATTACTGCCAGATAACAGGCAAAATGGACTTAATGTATAACTTTTTTCTTTACATACTCACAAGTAAGTAAAAATTACAAAGAATTGCTCATTATTGAAGGTACAGTAGTAAAAAATAACCTATACCTACAACAATAAGGCTTGTGCTGACACAATACTTGTCAGATTAACTGAAAAAAAAAAAATCTTGATAAAGGACATATAAATTAATCTTAAAAAATTAATTACATTGGCAAAATAAAAAATAAATTATACAGGAGGGGTTTGTTCAATAAGATCTCTATGTTTTGTGCAACAACAGAAAAATATAAAGATTCTGGATGAAATTATTACTTAAAGACCGTTACATTGAAATGAAAGCTAAAAATACTGCAGTACGCTAGAGCCAGTACAAGGGGTAATGGAAATTAGCTTAAACACAAGAAGTTCCATTTAAACGTAACAAAAAACTATTTCACCATTCAGGTGAGGGAGCCCTGGCACAGGCTGCCCAGGGAGGGTGTGGAGTCTCTTTCACTGGAGTTCTTCAAAATGCACCTGGATGTGTTCCTGTGGGACCTGATCTAGGTGGACCTGCTTCTGCAGCAGGGTTGGACCAGATGATCTCTATAAGTCCCTTCCAACCCCTACCATTCCATGACTCTGTGCTTCCAAGAAAGCTACAAATACTGCAGCAAGCACGTTTGACATGAAATAAGAAATCAAGAGAAAATAACAGGAAGTGTTACCAAAGCAATACATTCCGCTTCCTCCCCCAAAACTCATAAACCAACCCACAACTAAATGAGCTGAAAATCCAACTGTGATAACCACAGACTGCATAAAGTATCTGAGCCACATAAAGAACGGGTTATGACTATAGGACTCTGGACACTTAGTCTTCAGGTGCAACAGCGTTGCCCAACTACATCCATATGAGGTCTATCCTATACAGAAATAATCATCGCTCCTCAAGATTACTTTTCCCAGTAGAAAGAAAAGGGGTACCCTAGCAATACAGAAATTGTAGTATTCTGTCTAGGTAGATTATATTCAAGAGCTTAGGAAGCCATGGGCTCTACCCCCACTACAGGAATTTAAATCTCTTAATGCAGAGTGGCAACTTATTTCTGACCAAAGAAATGGAAACCAGTACCTCAAACAGCATAATTTTCCATCTAGTGCAATCTCATAGATCTAGACCTATGACCAAGGTTGTTTATGCATTTTATTTCATGATTTTCACATAGAAATATGCTGTAGAGCAAGAACCAACACAGCTTTTCCAGTTTACTTCCCAGTCTACACTTCATAAAGTCTAACTTCGGCTTTTGATTCATGGAAATCATCACATTCTTTCCTGCAAAATAGCATTATACTAAAAGAAACACAATCTGCTCATAACTTAGAACAGTATATTGTTTATCACTACAACTCAGAAGTAAAAGGGGGCTCCCAAATACAGAGCAACGAAAAATTCAGACCTGCTGTACCCTGGATAAGAACTCCTTCTCACTAGTCTGTGTGAAATGGAATGACCATTTGAGAAATTTTTTTTTTTTACCCCCCACAAACTGTCCAATGCCTTCACCATGAGCTAGGTTCATTATGCAAATAACTTCATCCTAGAACAAGCGCTTCAGATTAGGTAGACGGAAAAGAGCTTAGCACTCTAGTGCAGTCCTTTGCTCTAATAGCATATGCTTCTCACACATTTTCTCTTGTGAACTGGTTGCTTGGAAAGGTTTCATGGGCCATGTGCTAACAAAAGGTGTGAAGTGTGAGATCTGTATCTACAACTGGCTCACATATGAAAATAAATCACACGCACATTCAACAAAAGCATATTCACACAGAGCCTCAAAAATCCAGAAATTATCTGCTTCTGTTGGTACGATTCTCTCTCCCTTAATTAATATGAAAAATGCACCCCATTCACAAAAACAAGTTCTTTGTTCTCTCCAAACAAAGTTTGCTGTGTAGCATCTTTGAATCCAGCCCAAAATAGTAATGGACAACAAACAATACCTTCTTTGATTGCCTCTTCTATCTCTGCATGACAAGCTGTTTCCAATGCTGATCCTTCAACACCTTCAGCATAGACATTCATTCATTCTGATAATAACAGTTCATCACTGGCAATACACATCTGCTTGATAGCTAGCCAGCCATTTGGCTCAAAACCAGCAGCATAGATATCTGCCCCAGAGCACCTATTCTGACACAAGTACTGCAGAAGCAAAAGGTGCTGTTGTAAGATAGGTCTATATTGCTGAGAAGTTGCCATCTCACTGAGATAATGCCTTCTCTTTGCCATACAGCTACAATCCTACTGAACGCAGTTGTGCGTAACCTGAGGGTATCAAACCCTCCACATACACTCAACTCTTTGATTCATGCAAATCATGAGAATTGATCTGTTTAGTTAAAGGTTTGACTTAAAAAATTCTCAGATGTTGCTGTAAAAGCTTATTTTTGTGTCTTTCACCCACCACTAAGGCTGTGCCCATACCTTGGATGTTTTGGTGATATTAGCTAACTGCATGTGAGCAGAGTGAGGGACTGGTCTTGCTAGCACATCAGCATCAGTTAGAAATGGCAGATATTTATACACCCCTGGTAATAAGGTTATGCCAGCAGATGCTCACCAGTTGTGCACAGCTTGACTTATTTTGAAATTTCAGGCTGGTAGCAGATAGATTTAAATCTATTTCATGTAAATATTTTAATCTCTCTTGACAGACTATTTGCACCAAATCAGAGCCTTGGGTATAAGATTATTAGAACAGAATAAACTGACTTTTGTGTTTTAGAGAATAAGAGAAAGCGAAGACACTACATGGTTTTCTATTTATCAGATGCTTCTCTCCCTTTTCTCAGTGCACATATCATATGTAATTCCCGACTCTTCTTTTTCTCACTCTCAAACACAGGCAGGCATGCATGCTTTTAACTCACTTATCACTAATAAGGAAGAATAATCAACTTCACTTTACGTGAACAGCTTTTGCTAATATAGAAAATGTCACTTTTAAATAAGCAATGGCAGTATAATACAATGCCTGGAAAAGAAAATTAGAGCCTGCTAGATTAATTACATGTCATATACTTCATCTTTCTTAATAACAATAAAAAAAGTCAATTCATGTTTGCTAATTCATCTTCGATTTCATCCTGTGGATGGATGCCTAATTATAAAAACAATACTTCCGTAATGAAAAAAAAAACCAAAAAACACAACTCAGCAAAAAAAAAATGCAGCAAGTCTGTCACATTTATTCTTTAATCATTTCAAATAAGCAGAGCAGTACAAATGTTCAGCAAGAACCACACAGTTACAATAACATTTAGGCTGGAACAGATTGTCAGAGGTCAACTAAATCAGTCTTCTGCTCCAGTCAGGGCAAGTGTCTAACCAACCCTTTTAGTGCCTCTCCCAGCTACGTTTTGTAGCTATCTGGGGACATGGACACCACAGATTCTCTAGGCAATGTTCTTCAGTGAGAAGCATCCCTGGTAAGCTGTTTTTAACTTATGCTCATTGAAATTTCCTTGAATGCAAGTGAGAACTGTTGTCTTTCATCCTGTCATAGCACACCTCTAAGGAAAGTAGGGCTACGTTGTCTCTCTGCTGCTCCTTAGGCACAGAAGACTACAGCTTTACCTTTCTTTGCCTCTTTGAAATAACCCAGTTCCTGCTGCCTTACCCCAAATTTCATACAATCTATCTCCCTAGGCCACGTTAGTGCACCTCTGCTATTTCTCTCCCCTTTGTCAGTATCCCTACACTAGGTTAGGAAAGATGAAAAAATTTCCAGGTCCATTGTAAAGTTCAAGACTTATTACTAATTGAAACCTGGATGAACTGTGATAATGTTTTCAAACACAAAATTAAGTCAAGCACTGCATGCATTAAGCAATTAAATAACTAGGAAGACAGAAAGAGACAAGAAATAGGTTGTGATTATTACATTCAAAAAAAAAAAAAAGTCCATGACCTAAAGATTTTTACTTTCAAATTAAATTGGACATTAAGAATCAGTATGCATTCCTCAACAGACAGTTCCCTCTGGCAAGTGAAATTGCATCCTCAGAAGGCCACCTCAAAGTCCACCATAAGCTACTGCTACAAGAAAAGCCACATAGGCTTTTGCTAGGGGTTGTTTTTAACTAATACCTACATAATCTTTCATCTTTTTGGTGTCTTTTTAGTGACATTTGTATATTACCTGTAACAACACCACAGTATTGATTCTGAGAAGCTGGCTTTTCAGTAATTTTCTCCTCTGTAGACCGTTTTCGTCTGTATACCCTGTGTGCATGACCTGTCACAGCCAAAGTGCGATTGAGTGGCTCAATAAATATGAAGTCCTCATTAAACTGTATAAACCCCATCTGCAAAGGAAAATAAAAAGAACATATCAGATAAGAATTTAAGTATGAAACTGTGCCCAGTCCTGCAAAAAAAAAAAAAAAAAACAAAACAACATAAATCTCCACTAACGAAAACCTTTTGTTTTAGTAACCTTACCAGCAAGGAGACTACTTTTATATTTTACAAGCCTTTCTACTTAAGTGAACGAGAATAAATTTCATTTATTTCAACTAAATCTGTGTGGGTGGGTGGCTACATGCCAGTAGCAGATGCATGGTAAAAGACCTGGAATGTTAAAAGTTTGTTTTGGGAGACCCATGGGGTCATTTAAATATGTACAGAGTGTACAGAAAAGTCTATACACTAGTTTTATTACTCAGTATATTATCACACTTAAGATAACTAAATTTACTTACATAACAGGAGTAATTTAGAGCATAAGAATCCTGAACAACTATGAAGCTGTAAAAGACATCTTCTGACACTCCTTCTACACATTTTTAAATTGGAAAAAAAACAAAAAAATTAAAGAAATAGGCAGCAATTCCTTCTTGGCTGCCAGCAGCTAAAACAGGAAAACAGCCATTTGGTAGGTTAGCTTCCCCTCTGCCTCAATATATTTATATACACACAAACATACATTAAAAGCTAACACACCAGATGCATATCTAACATTACAAGAGTGTGGCCAAAGTTAAAGAATACTATAAAATATATTTTTATAAATACCATATAAATCTACCTCAGCTGAAATTGTTAAGCTGCCAGCACACACAAGCTCCTATCAAGAATAACATTGGAGACAGCTATATTTTGGTTTTTTTCCTCCTAGGAAATGTTATCAGTGAGATAACAGTTAACATTCTCTAAACTTTAAAATGTATTGAAAAGTTTGCTAATGAAAGAAAACAACGTGGTATATCTGGCAAAAGCAATGAGCTCTCCTGTGTTTCCATGTACAATGTGAATGGAGATCAATAGAAAATAATTTTGTTTCTTTTGGAATTATGTAGATGCCATTATCACATTGGATGTCCTGCCTGACATATGGATAATTCATCAAAAAGGAGTTCTGATCCAAGAAAGGAAAAAAAAAAAAAAAAAATTGATACGTGATACAAAATACAATTCCCATCAAACATAAATAGACATTACTTTAAAAAGAAAAAAAACACACAAAACAAACCAAAATCTCTCTGTACCATCACATTAAATAAATACGAACACATTTATTTAATTTTTCAGTCAGCTAAACTAACTGCAGAATGCTGAACAGATGTTGAAAGGTCATCATTAACATTGTACAGAAACATAAGTGTAGCTGTGCCACTTCCTTTTTGTGCTTACTTTTCACGTCAGTTTATCTTCATTATGACCTTTAAATGTTGCACACTGAGAAGATTACCTGCTCATGTATTGCTAGGTACTTTCCATACACCTATTACTATTATTATTCTGTACACTTCTATATATCTTTAATAATGTTACCTTTACGTAACAATTAACTTTCATAATATGAACTAGTAAGGATGTTATGTGAGATTTCGTTTAAAAGCATAGTTCTCAAGTACTTGTAAAAATGCATTTTTCATTCCATTTTAATGTCTAAAATTGAATTTCTCTCAGGTTGAGATTTTTCTTTTTTTAAAAATTGTTATTTAGCTTAAGGAAGATGCTGATAAAGTCTGGAAATAGAACCCGAATAGCAGCCCCACAAGGTAGTACTGCAGGTTTCCCTGACCATCTACAAAAAACAAGGTCTTTGTCTACCTTGATGAATTCAATCATAGCACATTCGAATATTTCTTCTGCCTTCATTCTTTCTTCTACAAAAGAAAACCAGAGCTTTAAGATACTGTTCTTCAGATTGCCAACTAGATATTCCGAGAAGCTATGCCAGGACTCCTGACATTTTATGTTTTCTTTTAGCTCCTTGCATAACTGAAGATTTCTGTTGGTAGAGAACCTCCAAAATTGCATCTCGAGTCGGAAGCTAAAGACCTGAACACTGATGTAAAGTTTATTGAATAAAATGAACCTAAATGACATACATAGCCAAATGAGTAATCTTCAGGAAAACATGGATAATCTGGTAATGTCTGTGATCATTGTGACTGCTTTTGAAAAAAATATGATTGTCATCCCATCTCTTGGACATAGGCAGAAAAGGGAAGACAAAGCTGTGTGCTTGCCAATTGTGCAATTATTTTTTTTCATAATCATTAGAAATGGAGTTAAGAAGATCTTCTACCACAAAACTGAACATGGAAAGCAGAGAAAGGCAAAGTCATGCATTAGAGCACGAGTTTCAAATTTTCAGATACTGGATGCCAGGGACAAATGCAGGCTTAAGACAGTTCAAGTAGCAAAACCTTCATGTCATGAACATGTACGGGGAAAATAGAGATCAAAAATAGTGTAAAAAATTAAAATGCATCTGCAGTAGAACTGTAAGTAGAGTCATGAAGAACTGATCCATTTCCCATCAATTTCACTGAAAAGTTACCAATGCTCACAGCTGCAACGGAAAAGACTATTCAGGACAGTGGATTTATCTCATGCAAAGTTAACATAACATGCCATTCTCCCTCCTGCATTCATGTGGCTGTGCATTTTAAAGTTTCTTACCTGAAGCAAAACAAAACTGAAATATAGCACACATACATTTCAGTACAGTCCAAGTCCATGACAATCTAATTTAGAAAAAAATCCTCAGACTTTCTAAGTAAGGATGGTCTGGGTACTTGATCTGCATTTGATTTACTTCATATAACGCAAGTACCCTGTACCTTCAGTACAGGGTAGGCTTCATCAAATAAACATGTAAAGCACTGCATCAGAATAGGTATGGACACTGCAATGGACTCATAGACATCACAGATATTTTAAATTTGCCCTCATAAATGAAAGTTTTCTACAACAGACATTAATGTCATATCAAGATTTTTCCCTTTCTTTAAAGAAATAAGCACAAAAAAATGGTGAAAACACTAGCTTTGAATGAAAAGTAACATTTTGTCTTATTTTAAAATAAAAATAGCTCACATCTAAAATATGCCAATAATCATAAAAGTAGTTAGATGATAAATGAAAGCTGGTGGATTTTTCTTACATCTAATTGGAAATAGAATCTGAATTATAGAATCATTCTGGCTTGAAAAGACCTTTAAGATCACCAAGTCCAACCATTACCCTAACACTGCTAAGCCCACCACTAAACCATACCTCTCAGCACCTCATCTATATATCTTTTAAGTATGTTCAGGGATGATGACTCCATTACCTCCCTGGGCAGCCTGTTCCAGTGTATATTAGACAACCTTTTCAGTGAAAATGTTCTGCCAAATATCCAATCTAAATTTCCCCTAGCATAACTTGAGGCCATTTTTTCTTAGAGATCCTATCTCTACTCAGCCTTCTCTTCTCCAGGCTAAACAACCACAGCTCCCTCAGCCACTCCTCATAACACTCTTAGACCCTTGCTCAGCTTTGTTGCCACTCTCTGGACATTCTTCACAACTTCAGTGCCCTTCTTGTAGTGAGAGAGTCAAAACTGAACACAGTAAATGAGGTCCAGTGCTGAGTACAGGGGAACTTTCACTTCCTTGGTCCTGCTGGTCACACCATTCCTGATACAAGCTAGGGTGACATTGGCATTCTTGGCCACACTGCTGGCTCACACTTAGCTGTTGATCAATAGCCCCAGGTTCTTTCCATCCAGGAAGCTTTCCAGCCACACATCACCAAGCCTGTAGCGTCACCCGGAGTTGTTGCAGCCCAAGTGCAGGACACAGCATTGGGCCCTGTTGAACCTCAAGCAATTGAAATCCCCAGATTCTCCTTCCAGCCCTTCTTGTAGACAGGTGCCACATTAGCTAACCTCCAGTCCACAGGGACTTCACTAGTTATCATAGATGAAATACAAAGAATGGAACAATATCCAAATATTCTGGGCAATTGTATCTGATAAAACATATTATAACAGAAACCACTATACAATCTTATTTCTAACATCTATCTTAGAATGTTCACGTTAACAGCTTCTGTCCACCAGGACTGCAATTAATTTTTCCTATTTAGAGCATGTGTAAGGAATTGACATTTTGTTATGCATCCTATGAAAGCCTGAAGTAAGTCCACTGCTTCTAATAATTTTATATTACCATACAGAGTCATATAAACCTAAATGTGAAGACCACCTATGCATATAATTAGAAGATATTGCGTAGAAGCCAGGAAATGGCATGGCAAAGCTTTCTTTAAAGCTTTATATACTATTCGTTGCACACCAATTCAGAGAGGCAGTTTGTTATCATTGAAAGTTGAAACAATGCAGATTTTTAACAGAGTACTGTTCCTTACAAAATTTATACAAATAAGGCAGCAACAGAATCTAAGAAAAAAATTACCATGCTTTCCTAAGAACAGGAATTGAGAAGGAAGAAAACGTATTTCTGGTGCTATAATCATCAAAAAAAAAAAAAAAAAAAAAAAAGGATGACAGAAGAATATCTGTAAGCATGTACTACTGTCAGAGATTATGTCATTCCCATTTTAAATCCCAGATAACAGATGGGGCACAGATAATACTGTGTCAAAAAGAAGGCTTTACATACCACAAGAGAGTTATAGAGTTATGAAAGTGTTTAGCCAATATGCTGTGTTGATTTCATCACAGAGGTTCACTGAAATGCAATAATAAATGCAGACAATGTAACATAGATTTCAAAGAAATGCAAGAAAATTAAGGCTTTTTCACCACTTTTCAACAAAGTAGTTTGCAATCTCCAAAGCTTACATCTTAGTGGTCTACACTTTATCGTTAGTCACATGTAGTAAACATAGTAACACTTTTCTAGTCCTGCAGCTTGGCCCCTCAAAGCAAAATCTTTCATTCATTAAACTCCCTGTGGTGGGTTGAGCTTCGCCAGCTGCCAGACACCCACCCAGCAACTCTCCTACACCCCCTCCCCAACAGGGCAGAAGGAGAAAATAAGATTACAACAAAAGCTCATGGATTGAGATAAGAACAGGGGCATCATTTACCTATTACCATAACAGTCAAATAAAACTTGACTTGCAGAAAATTAATTTATTTCCAATTAAAATAGATTTAGATAGTGAGAAACAAAGCCAAACAAAAACAACACCTTCCCCCAGCATCCCAAGCAGCACAGGCCAGATGAGGAATGGCAGATACTGCTAGCACTCACTGTTTCTTTCTTCTGCTCCTTCATCCTCACACGGGATCCTTCCTCCTCTACACAGGTCCTTTAGGACATCTGTTCCAGCATAGGCTCTGCAACAAGGATGTTCTACCTTTTGTCTCATTCTTCACATTGCTGGGCAGTATTTTACCTTTTCCCAGAAGTGTTGCAATCTTGGCTGAGGGTCTCAGCTGTGCCCTGTAATGAGTCTGCTGTAGCCCACCAGAATCAGCTGTGGCCAGCAGAGGCAGTTTGTGGTGTCAGCACACAGAGGCCCTCCATATACAGTTACCTCACATACCTGTCTCCCTCTTGCAGGTTATTAGTACCAGCTACATGCTTATGTGGAAACAGGTATACTTAATAATGGTGTGTTCCCCTAAATGAGTGGTAAATTCAAAACCTAATTCACACCTGAGGTAAATTCCCACTATGTTACATCTTCTCTATTTTCTCTTTACTCTTTCGACACTTCACCTATTCAATAACCATCTTTAACTAGATTTCAGTAATAAATGGAGATAGAGTTGTCATGTCATGACCTCAATAATAATTTTCCCTGCAGTCTACTCTTTACTGTCTTGTGAAGCTGATATATAGGGTGTGCAATGACAGGCTCTTCAAAACTGTACTTCTTCATGCTACCACTATATTGCACAAAGCAAGCAGCAATACTGTAATAGGAAGAATGCATCCCTATCCAATGTAGGCAACATACATACAGTTTAATATCACCTACTGTACAAAGATGAAAAGTTTTCTCCAATGTACACTGCAAAAGACAATTCTTGCTTAATGGTCCAACACTTACTAGTTTTGAAACACATTCTGGTAGTCTTAGACATTATACTATTCATAAAATGTGCCAGAACTGAAGACTTACTCTTAAAGAGGCAAAATCTTTAATTTGCATATCAGTCTCCCATTCTGAAAGCTTTTCTTAATGATTTTAAAAGTACTGATTATATTTAGTATCATGATTCTAACAATGCTATCAGGACCTGACTTCAGTTTAAACACAACAAAAATAAAAGCCTCCAGCTGTTGCTAATGTACATAATGAAGCAGGCTCAAACAACTTTTCAAACTGTGTAAATAACACGGTACAAACTTCTTATTACTGAAACACATTACGGCTTTCCATATTTAAGTATCTTCATTACTGAAGACTGGAGAAAAAAATCATAAGTGCCAGCAACTTCTGTCTTCAATTAAGTGCATTTCCAGGCTTTGCACAGGATACATGTTGTACTTCTAGAGATTTCCTCTGTCTACCTGCAGTGCCTTACTCCACTCTGCTGCCCAGTCAAAAGTCGTCACAGTAGGGACACAGTCAGTATTATCTCTGTTGACTGGCTTTCATCTGCTGACAGAGTATTCACTCAAATCTTTTCTTTTTTTTCTTTTTTTTTTCTTTTTCTTTTATTTTTTAATGGCAGGACTGTGACCTAAGGAAGTGCACATACCCACAATGCTGTATCTTATAGCCCTGACAGGGAAAATACTTTCAGACTGTTACGAAGAGACTACTGAGTTAAAAGCATACATTCAGGTACTGTGTCCCAATTTAAGACCTATAGAGAAAGAATTCCATGTCTTTTAAACTCTTCCAAACTTCTCTGCTTCCTGTCAGGTTTCAGGTATGCGCTATCCTGAATCTTTAGGAAAACCATTCTATTTGGGGTGCTGCCCTCATGATGTTGAGGATCATTAATACTTTTATCAAATCAAGGTGATGTTGCATGGGCAAAAGGATTTCTTCACTTTTGTTAGATACAAATGAAGAAGAATAGTGAGGCATGCAAAATTGACATGGCTTTGTATATTCTGACACATTTCAACAGGTGCTGTAATTCATATAACCTTAATCCACTGAGCAAGAACTTCTGAAGTTGACAGTGGAGGGTGAAGTGTAAGTTGATCACAGAAAGAACACAGATCCAAAGGAATCTGATTTGTTGAAAAGAAAATGAAGGAGACCAATGAATAAAAGGAACTATAGAGATCAGGTCTCCCCAGAGGGTGTATGGTTACTGCCAGCCAAACACTAAGATGTTTGGCATTTCCTTCAGATTCCAAATTCCATGTTTCCTTGCCAGAAATAAAATAGTTCCTTTTTTAGACCCAAGTCTCCCTCTATAAACACATTATTAGAAATTACTACTGTATTTGGTGCAAGTGCTACTTAAATTGCCAATATTATATTTGCTGTGATTTTTAAACTGCCTTCACAGTGCAAGATGACATCTAAACAAAGTACAATCTACTTATGAAGTGACCACAAACAATCATCAACTACCTCCACAATAAAAATATTTTAATAATAAGGCATTTGTGTCTTCACTGGAGGTGACATTTGAAATATCTTAATTTCTCAAGAGATTTTTACAGGGAAATATTTGAAAAAAATACACAAGTCACATCATTTTCTTCAGAATCTCCCCTTTTCAAATCTTGGCATCCCGCTTCTCAAGGAAATTTTCCAATTAGCAATGTTGTCCTTACCCTGTTTTGCCAGACTAGCTGACGATCTGCACCATTGATAAAACTGCCAATTGAAAAAATCATAAACACATACACACATCTGTGTTTAACACACAGGAAAAACTGGACTAGGTCAGAACAAACGTCCACAGTATCTTTTCCCTGACTGACCATAACAGACATCGAGAAAGAATGTAAGTACAGAGCAAACATGTAGTTTGTATGCTCACTGCCTACAGAGAACTGCAAGTGGTATCCGTAACTTTACAGTATGTCTGAATTTTAACCGCAGTAGAAATAAACAGAAAAATTCCCCCTTTTCTTATTTGCTCATTTACAAGATTAAAAATCAAAAAGAACTATTAAAGAGTACTTGCCAGGCAGGAAGGATTCAACTTCTACAGCATGAAAAAGACTAACAAGGTATATAACTAAAAATAGATAGCTTTTTTTTCCTAACCACAGTGAATATGATATCAAAATATATCAAAACCACCAACATAAAATTATAATAAAAATATGGAAAATGAACTATTAAGCCCCTAATGTACTGAAGAGCAGAGAGAGGGTTATTTAATTCTCCATGAGTTATAGACTCCACTTTCATAGAATGGTTTGGAACGGAAGGGACCTCAAAGCTCATCTCCTTCCAACTTCCTTGCTATGGGCAAGACACCTTCCACTAGACCAGGCTGCTCAATACCCCATCCAATCTGGCCTTGAACACTTGCAAGGATGGGAACAACTGCTCTGGGCAACTTGTTCCAGTATTGCACCACCTTCAAAGGAAACTTCCTAATATCTAATCTAAACCTTTCCCCTTTCAGTTTAAAGCCATTACCTCTTGCCCCATCACTGCACGTCCTCGTAAAAAGTCACTTTCCAGCTTTCTTGTACGCCCTCTTAGGTACCTGAAGGCTGCTATAGGGTCTTCCCTGAGCTTTCCGTTCTTCAGGCTATACTATCCCGTCTCTCTCGTCTTCACAGGAGAGGTGCTCCAGCCCACTGATCATCTTCATGACCCTCCTCTGGACTTGCTCTGACAGCTCTATGTTCTCCTTATATTGGGAGCCCCAGAGCTAGACACAGTACCGCAGATTGAGTCTCACAAGAGCAGAGTAGAAGCGGGTGCGGAACCACCTCCCTCAACCTCCTGGCCACGTTTGTTTTGATGCAGCCCAGTATATGGTTGGCATTCTGGGATGCAAGGTCATATTGCTGGCTCATATTCAGTTTTTCTTCTACCAACACTCCCACTTCTTTGACATTACTTTGAAAAGCATCCTTTATTTTCCATTTTATAATGAGTAATATACAAACACTGTTTTTGTGATCCTTGCAATGCAAAAGCTTGCAGGCATTTTGGTTAAATCCAGTGCTGTCCTTCAGCAGACCAGAACCCAAAGAAACTGACAGATTTGTAGCTTCGGAAATGATTCAATGTTGTCAAATATTTACTAGTGAGATAAAAATACACAAAAGGTTGACAGCCTCCTAAATATCACTTGAGAGCTGCAACAAATTTAACATACTTTGGAAACAATGGAATTGAGGCAACACAATATATAGTCATAACTCTGAAACTGATAGGCTTGTGAAATACCTACTGATTTTTATTCGTTTGCAGGCATTCACTAGGATGTCAAGAAAGTCTGCTTTGACACAGCCACATTTCCCTCATTAAATGGAACACTAGTTTGTGTCTTGCAATTTGAAGTCTCTTTGCATATCTCAGTTCTTCCACTGACTCCACAAATGATTTTCTTATCAACATGTACCACAACCAGACTCAAAATTAAACCTTCATTCCTAAAATCTCTTTCACTCTTAACAGCAATACTTCCTCTTGCCTGCAAAAATGTGTCTCTTCACTTAGGACCATCTGGACTGCCCACATTTCTTGCAGGTGATCTTTACATCAGGCACTGCTACTCAGCTACTGTTGGCATATTGCCTCTGTGCAAGGTAGAATTTCTTAATGCTTCAGCTGCCATCACAAGACAAGAGATACTCAAGGCACATTTTAGTCTGGAGGATGTAAATCACATCACCTGTAATTTTATCAGAGTCTTTGAAACAGTAACATGTTAGCAATTTAGTAGCCACTTCTGTAACTTTTTTTTTTTTTTGATAGCTGAAGAATATTTAGTAACAGTCACATACATAAATCATTTCATATTTATAAAACCCAATTGGAAACACATGAAATATCAATTTTAAGATCAGTTCTGTACAGCTGTACACTCTGAAGATTAGTAGGGAACGTTTGATAATACTTTTTAAGACAATGTCACATTATATATGTTCAATTGCAACAAGATACAGGGAGACTTAATTGCTCAATCTCTTTGCTTTATTCAGAAAAATTCCTTGGAAATTTATTAGTCCTACTTCAACCATTTCAACCTATTCTTCCCAAATTATGCTTATAAATTAAAAGTTCCGTGTATGTTTTATTATATGTGCAGTCAAGTCATAACTTTTTTTAAAAAATCCAGGACAGCAAACATTGCCAAAAAAAAGTTCCAACAGCAACATTCACTTCTGCTCAAACTGACATTCTATTGTTTTAGCTTTGCAACATGAATGCTACATTAACATTTTTTTTAGTTAGAATTGTTTTCCAACTAAATCCAAAATGTGTCTCATTGTGGCAAAATCTCCTCCTGTCAAAGCTTGAAAACAAAACCTTTTCTCTAGCATGTAAAGGGTTCCATATCTTTCCATTTCCTTCTTACGAAGGGCAGTGGAGAAGCAGCAGATGAGACTATCTCACCATATCTTTCATAGCCATGCTCTGAACTCATTGTCTACAAGCTTCCCACGATGGTTTCTGGTTCTGAATTTTAGTTATTCAGTCCTCAGTGACGTGTGAACTATTTTGTTGAAAGACTTGGGTTCTTCTAAGAAAAAGCATTCCTAAGAATTCCTAAGCTAAGAAAAGATTAGGACAGCTGGGACAGGCTACATTCTCTGCAAAAATCCCGTAGTTCTGCAAAAAACAGCTTACACAAATAACGGCAATCTGTTGTATGAGAAGCTCACATTTCTTTTTGGTAAAATAAAATCTGAGATTAGAAGGTAAACCTCTAGGATGACAGAATCATATAATGGTAGAGGCTGGAAAGGACCTCTAGAGATCATCTAGTCCAACCTTACTGCTAAAGCAGGTCCACCTAGATTAATTCACACAGGAACACATCCATGTGGGTTTTGAAAATCCTTGAGTTCACTCCTTAGTCTTCTCTTTTCCAGCCTAAATAGTCCCAGGCCCCATAGACTTTCCCCATAAGACGCTTCAATCCCCTAATCATCTTGGTGGCTCTGTGTTGGACTCTGTCTCCAGAAGTCCCCTGTCTCTCTCAAATTGCGGAGCCCAGAACTGGATACAGGACTCCAGATTGAAGCCTCACCAGGGCAGAAGAGCCTCCATTGACCTGCTGGCCACACTCTTCTTGATGCATCCCAGGATGCCGTTGGCCTTCTTGGCCACGAGGGCACATTGCTGGCTCATGGTCAGTTCATTATCAACCAGGACTCCCAGATCTCTCTCTTCAGAGCTGCTCTCCAGCCTGTGCTGGTGCATCGGGTTGTTCCTCCCCAGGAACTTGTCCTTGTTGAACCTCAGGAGGTTCCTCTCTGCCCAGCTCTCAAGATGGCCAAGATCCTGCTGCATGACAGCACAGCCCCCTGCTGAATCAGCCAGTTTTCACACTTTGGAGTCATCAGGGAACTTGCTGAGGGTACACTCTGTCTCCTCATCCAGGTGTTTGATGAAGATGTTGAACAAGACTGACCCTAGAACCAATCCCTGAGGAACTCCACTGGCCACAGGCCTCCAACTCCATTCTGTGCCACTGATCACCACCCTCTGGGCTCTGTCACTCAGCCAGTTCTTGATCCACCTCACTGTCCACTCACCCAAGCCATGCTGCCTGAGCTTTCTCATGAGGATGTCCTGGGAGACAGTGTCAAAAGCCTTGCTGAAGTCAAGTAGGTAGATTACAAACTGCTGCTCTCCTCTCATCTAGCCAGCCAGTGTTACCATAACAAAAAGCTATCAGATTGGTCAAACAGGATCTCCCCTTGGTGAATCCATTTTGACTCCCCCAATAACCATCTTCTCCTTCATGTGTTTACCAATGGCATCCAGGATGAGCTGTTTCATCATGTTCCTAGGGATGGAGTTGAGGTTGACCAGCCTGTAGTCTACTAGGTCCCCCTGCTTGCTGTTTTTGAAGACTGGAGTGGCATTGGCCTTCCTCCAGTCCTCAGACACCTCACCTTGCTCTCCATGGTTGTTCAAACTGAGCTTTGAAGTGTCTAAAGTCACTCCAGATTTAAAGAAAGAAAGATAAAACCTGGAAGGGCACATACATTAAGAAAGCTCTATGTCAAAAACCTATTTGTATCAATACAATGTTATAATTTCCTTATCCACAATTCACACCTGTTTTTTATTTCAGTATCATCACTTTCATCATAGGACCCATGCTATCTGGGTGTACCATAAATGTTTTCATGCCTCTTGCTTTGTGCAGCCTCGTGGTGTTTTCTAAATACAAAATAATCCATGCCAAAGATGAAAAGCTGAAACATTCTCTATGATACATGATCATCAAAATATTTCTTTTTCATAGACTTTATACGAAATACAAGATGTGTGATTAAGATGCCTTTTAACCAAGCTGTTACCTAAAAAAGTGTGTTATTAATTGGTACACCAGAATGAATGCAAGAGTACAAACCCCATTTTTACTGAAGACTAACAAGAATTTCAGAGCAAGGACAAATTCCCTAGTTTTCAGAACAGTATATCCACCTTTCACTATGGAAATCTTAAGGAGATACTGCCTAAAAATCTGTATTTTTAAGAATACAATTAAAATGCTGAAGTAGTTATCACTCTTGCTTCTCTTGCTATTTCATAGTTTTTTACAATGACTATACACATACAGCAATACACGCTCCTCACTCAGAGAAATCCATATAGATGCAGGAAAACGATTATGCTATCATTAAACAGCAGTCATTATGCTAGTCACTACTAAACAGGCATTTTCTACACACAAAATGAAACTGCAAAATCAATACATTAAATTTATCAATTCAACTGGCTATACACAACTCAATATACAAAAATGCTCTGTATTCTGTGAACAGGAAAAAAAAAAAAAAAGCGGTAGAACATCAATGGTTACCAAGTCAATCACCTGGAATTTTTCAGTGCTGATTGGAGCACTCAGTATTAACACAGGTCATGAATATTTTACTGAACAAATAACACTGTTTTGAAAGTAGGACCAGCTTCTTTCAAGCTGGTAAACAACTGTCTGATACCTGTAGCAAACTACCTAGCACAATATATTTTCAGGGTTTTTACTACTGTCTCAAAGTCACAAAAAGTAATTTAATCTTTTTACTCTAGCCAGGAAACCAAATGAAGAGAATTATACAACACTTGAGAAATCGTCGCTTTGCTTATAAATTTCACTTGAATATTAAAAACAGATTCAGCTAAACCCAACGTGCTAAATCAAATCAAATTTTCTCCTTATGTCATGTGTAGTATGTGTTATTTCATTATTTTCATTATACTATCTCAATTCCCAGTGCTTAAATTCTGTAGTAATAATGGACAAGAAACAATGTGGAACAAAGAATGAAAATTGCCTTTGTATTTTAGGTGGGTAAGATTCACAGTTCAAGACCAGCTCCATATGCATTCAGGACTTTGTAAAACAGAGGCTTTCTTACACTAACCCTTGCAAGATACTTTATTAGCCTAGACTTCTTTTTAATGTATTTCCTTGCTCTTACTGTTCATTAAAGTAGTTTCAGTAGAACTGTTGCTCTATTACTCTATTATTCCCATTTGAAATTTGTTTCAGATTTTTCTTTTCTAATCATTGGAAATCCTTCCAATTTTCCAACCATATTCATGGCCATTACTTTAGATCCATCTGATCCCAGGTCTACACTGCTTTCCTGCTTGGAGAGCTGTCTAGGTCCTTGAAATTCACTCCAGTGTTTTTATAAAGTGTAATCATATCACAGTTTCTGCTGTGTGATGGTAAACATACCAGCCTTTGACAGTTGTTTGATGAAACAGGCTTTATTACTATAATTATCCTGTAGCCACAATTGAATTCCTCTCTCTGAATATCAGCAAACAGAACTGCAAGCTATATTTCAGCTGTCATTTCACTGCAGCTTTGTGAAATAAGAATAAAATTTGTGTATCCCCACTAAACGTCTGACAACAGTTAGATGCACCTCACACACCCACATCACGCCTGATGGCTCATAATGATCCTATGGTCAACAAAAACACAATCTTTTCCTCCTCCTATCACTGCAAACTAAGTTACCAGTCTATAAAGCAAGTCTATACATGTAGTATGAAATCAGTACACCACACTAGAAGGCACTGACACCAGTCTTTGGTCTGTTTAATTCTCTCAAGCCTCCCAGTTCTGCATGTATCCCTATAGCAAAGTCAACTCCCCAGGTCTTGCTTCTGATCTTACGGAGGTAAGATCATAAAAGCATCCATGTTCATATAAAGCATCCAAGCTAGGTCCCTAGTAACTAGAACCAGCCAGGAACTTTCCAGCAAAAGAGGTTTGGGTTTATTCCTTCCAAAATCCTGAATCATCAAAAAGAATATGCTCTTTATCATCTAAACCACTATGAACAAAAGTCACACATGGAAAACCAGGCCAACTTTACTGGAATCCTGTCTCTCAGTCTACCAGCTATATTTGTGAGAGCGAGACTTCAGAACAGTCATAGCAAGTTACACCAAAGGTACCTCTTCCACTGAAAGGCAGTCAGCTTCACATGAAGAATGAAGACTTCATGAACCGATAAAGCACAGAACAGCATTCAGACACATAGTAAGACTATTATGGATATCAGAATTCTTATCATTTGTTCTTTCCAAGTTTTTTCTTTAAGGATATTGTTACTGTTTTTACAAAAAAAATACCTTTTTTTGGTCTCAATTTCCTGTATCTAACTCATTTTGCTTGATCGTCTTTGACACTACTCACTTTCCTGTATTGTAAAGGCATACAACAGGTTACTAGCTAGGTAATAGTGTTGAAATTTTTTTCTAATTCATATGCCATCACATGTTCATTACAACATCATGTATAAGCTTTCATAGATTCTCCTTTAAAAAAAAAAAAAACACAAACTTTAAGAGGTTTACTGAAATTAAACATATGTTACTCTTTTCACAGATTTATTGCTTCAACAGCACATTATAAATGGACTCCCCTGTACAATCTTTTTTTGGCAGCAGTAACCAAGAAGTATAGTTTAACTGTAGTTTGCCTTAGTAAAATTAGCTGTGTCAAAACACTGGAAGAGGCTCAATGTTTTAAAATGCAAAACTCAACTCAAACTCTTTAAAGTCATGTAATGAGAAGGCACAGCAAAATTTAAACATACATAAAAAATTTCAAAATCATCAGTGCACCATAACTGAAGTTTCAAAATATTAAATATTAAAATGAGGTATGTAGGACACTCGTGTTGAGTGAAACTCTACAACTCTTAATACGACTCTTTCTGGAACAACTACAGAAACCCTTATAAACAATCACTAACCTACACAGACTGTCACATGAGGTAGAGGTGTGCATGCCGTTTTTTCTCTCCATAGAGACAAGTCTAACCTGTTCCAGTTTGAGGTAACTGAAGTATCTTTAACAATAATTCACTGAAAACAGAAATGTAGCAAATATGAATTACATACTCTTAAAGCTAAACACATAATTCCTGTTGTTTAGTCTCTTTTTCTAAAAAAGAGATGGCAACCAAACCAGACATGTCTAACTGTAGATAACTTACTCCCAGTGTGTCACATAAAGAGAATTCTGCTACCACATGGCTTACACTATAAATACTAGTAAACGTTGGAGAATTTAAAATTCTGGAGTTGAAGAAGTATGACCAAAGATAGAATGTCATCGATGATTCGTGTCTCATTGTGGAGTCTTCTTCCTTGGAGGTCTTCAAGACCCGCCTGGACGCATTCCTGTGGGACCTGATCTAGGTGGATCTGCTTGTGCAGGGGAGTTGGACTAGATGATCTCTAAAGGTACCTTCCAACCCTACCATTCTATGATTCTATGATATTGATAATGTGAACAGGAATGGCCGACAAGAGCCCCAGCACCTTCACTGAAGCCACAGAATGAAGAAAATGTGGGTCTTATAGAGATACCAATCATTCATGTAACCTCAGTGCCATCCAATCTATACATATATGTATTAATCTATATTTATGAATAGTTATGGGAAGGAACTTCAGGGAACCTCATGAAATTCAGCAAGGATGAACGCAAAGTCTCACCCCTGGGACAGATTCACTCCCTGTACTGGTTCAGACTTCCCAATGAGTGGCTAGGTGGGGAGCAGATCTGTTTAAAATGGACCTGGTAGTCCTTGTGGGCAGTAGGTGGGGCATGGAACGCAATAAAGGGACCTCTACAAAGAATAAGAAAAAGTATAATGAAAAATTTACATAATCCTACTGAAGTGTAACATATATTCAGAGGACTTTTTAAGGACTGTATCCTGGGGGAGGAACCCTGATCATATCAGAGCAGGGGAAGAATGCCAGGAGTCATCCTCCTCTGAGAAGAGAGAAGCAGCAGAGTCCATCTGTGAGAGACTGACCATATTCCCCATTCCCTGACCCCCTGAGCTGTTAAGGGGGGAGGAGGTAGAGATAGTGCTAACAGTGAGCTGGGCTTGGGAAGAAAGCAGGGATGGAGGAGGGAGATCTTAAAGTGCTGGTTGTATTTTTCTCATCATCCTACTCCCTTTTTGCTTTTTGTTCTGTTCTGTTTCTTGTAGGTAGTAGAATAAATTTTCCTTACTTTCCTCTCTAAGTCAAATACTGATGTCTGTTTTGTCTAGAACTGTAATTGGCAGTGAGCCCTCCCTGTCTTTGTCTCAATCCACAATGTCCTTCGTTATCTTTTTCCCTTCCATTTTGCTGATGTGGCCTTCGCCATCCTAACAAGGGTAGGGGTGGATGAGGGGCACAGAGCAAGAGACTGTTGTGGTTCTTCATTGCTGGCTGGGCAAAACGATGACAGTTGGTCAAGATATTTATGCTCACGTATTCTTAATTAGAGTTTATGCATTTGTACTGAATACTAATAATCATTGAAAAGTAGTGTCTGTACCTTTAAATTTTGACATCAAACACAGCATAAAGCCTAGCTTTCAATTCCAACACCTACAAAATAAACAACTTCAGTTGCATGCAAGGGTACATACACAGACAGAAGCAAAAATACTCTAAATGTTTCTTTTTTTCCTTTTGCAATGTTACACAGCTAAAATCAATGTGTAAATAAACATATTTTTTTACTAAATTGCAGCCACTCAGACTTTAAACACACATTCTCCACAGCAATACATCTATTAATCTACCAAATGCCAAGTGCTTAGACTCTGCATCTTTTAAACAAAGGACTAAAAAAGGAGAGGGGAAAGAGGACTATATAATACAGAGATGACCTGGACTTTAAGCTTGCAGTACATGAAATTCCATTTTCTTTCACATACAGTTTCAGACTCACTCAATAAAAGTATTCCATAGATGTATCTTTGCAATTATACATTCAAAATTATTAGCATCTAAAGATTTATACTTATAAACTTAAAATGAACAAATGTGGACTTACTACACACATGTTCTTTCTTCTCCTTGTGCAGCCATCTGGAAATTTGTGAGTTACAGAAAGCCTACCACTCTTACAATAGATAACTTTATTTTACAAAATTTAAAATCAAATTAGCATTTCTGATCCAAGTGCTACAAGCCATTGTTGAAAAGGGTGAAGACAAATTTTACACTACCTGTGTGGCAGTCAATTTAAAACATGAGACATCACGTTACAGATACACTGAAAAAGTCTGCTTTAACACTAACACATTAAAGGACTGTATTCTATACATTTGCCGCAGGTGACTAGGAATAGAGACAGCTATTGGCAAGACAGACTGCATCAGTGGTGCCACTATTAAATGTGCAGAACACCAATAAGTGCCCAGAAGTCACATTCTGCAATCCTTAAGAAAACAGATATGATATTTTGAACTTTAGATCACTACAACAATACAGACTTTATGGTGACAATGACTATGTCATGAAAGAAAGCACCTCCTATTCTGCCAGTACATCATGTAATAAATTACTAGTCTGTCTCTGATCATTTGTCCCTTCACTCAGTAGCTCCTTCCTTTTATCTCAGAAGGTTGAACTAGTTGATAAAACTAGTTAGATTTTGAAATTATTCTTATCTTTCAAGCAGTTTTGCTTCTATTGCAAAAGAAATAGAAGCTCTGAGGAAGACCTAGAAAGCCTTAAAGGTTGTCTATTTCTCCCAATGACAAACTGAATTAATAAAATAGGTAACTTTTGCTCAGAAAGCTTGCCTAACATTAAGAATTTATTATTTCTTTAATAAATAATGAGACTAAAGACCATCCCATGTCTCTTTCAAAACCTCTGTGTTTATGTGAACTATGGTTAATCTCTGATATTACAGTAAGAAGGTAACTATATTATAGTCAATATCAGAAGGGACTTCATCAATTTCAGACTGTTAAAACACAAGACAAATAAGATTATTGTTATGGAAAAATTATTCATAGATGCAATCCACAAAATTATCAGTCTAATTTGGTCAATAGATGCTCAATAAAGCAATACAGAACAGTCTACCCTCTCTGTCTAAAACCTAAGCAAATTATATCAATAGTAATGCTGTGACAGCAAATATGAAGTCATGCTATGTAATCAAGGTTCTGTGCAGAGAAATTTCACTGTACAAAATCAATTTATTTTAAAAATAATACTAATAAATGGAGCTAGAGCTCTTAAAGAGAAGGAAACTAGAAGGCAACATCCATGCAAACGTAATGAACATTTTGGCCTTCAAGTGTCATATTTTGATCTATTCTTCTGAGTTCTCATTTTCATGCAGGCCTACATTTCCAGAATCTAGAAGGCACAGTAACAGTACAGCAACTCACAAGGGCCATGCTTTCAGTTTGATTCACTAAAAACATGATGATTGATCAGAGTGGCCATGATTCAAACACAGTTTCCTAAGGAACTAAAGGAAATAACTGTCATCACAAAAGGAAGCATTACCCAGCTATCAAAGCTGTTAAACCAAAGGAAAAAAGTCCAAAGATATCAAACTGTGTCCTGTGAACAAAGAACTTCATTTTACGCCCCACACAAGCATCCATTAAACAGATGGTTTATGTGGTTGCATGACTTCAACTCCATTGCTGGTGCATGCTTCTTGTCGGTTGCCTGAAATGTTCTGGGAGGCCTTATTTCATTTTGCTTCAAAAAGCATGCTGAAGCAACATACTCAATCAACCACCAATCAGTAATATAGACCAAGAAAATAAGCTATAATCAAACCAAGATACATTTACACTTGAACAAGTGTGATAAAGCTTTACTTGCACAATTCAAAGCAGAATTGGCATAAACATCCATTTTTAAAACATCCACCTAACCTGTAAAATATGTCTATCATATTTTCTTAAGTGATGCATAATGTTAACAATCTCTTGGTTTTGCTCATCAAGTAAATGCTATATTAAATGGAACACCACCACTGATACACTATTAAAAAAAACAAATTTGCAACCTCAATCATAACCTCTTTCCAGAATAAACACAATAGCTTCTCTAAAATAAGCCAGGATTTAAAAAACTTTATTCCACAAAGCTTAAGCTAAAAATTCTTTCCAATTATCTGATTCAGTGATATTCCAGAGAGTTTATTATATAACTACATTTGAGTAATTACTAATATTGTATAAGAAAGCTCCTTTGCATAGTTAAGTATGACTAGTCCTAGAAGAAGCAACACTATGGAAACATATCACCTAAGGAAAAATCCTTGCAATTAAAGACTCAGTGCTGGTAATGATGCAATTTTTTAGAGCACCTTGTTGTAACACTACTAACTTCAGCATTTCTTGTGGCAAGACTAAAACCCACTCTTTACGAGTATGAATTGAACAGCTGTACCTTTAGCTAATGGAACAGCATTATCCTCATTTCTTCAGTGGTAGCCTGGATTTAATCCCATCAGAATCTGAAATACTATTTGATGCAGCCAAAAATGTAATAGTATGCACTGGATGAGCACAAAACATTCTATGCTGAGTCCCATGCAGGAGATTTAATAGAAAATATCACTGTATATTAACGTACCTTAGAGAAAACACCAACTATTGGTCTTTTTACTAGACTAGTACCAAAAATCCTAATACAGTAGTTTCGAGTTTAAATTGATTCATCTGTGTAAAACACTCAAATAGTGCATACCAATGAGATACTATTGTTTAAACTCATGTGCTTTTATTGTAGCCACAGAAGGATGAGGCACAGCTCCAAAATCCACTCATGACTGCCCATACAGAAATTTAATCTCTGCTAATCCTTATTGAAATATCTATTCATGATTCCGTTATTTTGGTTTTCTTCTGCAAGAGGGGCTGACCTGTATACAAAGACTACTTAATCCAAGGCAATACTCCACAAAACTCAGTTTTGCTCAAATCTACAATATGCCAAAACTACAAACTGGGAAACAGCAATTCACGAAAGGAGTATAAATTATATTCAAGGGCATAGAATTATAATTCAACAATTAAAGCTAATCTATCTATAAAACAAAGTTATGCTTAGTCTTTTTATATCTCTGTTTATAATTACCTTAATTCAGAACTGGTGTCTTTAAGAGAAAGAAATATGACTCTTACAATTTTTTATCATTTTAGACTCACATTGCTTAAAAAAGTTAAAAATATATACTTCCATGACTCTATTCCTAACTGAAATTTGTATCTAATCTTTTTTCTGAACTATACACTTTTTTTTCTTTTAACTTCCAAGCCTTTTTTTGAAAAAAAAAAAAAAAAAAATCTTTTGTTGCACATAGACACTAAAATTGTGCCACCTTCACAAAAGAAGTAATGGTATTATTCAAGTACTTTGGTTTAACTAAAAGGGGAAAACATACTTTGGAAGAAGGTTTGTTTTTTTTTTTTTAAAAAAAAAAAAGCTAGAGAGTGTTATTTCATTTGCAGAAGAATAAAAATGGTGAGCATCATCTGGACTGGTCACTTTTATGCATATTGGTTCATATGAAACAAACAAAAGATGTAATCAAATAAGAAAGGAAATAATTGTTTTCTTCCATTATTTCTAATGCAAATAATTTAGTATTAGAAGCAAAAGAACTCCAACAGACATATAAGAAATTTTTGTTACTATGCTTCCTTAGATAGGTTACTACAGAACAAACAAGTCATCAGACAGAAAAAGGGAAACATGATAGGATTATAAGCCAGAAATTGGAAAAGCATGGGTTTTTTTATGTGCATAGTTGTATCCATTTTAGCTGATAAACCCTCTTCTACTTTCAACTTTCTCACTTCATAAGTTACTTAGTATTTGGGGGTGAGGTCTATTTATGTCACAGAGGGATAAAAGACAATGGGGATGTATCTAGGCAGAAAAATCATCAAAGCAATTTCCCATTTTCTAACTTGCAACAAAACTCTAAATTCTCAGAAGATGTAAAAACTTGCCTAAGTTTCAAGAGTTTCATGCAGAGCTTATGATAGAAGCCTAGATGCGGACAGTTTTATGCTTACAAAGTCCTTTTAAAAAGCAAAGACCACAGGTTAGTGTTTGGATCTTAAAGGTCTTTTCCAATTGAAATTGTTTTATGATTCAGTGATTAAACAGTAAATCCTGAAAATATTTGTGTAAACTTGGTTTTACGTTCCCAGCACGTATCAAGAACAAGAACTCATCCTTCACCCACTACTGTACCCCAGAATAACAGTTAGTCCTTTTTGATTTGTTTTGTCCTTTATTGTGTCCCTTTTTTTCCCGTTTCCCATGTTCTGAAGAAAAGCAGACCACTTCACAAAAGAAACTTTGAAGCAGTTATACCTGAGTTTTCAAAGTTATAATCCAATCACTAGGCTAATCAGTTTTATTACTGACGAGAACAGCACTCAGAAGTTTTCGTACATCTGAATCACCATGTAACATTACTACAATGGCTCTGACCATTGCTTGGGTACTTCTTCCAGCCAGCATACCATTAAGCCTGAAGAGACTGTAACGGGACATTTACTCTGTACTGAATCATACAGAGTTGTCCCCAGCTGAATTAACATCAGTGCAGAAATATCTTTCCTTAACATACTACCTATCTAAATAAGCTTAACCTGACTTGACCCGGCTAAACTTCTGACATCTAATGAGAACTTCAGGTAGCACAGCTGAGATCGTAAAACAAGTATATGTAACTGTTGGAGGATAATCACACAGAAACTAAATCACTTCACAAGTCGGTTTTGGGCACATTTCTACATTTTTGGATGCAAAACTCATTCAGAAAATAATTCTGACTGAAGTAATGGCAGACCCAAAAATAACATTCACAGCACAGGCTTCCAAACTTTTTTCTTCTATTCACTTACATGTACAGGCATATATTATTAACAATCAATGTTACATCACTGACTTATCATTCTAAATACATTGTTCTATAAGTAACACTAGCAATGATCTTCATTCCTTCCCTTGTAAATAATACTTCTTTGCTTATTTATGCCATTATTAGAAGCAATAGAAATAACAACGAAGACCAGATTGTCCAGGCAATGACAGGTTAACAACAAAAGGTTAACTGAACTGCTAATGCACAACAGATGTACATCTGATTTTAAATCTAATATAGGTATTTTGGTTTATAACAGTTTTACCAACTACTGTCTGGATATGCAATCTAAACACACACATGCACATGCTCTGCATATTTCACTCTACTTCATTACGTTGCTGCTTCTTCTAAACAATGAGTAATCAACTAACCCTCATGCTATGTCCCTAAAGCCATCAGAAAGTTCTTAGTAACCCAAGGAAAGGCACATGCTCTACTAAAGAACTACTGCAAAATTCTCATTCTCCTGCTTATCCAAATGGCTTCAGCTCATTCCTTTCTAATTTGGTAGCTCACTTTACTACACAGCCAAGAGAGATGTGCATTATTTGCATGCCACCTATGCATGACCATCAATTTTCACAGATTCTTCCTTGCAACACTACCACAACCGCCTCTCACATCTAATAGTTTCTATTGTTTCCTTTCCATTTCCCAGCCCCTCTATTTTTATAGCATTACATTTTGGAAACCACAGATGTTCCTAATTTTTCCCCGATCACAATTGGTCATTAAGTACCCAAAAGAACCTACATTCTTGCAGGCCGGAGAAGTCTTCTTAAAAAAGAAAGACTAAGAACAATGCCTTAAAAAAAAATATATATATATATATATAGATATATTAAAAAAATTCATGGGTTANATTCATTTGCTATAGAAGAAACAATTGGTATATTTAAGTTATCAATAAAAGTCAGGGATATGAGACCTGGAGAAAATTCTAACTGCACTAACATTAACAGTTGTAGCTGTGAGAGGCTTAGAGTTCTGTGTTTTCTTTTTTCTTCAAATGGTTACCTTGAAATTAAGGGATCAAAACTTTACTAATTTAATTCATGCAAAAACTTTACTCACTAATGGACTTACTTACTTTTTCTGATTTACTATTTTCCTTATATATATCTTGCAAAATAACCTTAATAATTTTATACTTATTCATTACAGCTGGGTAGAAATTTCAAGCAATTCACAACAGCCTCAATTTTTAAAAATAAAGCTACTTTGGAGATAGCATATTTCTTATTTCTAATTATGGCTTGGAAATACATTGCAAAGAAAGTACTTGTACTGAAACCAAGTACTTAGAACAGCAGGCTATTATAAGCAGGACTGGAATCACAAATCAAACCTGTCTCAGGATGGAGTGATTACATGATTATAAGATAGCTCTTAGAAGGAGAAAGGAATCATTACCACATGGTCTGAGGCATCTTGGCCCAAGATCTCACATACCATGCCACAGTGTTTTTAATATTAAAGGAAACAGAGATCGTTATATTTAAAATGTAGTCTCAGCCTAAATCAGAACTGATTTTTCTAAACGTCTCAGCTTTACATTAACACTACTGTTTCTATGTTCAAAAAATCCATCCTCCTCATCAATCACCATGGGTTCTCAACTACACAAAACAAAATCCAAACAAAGTTTCATCCGGAAAAGCAATGAAGAAAAGCAGCAGACTGCAGCATGAAAGCTGAAGAAGGAAAACAAGAAACAAAGAGGTTTTAGTCCTTTATCTTTACATAGATATCTGTTGGTTTGTGATTCTTAATGTCACCAACCAAACATTTAAACAGATACCATCTCCGGTACTCCTTTTCTTCATGCAAAAATAAAAATGAACTGTATTTAGTAGTTGTTTTTGTAATTAACTTGCTATTCAGGTAGGATAAAGCAATGTTTGTTAATAGTGTTTTTCTTGTACATATACAGAGGTCGTTCCAGTTGACCATAGCAATTTTCTGATTTTAATTTCTTCCTGGCTTTCATACTGTGCTTTCAGTTGTGCTTCTTTAGATGCTCTAAGTGAGACTATAGTGAAGAGATTGTAATGGAACAAAGAGATTAACAAAAATAGCAGAAAAGTCAATGCTGGAGGAAGTTGTGCCTGTGACTAAGCATGACAAAGTAACCTCATGTAAACGTGATTTATCCTGTTGGAGACTAGACTTCCTAGAAACCTGGCTGTCCTCCTCTCTCCAACATTCCACTGCCATGTAAATCCAGGAGGAACAAGCTGGCTCATATTCAACACCAATATTCTCCCAGGAGCACCACCACACTATATTGGTTCTTCTACCTTATGCAGAGATGAGAAGCCCAAATTTTAGTCCAACAGTTTGTTTCCCAGGAGTGCTTCTGTTGTTTTTTTTCTGCAAAGAAACCCACTTTCATAAGAGAGCAAAGCTGCCTTCTGTTAAGGGCTGACATTTCCACTCATGCCCTATCCCACTCTCCCATTTCTGCTGATGACAAATTTTACGTTGCCCATTTAAAGATGTTTGTAATGGATCAGACGCAAGCTGAGGTCAATAAAGCAAAACCTGTGACCTCTCAGTAAGGGATACTCACAGAGCATGCTTATTCACATATTTATTTGCCCTTTCAGCAGTTTTAGTTCTTTAACAAACAATGCAACAGCAGGCAGACGGTGCACTAAGAAATAATTTATCATATCAATAAAAAAGCTTTATAAAAACATACCTGCAATTTCCCACATATTTCCCATATCTTTCTGTCTTGAATTAGCTCTAGATTTTAAAAACAAGAAACCTAAACACGTTTTACTGCTTGTGTTTTTTCCACTATCATTTAAGGATCCCAGGAAGCTGGGTGTATAGAAGGAGGGTGTGTATTTCACCCTGGCAGCCTTGAAGGATAATCCTATTTAATTTTATAATCCTCCTTCTGCAACATCAAACTTTAGCCTGTATGTGTCAAATGGACCATGAATACTGCTAACAATCTTTCTTTGCTCTTTTATGAAAAATTGTTGGCGACCTCTGCTTATATTGCCTAACCTCAGCAGCAAAGAAGCTGTAATTGTCTCCAGTTTCTTTTGGAAAAGCATCTGGTGTGGAAGTTTCTCAAAACCAATGTGTAACTGCAACATCACTGAAGTGGGCAGGGAGGGCTACTATTTTGGGTTGATAAGAGGCTTGGTATTTAACCCATTTCAGGCCTGTATGTTGGTATTGTATGGTCCAGGATGGGGTAAGCAAGATGTCTAATTAGGAAGTCTCAGAGCTCACAATCTGTAATAGTAGTTTACCATGAGCTCACAATTTGTAATAGCACAGCTTCCTAGGGCTATTTATGAAGCCCATGAATTCTTCTTGATCACAAGCTTCAAGAATCCCACAGAATTTGTGCAGAATTTTTGTAAAAATTTTATTACAATCATTCTTTTTCAATTTCATTATCTTTGTTCTAAGAAAACCTGTAAAGTCAGACTGTACTTGACAGACAGTGCTGATAATAAACTAACCATGAGCCAGCAATGTGCCCTTGTGGCCAAGACAGCCAATGACATCCTGGGATGCATGAAGAAGAGTGTGGCCACCAGGTCAAAGGAGTTTCTTCTCCCCCTCTACTCTGCCCTGGTGAGGCCTCATCTGGAGTCCTGCGTCCAGTTCTGGGCTCCCCAGCTTGAGGGACAGAAAATCTCTGGAGAGAGTCCAGCACAGGGCCACCAAGATGATGAAGGGACTGGAGTATCTCTCTTATGATGAAAGGCTGAGGAAGCTGGGGCTCTTTAGCTAGGAGGAGATTGTAAAGGGTGGGTGTCAGAGGGATGGAGCCAGGCTCTTTTCAATGGTGTCCAATCCAATGATAGGACAAGGGGCAATGGGTACAAGCTGGAATGAAGAAACACAAGGAAAAACTTCTTCATTGTGAGGATGAGGGAGCACTGGAACGGGCTGCCCAGATGGGTTGTGGAGTCTCCTTCTCCAGAGACTTTCAAAAAACACCTGAACGAGTTTCTGTGTGACCTACTCCAGGAAGTCCTCCTCCTCTGGCAGAGGGTTGGACTAGATGATCTTTCAAGGTCCCTTCCAACCCTTGAGATTCTGTGGTTCTGTGAGAGTGCTTTTTATGTATAACAGCTGAAGTAAATCTGTGACTACTTATCTATAAACTATTCATCAGATTTTTAAATACCTGCCTGTTAATGTCAATGAGGCACAAAAAATAGTAACACTAATAAAAGCATCATACACTTTCTAGAGAAAGCTATCCCCTGGACTGGACTGGAGATGTGCTAAGACCTGTTACCACTGAATTCACTGGGAAAAATGTGTATTAAACTTCATTGCAAATAGTATTTGACATTGGCTCTTCAGGGATTTAGAGAACTATAAATACGCTATTGGCCATTTCACATTCTGAAGATCCAGTGAAAATACAGAACCACACAGATTCATTTCAAAGCTTCTCTCCAGTAAATTAAGCCAGCTGGCAATGCTTTAGGCAGATCTCCACACATGTTCTGTTAGAGAACCTGCTAAGTTGAACAGCATAGATGTACGGAGCTGCATTCTTCTCTCTATCCTCTGTGTATAAGAAGACATTCAAATCCTTTCTCTGCCTAGCTTTTCTCTATTTATGGCAGACTGCTTCATTTAAAAAGAAACACTGGGAAAACCCTTGCCAGTCACCACATAGTCCTCCCTAAGTAATTTTTTCTCAGCACTACCTAAGCAACTCAGTGCTGAGAAACGAAAGACATTAAATGCCTCTTTTTCTGAAATGAAAGGAGCAGGGGAATAAAGCATACATTTTTCCATGTTTAAAGCTCTGTTTGGGGAAATGCACTGAGGCTCCTTCATCTTCCATGCTAGCAGCAAAGCAGATTATTGGTAAAGAAGCAGCAGTCAAATGTCTGATATCTAAGTCCATAATAAGCTTCTCCTACAGCATGCTCTGAAAGAACTACCAGTTGTAACTTAGGTATATTAACACACTAAAACTCTTCCACAATATTTGACATGCTTTTTTTTCTTATTTCAAATGTTATGGCAAAATTCAAGCAATCAATAGAAATGACCAATTAAGTAATTAATGGTCCACCTTTGCAATTCGGCACTTTCAGAAGCACAGTCTCAGGCATCAGCAGGACTGCTTACATCCTGGTATTTGGCAAACAATGAGCAGCAAGTAGGCAATCAGCAAACAGATGGGAGAATTCTTGGAAACCTCTCCTTCAATCTTCACACAGCATTAGTGAGGAATCTCAAAACGTACTCAGAACAAATCTCACTGAGCTACAAAATGATGTAAGAATCCATGTGTTTTTCCACGGAATTGGACAGGACTGTCACCACCAGTCATGTGAACTCTGAGACTACACCAAGGTCACAGTGATGGAGTTCCTAGACAGTTCATGCATATCTCCAGTCTTTAACTTGATTAGAAAATAACCAGTGACTTATGTTGCCTTCATTTGTCAAGATAGGTTAGCAAATGAAGCCAATGCTGGCAGTCAGAATTTGGTTATCTGGGAGTTCAGTTCTCATTTTTCACTTGCGTATTCACAAGATTTAACATGGTATGCTATGGACCCCATTATTATCACCCAGCCATATTGGCTCTTGATAGAAAAACACACATGTTGTGCTGTACGTTACACACTTTATCCAACTGCAACCTCCAAACTATTCAAAAGGCATCTAAATCCCATTTCAAGGTGATAAGGTGCCTAGCATCTGCAACAATATTCTGTCCTCCTGCATACAGAGGAGCAGTTAAGACTTCTGCATAGGCGTTTTTCCAATTCCCTGAATGCCACTGGCATGTAAACCGTCTCCATGCCTGAAGAAGCTGGAAGTCATCCCAACTTGGGTGGCACAACAATTTCCTGCAACATCTTTTTTTTTTCCATTTTATTGAAGATCTGATATTTTTTTTTTATAAAACTACTCCTACAGCATCTAGCCACACACACAGCCACTGCTGTGTGTGACCCTCTCCTGCATATGATGACCAAACCTTTTGTATTGGTCTTTACACTTCTTTACTCTTCCTCCTGTGTGGCAAAACCACTGTCAGACTACTATACTTTCCCTGGTGAATAATGAGATTGACTAAAAGGCTGCTACCTGAAGAGCAGAATGGTGGAAGTTTTGTTGTTAGATAGAGATGCTGTATTGCAAAGCGAAAAGAAAAATTGCTGAGTGGAATCTAAGCTGTATATTAAGAGACTTGCAGCCCACTTATCTAGACTTCCAAAGTTTACATAGCTTAGTAAACCTAACCCAAAGCCTGCAAGACTTTGAAATGAGAGTTTACCTAAGATATTCCCACCACATTTTCAATGCAACTTCTTTATACTTAAAATGAAAAAAAAAGTAGTTGAGGTAACTACAGTAAAATATTTTTAGGTTCAAGTTTCAATGGGCCTTTGCATCTCAAAAGAGAAGATGTGGTTTGAAACATTGCTTGGCTCTTTTTGCAGGGCAAAGCCTAGCGGAAACAGGGTGGACTATGCAATGTATATATGATGTTTTTTCAAGACTCTTGGAAACAGAGAAACTTACATGTATGTAATAGAGCCCAAGCAATGACTGAATAAAGAATGACAAATAACTTAAGATTTGTTAATACAACTTTGACATAATAGTACTGTGCAATTTTTTTGAACTATGTGCCCGACACAGCAACACTCTCAAGAACAGCTGATTAACTGTTTCACTGCAAACAAGACTATGCAGTTGAGGATCATGACGCCATCAGTCAACATCAGCACCAGTTTTACGTTTTATTTGTGATGCATAGAATAGTTTATATTTCAGCTGCATGCTTCTGAGTAGGGAACATGATCTAAGCACATGCATACATAAGATGGGTGAAGGGCTGGGTGTAAGTTGGTATTCTTAGGAAAAGTCTGACAATCAAAAATTGCTAATGAGGCTCCTAAGGTACTGGGAACTATTTAAATGTGAATTTCAGTTCATAAATCAAGTCAGAGGAATTACAGATAGGCAATAATGGACATGGTTTCTGAGTAGACATTTGTAATAATTACCTCTACCAATTTCTTTAACAAAGCTTTTCTCTAACCTACTTTTACCCATAAGCAATGTAGAATGAAGTAAAAGTATAACAAGAACAAGGAGAAGTCAAATGCTTTTCCAGAACATAATCCTTTACCTGATTGCTCTCAAATCACCTTCAGTTGACTTTCAGTATTTTTCTCCACAATTAATTCTGCTACCATGATTTGGAAAATCTGACAAAATATCAATAATTAGATGCCAACCCCTTAAGAGTTGTGTGAAACTTGGCAGTTTCACTTTGCAGGAATGCACACAAATATTTTATTTGGTGTCAATCCACATATGTTCCCTTTCCACCACTTTCAGTTTGGGTTTTGACTTTTGAGTAAGTCCAAACAGGCAAAGGAATAAGCAGTCAAAATTTCCACCTTTTACTTGGTTTCACTTTGTGACCATGCAAATAAAATCTAGAATCAACAATGGAACAAGTTAGATGTTCAAATTCAGAAAGAAACACAAGCATGCAACTGTGGTGATTTACATCCATCTAACCACCCAAAAAACAAAAGGTCATAATGACATTAATGCTCTCTAGCACCATCAGTGTTTGTATTCTATATTCTGTAAAGTGCTGCAGGCACGTGCATTTCTGATGCTATATAAAGGCACAAAAATGAAAATAATACTACTAATAACTGGTTTTGTTTTAAATGCTGCCAGCATTTTACATCATCCCAGCTGCTTTCTACTCTTTCCATCCACCCCCAAGCACCTTGGGATCGCCGCTCACTGCATCACCACTGTTGTCAGTGTTCCCAGTTCTAGTCTTTATCTGGTAAAAATCATGACCCAACAGAATTACAGCAGGTGACATTTGTTTTAAATAAGGGAGGTATGCCACAGAAGTAACAACCATGCAAGAAGTCTGACTGCATTAACATTTCTGCTGAGAACATACTCATTGCCTCCTTCTATGGAGGAACTGAAACAAAAGAAGAGTATGGAGTCATAAATCCAAGTAACTACAGGTATCACATGTCAGCAGTTGTGAGGTAGAGAAAAAGAGATGAGAGGAATTAAAGGGATAATGAAAATGAGAAAGCAGACATAGAGCATTGTTAGGAGAGATAGAATATTATGAAAAATGAGATGCTGAAGGAAAGTAACAGAGATAAGGAAGATTAACTTTAGAATATAGGATGGGAATGAAAAACAAGTGGATTACAGATGCACTGGAAGAGAGACAATGATAAGGGAAAAGAAAGGAGAGTGAGCATGGAGTTAAATAATTACAGGCACACAATGAAGAACAAGATAAAATCAGGGATGGAGATGAGTAAAGTCAAAGAAAGGATAGTCTAAGAATAAAAAGGAGATACAAACCGGAGAGGTTTGTATGGGACTGAGAGACAGACATGCACCTGGAAAAGAGACTAAGAACTGCAAAGCTTACGAGATAAAGGCAAAAGTAGGATTTGAAGAAAATTACATGTATGACAAAATGGTTAACTACAGAGGTAGGATTGAGGAGGACATGAAAGAAAGAAGACTCAGCAAACAGACAAAAGTGAAAAGCAGCACATGAAGCTAACACTTGGATGGAGATCTTGGTGCTACCCCTGCATGCAAGGTCATCTTACCAGTCCGCCACAGGTACTGAAGGAGGCAAAGGAGCCTGGGTAGCGGAGGACAGCACCACTGTAGTAACAAGCTCTCTCGGGTTGCAACTGTGCAGCACTGGGTGGGCTTTTGCCCTCTCCCCCAAGCCGCTCTTCCACAGCAAAGCCAGGAGCCAGGAAGCGGCTGTCCCTCTTGAGCAGCAGGTAGAGCTCTCTAGCAAAAGCCGGGATCCTCAGTAGCACCTCATCTCCATCCTCAGCAGGAGGTGGTGGTGGAGGGGATGGTGGTGGTGGCAACTGAGAGGCTGCACCGGACCCCTGGGGCAGCGGGGACCAGTGGTAAAACTCCTGAGACTCATACTCATCCTCAGTGTCCTCTTCCTCTGCTGCCTCCCCCACAGCCTGCAGCTGCCCCTCCACTGAGGAGGAGATTGAACGCACCTCCCGGGAACTGCCAGCCACTGGGCTAGGTGTGATGGGAGCACTGAGGGTGCTGCTTCGATTGCCACAGCTGGGGTCAGCACTGCAACCCCCACCACCACCACTGCCGCC
Organism: Urocolius indicus; assembly: GCA_013401255.1. NCBI lineage: Eukaryota > Metazoa > Chordata > Aves > Coliiformes > Coliidae > Urocolius > Urocolius indicus. The sequence goes on from WBNH01003807.1 coordinate 66,826, forward strand.
TGCCGGCTCCTGCTGGCCCCTGCTCCACAACGCAGGGAAGACGATCTCCCACTCCTCAGTTTCCTCTGAAGCATGGAGACCTGCAGGATGGACAGCAGATGCTTTAAATGAGTGCAGCACCAGGCCCTGTGCCCTTCACAACATGTTCCTTCTGGCTCCTAGCCCACCAAACATACTACCAAAAAAATATGGTGGGCTCAATCTGACCCTTCCATCTTGCCCTTACAGACAGCAGCTGCTAGATGGTTTTGTGCCTGTTCAGGGATCTAGGACACATCACAGTCCTGGTGAACACTGAGAGAGAAAGCTGAATCTCAAGCTGGGCAGCAGCTATATCAGTAGCTGGGAATGTTCTTCAGGACCACCACCTCCACACATGGAGTCTTGCGCAAACCTTTCATAATGCTTTTCAAAGCATTAACTTTTTCATACCGCTAAGAAAAATTAAAATGATATTTTAGCAGGGAAAAATGAAATTTAAAAAAAAAAGAGAGAATTTCAACCTTGTTCTCAGCATATTTTACAAGATATACCATGACTCGAAAGTATGGCCAAATGCACACATGCACACTATGGCCAGCCATTTGCGAGTGCGTGTACAAGCGGTGGATGAATGAACACGCTGCATCTCCATTATCACTGCAATCAAACTGAATTACAACCACTAATTAGTGATGTCTACATATTATACGCGCATCACACTTTAACTGAAATTACCAGCATCGCAGCATTACGTTTATAAACATGGAGGTAACACACAGCTTCCACCAGCCTGAGAGAGAGAAGGCTGTGTGATTTACACACTTCATCCTCAACATTCCACGAAAAGCACTGTTTAGATGACAGGGCTGCGAATGAAAAGTAATGTCTCGTACGGCGCGCTGAGACGCACGCTCACAGCGCAGGCAGGCAACCATCTGATCGCCCATCGGTTACCGCGGATGCCCACAGCTGTTAAGGCGCCTAACAATGGGCAGGTAGCAGCTGCCAGCAGCCGGGGGGGCTGGAAGGCCACCCCGGACTCGCCCCGTCACGCAGAGGCGCGCACTTACCTGCGGCCAGCCCGCTGGACAGCACGCACAGCTGGTAGAAAACGCAGCAGACGCGTTTCAGGCGCATCCTCCCGGCCGTCCCCATCGGCTCCGCGCCCGCGGGGCGCCGGCGGGCAGCACAGGGCGGGCCGGGCTGGCCCAAGCTGAGCTGAGCCGCGCCGGGCTGGGTGGGGAGCGCGGCCACCTGGGTGCCCACGGAGAAACCGCGGGCGAGTGCGAAGCGCGCGTCTCGGAGGGGTTGGCGGGCGGCACGGGCAGCGCACGGCGGGCGTGCGTCTGTGTGTCTGTGCCTGGCGGGGGCGGGGGC
>WBNH01003807.1:68539-108597 GCA_013401255.1 Urocolius indicus
CGGCCCCGGGGCGCACCCGCCCGCCGCCGCTGGCCCCCGGCAGCGGGAATAGCTCCGCTCATCCCCGTTGCCGGCAGCGGGTCCCGCACAGCCTTCGCCTAGGATTCAGGGGACGACACGGGAATGGGCCATTTCTGCCTGGGTTTTTTTGTAATTTGATTCTAAACTCCGCGTGCCCCCAGCGCGCAGCTGACCGTGGAAACCTGTCAGTTTTCACCCAAACCCAGGGTCGGCAAGAGGAATAAATGAGTCGAGCAAAAGCTTTAAATGCGCATCAGACGTGAGCGTAAGCTGCAGAAGCTGCAGGTAAACGCCTCACTCCAAACCTCGATTTCTTACCGCTAACTTCTGCTGCCTACTGTTGGTCATGTCAAAGGTGACTACTATGCCTTAGGGGAGAGCAGAGTAATGTAGTGTAGACAGGAAAGCCATCTGTGCCGTTAAGCTACGACATCGCATGAATTCTTTCCAAAACTTGGTTGTATAAAATGGAAAGCAGAAACAAACAAACAAAAATCACGTGTTAGGGCTCCAAATAAAAACCACAGAAGGCAGATGCAGCTGGGGTCTGCTATCTGCTGAGTTCAATAGCTGCTTGAAACCTACTCTGCTTGAGTACATACTCTCAACAACCTCCAAAGTGGTATTTTTTGTTAGTCATTCGGTTTCAAAGGAAAAAAGTTACCATAGAGTGGACTTTTTTTTTTTTTTTTTTTTTTTTGGCATCTGAGCCAATATATGCTAAGCAAAATCAGAGGGACTTAGTAAAAACAAGATGACAGATTTACATCTAAGCTGTGTAGGAAGAGGGGAGTTTTCCAGAGACTGGAAGCTTGCATTTGCCTGATAATTAGGTTACCATAAAAATGCATTTAAAGTGAGGCTCTGTTTCCCAAGTAAATAAAAAAGTGACAGAGGAATTACTTAATAGGCTCAACGCTGCAGCCATTCCACAGCCAAAACTGTCCTTACAACTGGTCAGGAAATGCTGTAAGATGTGATTTATAAGCTCCTGTGCAAGCGCTAGATATAAATTGTGATTGTGGCTTGTTTTTTTTTTCAAAAGAAATCAGAATATATAGACAAGATGCAGAAATACGCAGAGAAAAGCTTTCCTACAAGGCATACAGTTACATCCTGAAAGATGTAAAAGGACAACCAGCAGAAATTAAGGAAAAAATACATGGCTTGTGCATTTGCTCATTTAAAACTGTGAATTGATGTAAAGATTTTCACTCTGTTGAAGTTAAATTAGTCTTTTTAGACCAAAATCTGCTTCTCTTATTCACACATATAATCTTACTAAAGGACAAAAGACCTAATTTTATCAGTAAGGTAAGCAGAATTTTTCCTTTTCAACACAAACTGCAGGGGGTAAAGAGCCTGTAAGAAGCCAGTGGAGAAAGGCTTAAATATGTTTGACTTTATCACCAGCCAAAAAAAGGGAACATTTCAGGTAAGTCTCCACACAGGAATACAAGGCAAGCTAAAGTCAATGTGGGACTGCAACAAATTTATGTATGCAGCTCATGTTATATTTTCTTTTTATCGTTTCAACAGTTAAAGTAAAAATACAGGAGGAAGTTCTCTATGTTTAACTTTGGGGAAAGTGCACTATAAAATAGAGCCCCTACTGGTGTTCATTAGTTTTAACAAAGAGTCTGGTCATAGGTTAATACTGGTAGATGGTATTGTAGTCCACCACATGCTAACTGTCGTCACTGTGAGGCTACAGCAGAGAAGTCTGTCTAAAAGAATAAGAATTAAAAGAACAGAACAATGTTTTCATACTGCAATTATTTTACAGAGAGAATAACATTGTATCCATATGTATTATACAAAAGACTTTATTAATCATAAAGCCACCAAAACTCTTTGCAACACAGTTTTAATTTTACAGAACATACTGCACACAGTCTATTGTTAATTATACCTTTCTAAAATTGGAAGAAATAGTGTCTTTGAATTCAACACAGAGCAAAATGAAAAGTTTGCTTCAGTTTGCTCCAGTAATTCTTAAAACTGTGCTTCTCTTCTGAAAAGTCTAGGCCTTTTGGTGTTCTAAGGGGCTCATGCAGAATCACAAATGCAGTAAGCAAAGAATGTATCAATTTGTAAAGTATAACCATGATCCACCTCCTCTCACTGACATGAGAAGAAAACTACAGAAAATGAGGTATAGAATGCATTATCATCAGTCTTTCCCAGTTGAAATAAACCAGCCTAATTTTGTTGAAATCAATAGAGATTTGGCAATTTCCTCTCTTTTATTCCTCATAGTGCTGCTGATCCCTTAGGGCTGACAGGGCAAGGGCTCTCTCAGGCCCCACTACAACCTGACTTCTTGATCAGCGTGTCAAGATCATTCATGATAGTTTCACAGTCTCAGGTGACATACCATAAAAGCTATCTTTCTCAAGCTATCTTTCAAAGACATGGATCTCATTCTTAAACCTCCACACCCAGCACCACTATGGTTTTATTTAAATCTGTACTGCAGTTACTGTCTTACTTTATGTGAGCAAGGGCAGAGTTTTCTCCTCATCCCACAGTGAATCTGTTTCAGTTATTTAATTGTGAGAATGTGTAAGTATGGACAAATCATACTGTAGGATTGAAAATATGAGCTTCTAGATACCACCATCAGTCAGGGACTTTCCTTGGTTTCTTTTTCATCTCTACTTAATCATCTCATCTTTAAAAACTATGAAATTTTTACATACAAAAGTGACTTAAAGCTATCTCACAGCTTCACAATACATACAAGATTCCCGAGAGTAATTGTTACCAAAATACTCCAAAGCTTTAATTCTCAGTTAACAACTATTTCCCTGCAAAGAGGGAAATATGTGTATGCTTTATGTATATCTGATTGATTATATCATTGATTTTTAAAAATATTTGAGTACATTTGTTTCAAATTTTTACAACTTAATATGGAAGATGAATGGAAAAAATCTATTCTGTTTTGAATGATACTTACTACCTTAAGGCCACATATCATATGACCATTGAGATTAGAAACAGAAACTTGTATCTTCCTGTTTCTAAGGTGCATTGCAAATGTAATATCAGTATAAATACAGATGCAAATTTTCTTCACTTAAGTGTGAATGAAATTAGGGTATTTTTCATTTTAGAGAATGTTGTGTTCCCTGCCCCTTGAACTGAACAGTGAATTTCCACTGCTTGTTAGCTCACAGACTCTGAATGTTTAGTGTGTAATCCTATACTGTTATTTAAATGCTCAAAGTGAAGGGTTTATTTAAAATATATGTATGTCAGACCACTTCAAACAACTTCTCTTTAGCAGATCTTGCTTCAGAGCACATCTCACAGTTACATCTAAACTCAGTAATACAATCAGATAACCTGTGGAGTAAGATGTGTGTTGAACTATTGTGAGCTTAACACCTCTACTGGTTTATAGCACAAAAACTTTAGAAGTGCAAAGCTAAGATCATGGCATCTCAATGCTATTATGCTACACCACCAAGTCTTCTGTTGAGTCAAAGTATGTTTGGTGAAATTTACTCACAAGTCACAGTTGTCACCTTGTTTGATGCTTCACAAAGTCATATTTGGAAATTGATGGAGGATCTTTGTGGACAGTACATAAAGGTAAAAATACACTTTCGATACACTATATATATACAATGTTTGGCAAACTCACCATTTAACCAAAACAGACTTTTACAACTCTTTTATTACATCCTTTTCATTTGGTGACTTTTTTTTTATTATTAGTTGAAACTGTACAGTTGACAATTTGACAGAAAGCTCAGTCTGTACAATGGAAGGTACTAGAGTACTCTACCAAAGTTGAAGCCATGAAAAAGACAGCAAGGCTGTCAAGCATCAAGAAGAGTGTCGCCAGCAAGTCGAGGTACATTATGCCTCCCTCTCTACTCTGCCCCAGTAAGGCCATGTCTGGAGTACTGTGTTCAGTTCTGGGCTCCCCAGTTCAAGAGTGATAGACAACTTCTAGATGGAATCCAGCAGAGGGCTACAAAGATCATTAGGAGACTGGAGCATCTTTTGTATGAGGAAAGGCTGCAAGACCTGGGGCTGTTTAGCCTGGAAAAGACTGAAGGGAGACCTTGTCACAACTTCTAAATACATAAAAGGTGAGTGTCAAGAGGATGGTGCTAGTTTGGGGTTTGGCAAAAGCTGAAACACAGCAAGTTCCACTTGAACATGAGAAAAAATTTCCCTGTGAGCGTGACGGAACACTGGCACAGGCTTCACAGAGAGATTGTGGAGTCATTAACCTGGTTTAGCAGAGGAGTAGGACTAGACAAAGATCCCTGCCAACCATGACTGTTCTGTGATTCTGTGAAAATAAGACAATAAACATGTCTTAAAATAGTCATGTCAAAAATAAAAATACTATCTAAAACTGTACTACTATTTGTAAATATTTATGAGAAAATGAAAATATTAACTACTGAAAAGAAAAGCAATTATAAAAAATATCGTCAAAATAGCTTGATGTACATGAATTCTCATAGTGGAGGGAAGTCCCTCTCTGAAATAAAGATAATGAAACTGACTGCTCTGGCAGGCTATAAGAGCAGATCAAAGACATTTTCTGTCATGAGAAATGGTGGAAAATTAGAGTTCTGCTTCCAGATGGAATATTATCCCATTTGTGACTGTAATATTTGTTTTTTAAAACAATCTAGCCTGTTCTAGTTTTCATCAGAAACAAATTCACAGGACTTGACTAGGCTACTTCATCCTCTCCCGACCCGCATGCTCCCACGTTAAAAAGCAGGCACAAAAGCTGTTGTTTCGTTGTACAAACTGTACAACAAAATAAAATGTTAGGAACTACAAACATCTCGGACTAGGTACAAAACTCTCTGGCATTTATGATCAAACAAGAATAATTGACAACTACGTTGGATTATTAGGGAATGCTAGGTAGATGTCTGCTATGTTTAACCTAATAAGTTTAAAAGATTCCCAAACCACAGTGATCCCAACACTATTAGACAACTGTTCTGTTTCAGAATTTATTCTGATTTTACACAGAGAAATGGAACAATTATACAGTGAGATAAAAATACCTTCCCATTACTTATATACACAGCTTAAATGTCTGAGTGGTATTACCATCTAGGCCATTAGTCAAGGAAAACAAGAGAGGATAAAGAGAAGATAGTGAGATGGCACTTCAAAAGCTTTAAGTAAATGGAAGAAAGTGAACCATGTAGCAAAATTCATTTTCTTGTTTTTTTGTGAGGTGGAGTATATAAATAACCTTGCTTTCTGAAAAAATGTCTTTCATTCTGTATAGATTTAAAGATGACATGTAATGGGATAGCTATACAAAGATAATCACTGATTTCTAGATATCCTTCAAAATGTCACTCTGCTGCAAGCACTGAAGATACCATGAAGCCTTGTAGAAATGCAGTTACCTACTCTCCAGTCATTATTCATTTAAATGACATTGCGGATATCCTATTTGCACTTTCCCCTGCTACAGGAGAGAAAGGCTTCATTATATCTTCCAGATAAAAAATAAACATTGTAAAAATGATTTATTTTTTTCCTATCTAAAGGATTTATTCATAAGAACTGCTATGTGGTAGCCTGCCATACAGGCTGCCTTGCTCTTTTAGCCTCTGTAACTGGGAAAGCCATTAAGACCACATGAGTTGTCAAAGCATACAGTATGTTACATACCATGTAAGTGCTGTCCATAGGCACTTGCTTTGAAGGCAGGCCAATGGCAAACAGTGGCACCAGGAGACCAGCTAAAATATAGAGAAATCAAGGTGACAGCACATAAAACACAGGTTGTGCAAGACCTCTCTGACAGGCAAAAAGCCAAGAATACATTGCTAAAGGGATTCCAAGTTACTTTCTACTAGTCTTTTCCTTGAATTGAGGTACAAAGAAAAAAAATAATGGCATCATATGAGATTTCAAGAAGCCAATCATGTAGGATTCGTCCTCAGCACTGGCTTGCCACCCTTAGGCTCAACTCCAACGGGCCTGGTTTTATCCCCTTCCCTCTTCAAAATTAGTATAAAGCCCTTTCTATTAGCCCTACTAACTTATTTGCAAGGATCCTTCTCCTGCTTTGAGACGAACTACACCTGTCAGCAGACCTGGCATTGTGAAAATTTTATCACATGAAAAAACCCAAATCTGTGTTGGTGGCACCAGCCTCTGAGCCACATGTTAATCAGGTGAGTCTTCTTTATTTGACAGAGCACTGAAATGGGCTACCTGGATTGTGAAGTCTCCTGTGGAGACATTCCAAACACACTTGTCTGAGTTCCTGTGTGACCTACTGTAGCTGGTCCTGCTCTGGCAGGAGGGTTGGATTGGATGATCTTTCAAAGTCTCTTCCAACCGTTAAGATTCTGTGATATGAGACATTATCGGTTTTGCCCCTCAATTCTTAATCTCCACCTTCCTCTCCCACTATGCTGGGAGAAATGAGAAAAAAAAGTGCAAAAGCTGGTGAGGTCAGGCAGTAGAAAGAAACAAACTGACAAGCCACACATGTTTCTCAGCCAAAGCCAGGAAGTGTCAGTCAACAGAGAGCTCAAAGATCTCAGTTGTGGAGGAGATATTGGTTCCTGTTTGCTGAGCACCCTGAAGATTAAGAGTGTTGTATATCACTACTATTCAAAAAGTTCTGTTTGTTGTCCAGTAAAATGCAATTTATGACCTATTTTCAGAAAACCTTGGGATTATTTCTAAATTCTTTTTCTAAACCACATTATGTAAATCTGATATGGTTGCTTATGCTTTTTCTGCTAGTGTTCAGAGCTTGTAGACCAAGGATTTTCCTCCATGGCTAGGTAGAAATACAAGCCTGTTCATGGCCAATATGAAGGAAACAGATTTTTATGTGTTTATTCAAAGTAAGTGCTATACTGGATGACACCTGGGACAGATAGTATAAACCTATCACTAAAAAACCCATAAGGACTAGTAATCCTGCCAAGAACAGGCTAACAATTGTTCCAATAATAAGAAATACAGAGAGGAACATTCCTATCAGTAGAAACATTTCTCATAGGACGTCATTGTAATGGCTTGTTACAAATCCAATTATGTAGTACCTAGTTCTAACTTTTAAAGGTTGTACCAACATAGCCTTTTATATTTTCAGTACATTTTATCTAGTCACATGCCTGAAAGATAGGAAATCATTTACTGTTTTCCTAAACAAGTAAGATTATCTGTATTTTGCCCCTCAAATCTTTTACCTTGATTTTGATGTAAAAAAAAGGAGAGAATCAGGCTCTATAAGCTTATCAAAAGAGGTGGCTGACTTGACAATGCTTGCATCATTGAGACACTTTGTCAGAGAACAAGGTCTAACATCAGAAGTAATTCTCTTATGTTTCTGATGTTCATTTCACTGCTGCTTACTTGATCAATACTGATTTAGGACTTGATCTGTATTCTGAGTTGCATACCGCCAACAAATTTTTAAGTTATCCAGTTGAACATTTTCCAGTAAAATACTGTAATCCCGAAAGAGTCTCACTTTCCTTTCATCAGGGATGAAGATGTCTGACTGTTCCTCCATGAAAGAGTTTTTGTGAGGGCTACATCCATGAAGTGGAAACAAACTCATTCATATAGCAATAATAATTCTGACTCAGAGAGACCTGATTTCTAAATACTTCTCACCGATTTTCTTTCCGTAAGTCTTCCTAGCAACCTGAGCTTCTAAGCACATGAGAAGAATGAAGCCTTGCAAACAACACAGTCAATTCTGACTATTACTTTTTTTCCAATAGCACATGTATCCAAGGAAACACAAAAATGTGTGAGGATGCTAAAAGAAAGGCTTAGCCCTGTTTCCTTTTTGCTTTCCTGAGGAAGCTAACCTTAAGTAAACCCAATCACATAGCTATTCATCATGATTGTAGGGTGAGATAAGGTAATCATAACAGAGAGCTTCCCTCTCTCTCTCCCTCTCTCTCTCTCTCTCTCTCTCTCTCTCTCTCTCTCTCTCCCTCTCCTCTCTATATGCTATAATTCTGAAAAATATGGTCGGGCAGGCCAGGAATAACAGTCGTTCATCACATCAATCATGAGATTTAAAACCTCAGTGATGCAAAAATCTTGCTTTCCAGTTGATATCAATTCCAGTGTTAAACTACTATAATTGATAGAAAACCTATTTTTCCTTAGGTCTGATCTATTTGGTTCTTGTTCCACTTATAATCTGTTATTTTGCTAGCTGTATACAGGGAGAATTTTGTTTTTCCATTTTTCTTTTCAACAGCTGCCCACCAAACAATAGTTACTGCTTTTTTGGGTCTATGTGCTCTAGACAAAGCACATTTTTTCAGTATTTTCCCGCTGGTCATGTGGCGTGGTTTAAGCCCAGCTGCCCACAAAGCCTAACATAGCCACTCACTCCTCCCCCTTAACAGTGGGATGTGGAACACAAAAAAACAGAAAAGAAAACAAAGGGCTCTGTGAGTCAAGACAAGTAAAAAGAGGGATCACTCAGCAATTATGGTCATGGGCAAAACAGACTCGACGAAAACTAAATTCCATTTAATCTGCCCCCAGTTAAAATCAGAAAAAAACCTCCAGAGTAAGATGATAAGAAATACAATCAGATCTTTAAAAGCACCTTCTCCCTGCTCTTCCCTTCTGCCTGGGCTCATCTATGTCTCACTGTTTTCACCTGCTGCAGTGGTGCAGGGGAATAGGAAATGGCGTTTTCAGTCAATTTTTCGCAGATGGTCTCTGCTGATCTTACCTCCTCAGGGTGGAAGGACTCTTCACATTCTGCCCCTGCTCCAGTGTGGGATTCCTCTCTTGGAGACAATCTTCCATGAACTTCTCAGATGTGAGTCCTTGCCACAGACTGCAGCTCCTCGCAGTCCTCCAGCGTGGGTCCCCTCTGCAGGGTACAGTCCTTGAGAAACTCACAGCTTCATTGGAGGCTTTCTACAGAGTCTTGGCCTGCTTTAAATGCTGCCTCGGTGTGGTGTCCTCCACGGGCTGCTGGTGGATCTTGGCTTCCCCATTACCCTCCATGGGTTACAGTATAGCAGACTGCCATCTCACTGTGGGATGTAGTGAGGTCTCTGCTTCTTCCCTCCCTCTTCAATGACCTTCTCATCCTCATGGTTGTTTCTCACCCATCCCATTTTCCCTGGTTCTGCTTCCTCTCACCATGGTAGATCTGCTCTTCTTAGATAGTCATCAAAGTGCCTTATTGGCTCAGCCTTAGCTAGTAGTGGGTCTGACTTGGAGCCGGGGAGCTCCAAGCAACTTGTTGTAGGAGTGACCACTGCAGCCCCTGTTGCCCACTACCAAAGAAAAAGCCCACTACATAAATCCAACATGTAGTGTATTCAGATTCATGTTTTCTAGATGTCTGATGAACACTGTTGCTCTCCTCTGGACTCTCAAACTGACCCACATCTTTCTGGAAATGCAGTTACTCAAAATGAGTTCTTATGCATGCCTTACTGTTTGTCAGTAAGAAAGAGCAAAATTTAACACCCTGGGTTCTAAAGTGCTTAGTCCAATCTGTAGTGCTCCTTTGGGTGTTTTGAACTTTCTTTTGTGTTTGAAATTAGAATAAGGCTTTTCTGTTTATAGAGGAAGAACAAATAAGGTCTTGGGATTACAGATAAAATAGTAGGGTTTAAGCATCCCAGTGAGATTTTGCAAGCTTCTAAACACCAAAACAGTGATGCAACAGGACATGAACTCAATTAGATCTTATCCTTAGAAGCTGAAAAACGTTGTAATAATATCTGACAGAATTATAATTGCTCAACAGAGAATGCAAGACTCTAATGCAAGTATGAATTAAATGTGGCTTGAAATTGGCTTAACCTGTTGTTCATAAATATATCCAGGTGGCTTTAAACGGAGAATATTGTATTTTAAATGTAAGCATCATGACTATCTGGCTTGTGCTCTTTTTAAAAAATAATTAATATACATCATCATGGAATCACAGAATGGCAGGGTTGGAAGGGACCTTCAGAGATCAACAAGTCGAACCCCTCTGCAGAAGCAGGTCCACCTAGATCAGGTCGCATAGGAACATGTCCAGGTGGGTCTTGAAGACCTCCAAAGAAGGAGATTCCACACCCTCCCTGGGCAGCCTGTGCCAGGGCTCCCTCACCTGAACAGTGAAATAGTTTTTTCTTCTGCTTAAATGGAACTTTTTGATTCCAGCTTCATCCAATTACCCCTTGTCNGTCCCTCTTGAGCTGAGGAGCCCAGAACTGGACACATCTTGCAGTTACCTAAGAAAGATATTTTCAGATTACAGATCAGAGAATTTGGTTTGGTGGGTTTTTTTGTTGTAGTTGTGTGTTTGTTATCTGTGCATTGGTTCCAAAGCAGCACCTCAAGTTTCTTTAACATAGCAAGATTTCTTTGTACCTTACCTATCTCCGCATTCATCAGTCTGCAGATATTACGAGAAAGACTTCCTTTGATCTTTGGAAATAAAGCCATCTCTTCTGGAAAAGTTAAAAGGAATCATAGGATTTTTTTTTTTTTTTTTTTATTTTTTTTGCAAAGTAATGAAGAAACTTGCGTGGGATTGAGGAGATGGAGTTTTTATAACACATCCTGTGAGTTAACATATTCAAGTTATTACAGATTCTAGGGAATAGTGGTGTGCCTCACCTGGGTAAATAGCTTCTTTTTTTTGTAGCCAGGTATTCCAACATAAATGGCCTTTTAAATCTTCAGCTACAGCTATAGGAGTTGTGAAGGCAAAAACTTACATAGGTAGGGCTCTTACCATTTAATCAACTTTAAATTCATCTTTCTCAGAGAAAACCTGAGTCTAGAAACCTACCTTCAGGCTTAGTTTATTGCTGGAAAGGAAGGTAAATTTAGTTGTTTACATTACATATACATTGTTGTAGTTATTGCTAATATTTCAGTCTATTTAAAAGCATAATTGATATTCTCTGTTTTCCACTTAATATTTATATAAAGTTAGATCAACTTTGATTCCTTTTTGACCTGAGTTCATGAAGGTTAGTGTACTTTAAGAAACATAAGTGTTTCTACATGATATGAGGACCATATAATTTTTATGGCCATCATATTGGCCATCTCAATAATGGAAATGCATCAAACCAGCAAATTTTTCTTCCTCTTCTCTCTTTTGGCCTGTGAAAAGGCTAGTGAGAAGGATCATTCTCTCATTCAAGAAAATGTACTTAGAGAATAAAATCTTCTTCCTCTTTTAGACACATCAAAACATACTGTAGTAAATTCTTCAGTCCTTAGTACACAGTAGATCAGCTGCATTTCTGAAGCAGCGCAAATATGCTGTTCAAATCTGGCTGGCAGTGGAGTGTCATCTTGCCTGTATTAACACATCATAATTTTTGCCTACTTTCTTTCTTCTTTCCTTAAATACTTGCCAGTATACAAAACCAAGTGTCTTTTCTGTTAAGAAGTATGATTCATAAATACATGCAAAACTGATGAATGAATGAATGAATGAATGAATGAATGAATGAATGAATGAATGAATGAATGAATGAATAAGGATACAACTAAAAAAGGTGAGAGGGGGAAAGGAAAAAATATTCTTTTCCCTTTAGTAGTTGTGAACACTGCAGGGTTTCTACAGTGACTGTCTGACATACCAGCTTTCAGCTTCGAACTTGCTCAAGTCTTGCTTCTGCTTCAGCAGCCTACAGCTTCATAAAAGGCATCCTATTTTCAAGCATTCAAGGCATATATCAAACTTCTACACATTCTCTTCTCTGAGTTTCTGTAAAAAGAGAGGCACCTGTTCAAATAAAATTAATCCTACTTCAAGCTCTTAAATAATTTAAAATCCCTAGCATCTATCAGTGGGTTAAATCATTTGTTTTTGTAATGTCCATCAGTAGTTTATAATGTTTAAGAAAAACAAATGCTATAATTGTTTTTTGATAAATGAATATGCTAGTCACAGTAGGTCTGCAGTAGATTTCAAAGTTCTAGAGTTCTTGAGTCTTGATCCTGAAAAAGAAAAATCTTTCTATTTTACTGAGTATTCAAACATGAATTCTGTGTTTCAACGGTTCAGTGGGAACTGCTCAGTTTCTGTTCCTTACAGCTTCTGAGCAAGATTGGTCAAAATTTGTCATGATGCTTTTTATCACCCTTTTATTTCTTGCTTGATTTCTTCCTACACTTTCAGTAGAAGATTATTTTAGAAATGTATTTCATTGAGAAAAATAAATGTATTCTGTAGCACATAAGGTAAAGCAGCAAGCAAGCAGAGATATTAAGAAACTTTGCTGCATCATATCAAATATATTGATATATTATATAGTCGAGTTTCATGGTGAGATTAATGCATTTTCAACTTAGTAAAAATGAAAGTTAATTAAATCTATTTTCTAAAAAAAACAACTTTCATAGAAAGACTGAACTTGGGTTTTTTTCAGTTGATGTACCTTCCCAATTTACCAAACTTCTTAAGAACCACCCTCAACTTTATACACAGTGACAAAGAATGATCTGTATTTTCTAGTGGTAATATAGTTATTGTCTTTTTTAAGCATGTTTGACAGGTTCACAAGAGTATACAGGTGACTGTAAATTTCAAAGTGCCTTTCAGGTATCTTTTTGAGATAAAATTGTTTTTCTTCTCAGTTAGCTCTGTGGTGAAAGTAATATTCTTGCATTGTATCTATCTCTGGAAATAAACTTAATTCCCGGAATATCTAGCATTAACTTCTGAAAAAGCATCTATATGAAGCAATTTATTTCAAGAAAACAAAAAGAAGAGCAGGCTCAGAACTACTTCAGAGGACACACTAGATGAAATCACTGGGAATGACTAAACCCTGCTAGAGGGAGCTCTGCAGCTACATATTTACTTAAACAAGTGAACTTTAGAAGAATTTACAATCTCCCTGCTGTTGTAGACAAAGTTTGTTGGAACTTGGAACTAGCAGCTTGACCATTAGTAACAGATGAAGCTAGCAGCTTCAACACTAATAGTTAGAGTAGAAAAAGCAATATGAACTGTAACACCAGTATTAAAACACGTCAAATAGCTAATTACAGACTCTTTCAAAAAAGACTTAGGAGGTTGTGACATTCTCTAAGTAGCTGACAACTTAGCAACTGCATAATGGTGAAACAGAAAAAAAAATCAAATCAATAGAAAAGGCAAGAAGATCCCAGACCTTAGTTTTACTGATGATTTCAAATACCGTGTGAGGGATGGGGAACTTCTTTTGCAAGGGTATAATTGCCTAGGAATTTCTTTTTTCGGGATCTCTTTTCAGAGGCACCCAGCTCAAGCTTTATAAAAAGAACTTCAATCTCCTTTTGGCTTATTAGCAGAAACTTAGAGTTGAATCTTGTTCTGTTGTCTAGTATATGTCATTTCTGTAACGCAACTTGAAACGGCATACATCTGCTGTATGTCAGCCCAAGGACAGCATCTAAGTTACTGATGATCTGATGATACTGATGATCAATTTTTTATTTAAACATTATTTTTGTTATCAAATTAGAGTCTACTTGTAACAACAGTATTTTTAATGGTACTTCTGTTATAGAGTATGAATAACATTGTATGGTAAGGAATAAACTTGCTTTCCTATTTTCAAATATAAATATAGACAGAGAACATGCTGTTGTACAAGAGATGCAGTGAAAAGCCTAACACTTTGTTAGGCAAAACATTACACTGCTTTGAAGCTATAACCAGACAAAATATATGAGCTCTGAAGAAGTTACAGTTTTTACTCAGGTGCTTTGAACAGATCAAAAATTCAACTCCTTTTTTCAATTAGGCCCATAAAGTACAGTCAGATTATCTTGGTTCACTTCATCTACTCACTCCTTAGTAGGTGAGTCTACCTTGTTACCCACTGTCCATTTTGCTATCTCCATACAGCTCTGCTGCCATGACTTCTCTTTGCATGTCCTGGCATTGGTGGTAGTCAAAGCAGCATGAAATTCCCTTGTTGCCTGTTTGCCTTACTGCAAAATCTATGTGGAGCAAGAAAAAGTTCTGACATTTTCCCTGTGCTAAATGTGCTAGCCGCTTGTCATGGCCCCTCCAGGGACAACAGCCAACAATGAGACTCAAGTACCACAGACTTGAGAATTCCCGAAGGACAGGGAGGGCTTAATTGCTGCTTATGGTCCCAGACAAAACAGACCAGGCTACTCAGCTTGGGGAAGAAAACACAAAATAATTTAATCCACCACCAACTAAAGCACAACCATACAGCCCCAAAACATAACCAACACAAAACAACACAGAGTGGTACAATCATGAAGAGCACAACCAGCCCTTTAAGCCCACCTTCTCCCCACCCCTCCCCTCTTCCTGGGCTCAGAGTCCTGATCCCAGTATCTTTTTCTCCTCCTCCACCAAAGGGTTCAGGGGCAGGGAATAGGGGTTTCAGTTAGTCTAGTCCTGTTAGTTTCTGCTGTTTGTCTCTCCTTAGGGCTCTGCACTGGTCCTCCCTGCATGTCCATGGAGTCCCTCACACACCCGGCAGCCCTGCACGGGCCACTCTGACGTGCGTTCATCCCAAAGGCTGCAGCTCCTCTCCGCCTCTTGTGTGAGTGCTCTGCAGCCCACAGGCTCTCCAGCAAGGCCTGTGCCATGGCCGCCTCGTCACACAGCCTCTGCCCATCCGGGCGCTGTCACAGGGAGCTGCTGATGGCTCTCAGTCCTGCCATTGCCCTCCATGGGTTGCAGGGTTACAGCGGTGGTCTCATCACAGGTTGCAGAGGGGCCTCTGGTGTGGTGCTCTTCCTTCCTTCCTCCTTCTCTGACTGTGGCGTCTGCGTGATCACCTCCATCTTGTACCACTCCTACACCTCCTCCCAAGCACTTCAAACTCCCATCCATAAATAGTGATGGCAGAGAGGCCAGATTGGCCCAGCCGGGCTAGAGTTGGGTCTGAATCTAAGAGCCAGGGGAAAGTCCAAGAACTCTTTACTGGGTCTTCGCTACAACCTGCTCCCCCTGTTACTAAGCAAAAGTGGCTCCTCACAAACCCCTGACACCACTGTAACTCTGTTACTAGCAGAACTGAAACCCAGCATTCAAGGCCTATTACAGATGACTGTGCACTACGGTGCAGTGCTATGCAGAGATGACCTCAAAGGAAAATGTAAAGTTAAGAAGCATGTGGTGAGAGAAAAATCAGGAGTTTATTTATTGGTAATTTTGCTTTAATACAAACATTTTACTAATCATTGCAGAGATAGTTTATCTCATTACTGACTTCTGGCTCTATCTCTCTCCCATATACATCTTGATGACCAGAAGATAGAGCTTGGTGCTAAAGATTAGGGGAGAAAAGCTATTACAAGATATCAGTGGCATGCTTCAATTTCCTACACTGTTCTTAAAAGAAAGCTTTAGTGTGAGAGTTTGTTTCACACAAAGTAGCATATGATTCCAGGAGGAGTTTATTGCCACAAGTAAGAGAGCATGCAAGCAGTTATAAGGTAAATAAAAGTACATGATTGATTTTTTTTCCCTTTAAAATGCAAAAATATAGACATTGTAGAAATTATTTAAATAAAGTATTTGTTTTGAAAGAATATGTTGTTGAAAATAACACAGAAAAAGATCAAAATAATGAGCTAAAACAATGGCCTCTTGAGTCCAAGCATCTTAACAGATGGTTTTTATTAAATTTCTATTGCTTCTTCAAGAAGAATTGCTTTAATGTCTACTACAGATTGTAATTTTTTATTGTTATTATTATTATAATTATTGTTATTATTAAGAACATACCTACAGTACTTTAGACATATAAGGGTAAAACTATGCCAAAAATCTGACAGAAGCATTTCTAATGGACTTCTAATTTTTTCAGCTACTGACTCAAGTCACATTTTCATTTACTTTCTGCTACTGTTGAACTTAATGAACGATTCTCTTAAACAGGAGACTCACCACAGTTCAGTTTCTTTTCAGTGTTTCCTCATGCTTTTCTTCATCAACAGCACATTTGAAGAAAAAGTGCTTAAAAATGTTTTGTTTCCTTGGCGTTAAAAAAACACACTATTTAGGACTTCGAAGAAGAAGGAATCCAGCAACCTTTATGGAAATTTCTTGACATAGAGTTTGGTCCCAATCCCAAACAAGAAAGCTCTCATGACTTTAAATCTTTTATAAGCATAAGAGCTATCTTTTATAAGCATAAGAGCTAACATTCTTATCTTGTGTTATTTCATAAGAAATGCATTCCAAAATGACTAAGTGATGTAAGCCAGTATTGGTACATTGTATTCCAGGACACTATACAATTTATTCTTCTAAAATAAATGTTATGCAAAAGCAAAGACAAGTAGAAATATGATAGATTTTGCTGTATTCAAAAAACCTGTGAAAACAAGGGGAACCTGGGAGCTAGGGAAAGCAATGGGAAAGCAATGGGAAGAAATTTAGCACAAAGAGCACTCTCTACTTTCTCCTACTTTGCTATTAGAGTGAAATTAAGTATGACCATGAGGGATTCTTTAGTGAGCCTCTGAATGAGTTATATTCCAGGTAGTAGCTGTAATAAACTGTATACAAACTTCCCTGAGGTGCCTTTGATAAGGTATCCTCTGCTTCACAATGGCTCATCTCTCAGATTCTATGTTAAGAAACACTACTCTGTTATGTTATGTTCCTTAGCAGATTCTGTAGTCACAAACCAAAAGGTTATGCCCATCAACAAGGGCATTTTATTAACCAGTAGTTAGTAAGTTAAATACAGCTGTAAGACCTGGTTCTTCCAAACAACGTTCAGTTTCAATTGTTTGTATAAATTATATTAGTAAACCTCTCTCTCAATTTAATAGTCAATAAACAAATATAAAGTACTTCTTAAATTGTGATTTTTAAATAAATGAGTGAAATATAGTAGTTCCACAGAAAACACAAAATTTAACACACAAAAAAAAAGGAGATTCACCCGTTTCTGTAATGATCTCACATAAACTATTCTAACTGAAAGCAAATATAATTATCTCACCTCATGTCTGCCCCCTAAAAATACCATGGTTACTACTAGTATTACTTTTTCTGGAAGTACTACATGACACTCATGTAAAAGTAACCCAAACTGAATTTCATTGGCACCTATTATTCAGTTTTCCCAACATCATGGTTATGCAGTCAAGGACAGGGAGTGACATGGTGCTAACCTGGTGCAAGCACACTTTCATGAGCCACTCTTTGGAGGAAAGCAAGATGTTTGCTGGAGAGGTCAGGTTCTTAACCTCTGTAAGGGAAGTTATAAACTTTCTTCTCCCCACCAGGCTCTTGTTTTCTTATGTATTTATGTTTTCTACTGTCTCCTTTAATCGTCTTTGTTTCCTCCTGCTACAAAGGTGGAGCTTCAGCTGTGGCTTAGCAGGACTGCTGAGCTGTTTCATCATTTAGCCTTCACACTTCCTAGAAACTAGTCCAAACAACTTTCCTGCTGTGCTCTGCAGCATCTAGCACCAGAGTAATTAGAATAAGCATTTAATATGGAATCTGGTAATGCTATCCTGTCTCTTTGTAGCTTTTATCTTGGGTAGAGATACAATGTGGATACATATTCAATAGCAAACAGAAATTGTGTATGGTCTTTGTGAATCCAGGCTTGGGGCAGAGTGGCTGGAAAGCTGTCTGTCAGAAAAGGATCTGGGGCTCTTAATTGACAGCAGCTGAACAGGAGCCAGAAGTATGCCCAGGTGGCCAAGAAGGCCAATGGCATCCTGGCCTGTAGCAGAAATTGTGTGACCAGCAGGGCCAAGTAAGTGATTGTCCTCTTGGAATCGATGGGGCCACACCTCAAATACTGTATTCAGGTCTGGGACCCTCAATACAAGAAAGACATTGAGGTGCTGGAGCATGTCCAGAGAAGGACAACAAAGTTGGTCACGGGTTTTATGAGGAGCAGCTGAGAGTTGGAGCTGTTTAGCCTGGAGAAGAGGAGGATGAGAGGTGACATTATCACTCCCTTTACAACTAACTGAAAGGAGGTTGTAGAAAGGTAGGCGTCATTTACAGTAATGAACAATAGAACAAGAGGAAATGGGCTCAAGTTGCACCTGGGGAAGTTTAGATTGGACATTAGGAAGAACTTTTTTACTGAGAGAGTTATTAAGCATTGGGATTGGCTGCCCAGGGAGGTGGTAGAGTCACCGTCCCTAGAGAGATTTCAATAACACATAGATGAGGTGCTAACAGACAGTTTAGTGGTGGTCTTGGCAGTGTTAAGGTAGTGGTTGGACTTGATGATATTAAATGCCTTTTCCAACCAAAATGATTCTATGAATCTGTGATCCTCTACCTAGAGACATTCAAAACCCTCCTGGATGAGTTCCTGTGTGACCTATTCTAGGTGGTCTTGCTCTGGCTTGGGCTAGATGATCTTTCAAGGTCCCTTCCAACCCTTAAGGTTCTGTGATTCTATGTGAGCTTCCAACTGTAAGTGAAACTAAAATGCTGGAGCTTGTGTCAGTCAGAGAGAATTCATTTTTTATTTGTAGTAGAGTTATAACTGAATTAGTTGAATAGGATCATGGCTTTGAATAACAACATGCTCAGATGACAATATCACTTATTATCTACAATGCAGACAAGTTCAACAGTATAGGGGAGAGAAATATTACAATAAAAAGAAAATATTGTGCTAAGGAGAGAGTATTTAAAAGACAGAGCTAAAAGTCTCATGGTACATAAAAAAGTCAATAAGAGTCACTCAGCTCAGCATATGAGCTTCTTAAAAATACGAGAGAGGGAATGCATAGCCTTAAATATAAACCCAAAATAGATCAAATTGTATCTTTAAAAAACATGGAAATTGAACTCTCTGAATAGAGAAAACAGCATATATGTTCTGTCAGGGACAATGCAAAACTGAGTTTCTAGAAGCTATAGTGTCTAGATGAATTATAAAAGATTATTTAAAGTAAAAAATAAATTTGAAAACAAAAACAAAATGAAACAAAAACAAACAAAAACAAAACCCAAAAAAACCCTCTGTCATGGTTTGGCCCAGCTAATGCAGCAGCACCACGACAGTCTCTCACTCGGTGCCCCCATTCACCTCTACCCTCGTTAGGATGGCAGAGGCCCCAGTGAAATGGGAGTAAAAAGATAAGCAAGGTTGTTTTGGATTAAGACAAGGGCAGAGTTACTCTGTCAGTCACTGCCAGTTACGGTTCTGGGCAAAACAGACTCCAGTACTCAGCTTAGGGAGGAAAGTAGGAAAATTTATTCTACAAGAAACAGAATGGAATAAAAGCACTGTTCGTACTCCTTACACCATCAACAGCCAGAAGAAGAAGGGACAGAAGGAAGAAACAGAAAGAAGAAGGAGGAAGAAGACTTCTCCTCTGGCTTCTTCTTAAAAAGTGACCATGGAGGCGTCTAATTGTCTCAGCCCCAGAAGTGGGTCTGGCTCAGAGATGGGGAAAGTTTCAAACAGCTACTTACAGGAGCCATCTTTACAGCTCCTTCCACATTACTAGAAAAGGCTGTCAGGTGAAACCATGACAAAAACAAAAACCAAACAAACAAACAAAAAAAGAAGCCCAAACCCCAAATAAACTCAGGAGTCAGGAAGTTAGAGAACTGAAATAGAAAATTACATAGATAGCAATAATGAGGAATAAAATATCAGGTAGAATGAACACTGTGGAAAACTGTTGCAAGCCCTACGGCATTAAAGATTGTTCTGCTTCTATGTAGCCATGCAAATGGTAGAATTTTTTGTTTACTTTAACAGATATGGGACTAAGCGCTGATTTTCACTGTCTAAAAGCCTAGGCAATCCATTGGACAAACACTATGGAAGTAATTCTGAAGGAAGAACACAAAATTGTTTTGCTAAATAAAACAAACAAACAAACAAAAACAATATCAGGACTATGAATAAGATTCTTTTTATGCCTGTATTGCAGTTCCATACTTCTATGTACTTTGATGTCTAGTAAGACTTCCAGGGTATCTTATAGCCTTTGAGCTATTTATTTATGTATTTGTTTATTAACAGTGGGTCAACTACTGTCAAATAGATCGTATATTTTAAGTAAGATCTTTCCTTATTGCTTCCCAGTGAGTTTATCATTCTTTTGGTTCACTGTTAAGTCCTGTGAAATAATATTGCATTCTATTTCACTATGGTTGACTTAAAACCTTAGTTTGGAGTTTTACAGCAATATGTGACTAGGTTGTGTTATAATTTGGACCAGAGGAGCCACTTTCATATGTTAACATACATATGAGTTGTGGGACTGGCTTCTGTCTTTACAAAGCTAATTTACATACAAGAAACAAGATTTTCAGCTTTTGCTTTTATTTGTTTCAAATCAGTTCTCAAATCAGAAATTAAGTTATTTTACATTTGAGATTTTTTTATCTCAATTTCCCATGCCAAAGGTGGTTTGGCTTTTTCTTTGGTGACAATAAAGGCTGATATTTTTCAACTTCAGGTTATGTGAATTGGTTAGAAATATTCAGTTTTTATTTAGTGAACAGCAATATGGAATCAGAAATGAACATAATGTATTTGTTCACAGTTTGAGGAGAGGCATACCAAGAAGTTTGTGTCCTTCTGAGTACAAACTGAAGATTCCAGCTGTGGGATGCCAGGAACAATCTAAAAGTATGGCTTAATTGCACAGAAAGCTGTTTGTAAGAATTGCCATTTTTTCCCTTCAATCAAAACAAGTTTTTGAATTTTTGCCATGAAAGTTAGAGTGAACTCAATGTCCAGTTTTGTTCTGGACATATATTTGAAGCTTTCTTTAGATCATGTTCAACAAAAACATAGATACCAGGAACAATTTAAAATCCACTGAGATCATGAATATTTTCCCCCAGGCACACCCCCAAATACAATACTTTCACTAGATTGTAGTAAGTGATTGTGAAAGGCATCTGGACCAGACAGATACACACACATATACACAGAGAAAGAAAAAGAGCATCCTACTATTCAGCTGACAGGATGGGATCTTTATCTTTGAGTGTGTAGGGAAATTTGTAATAGGTTGAGAGGATCCATATGTTAATGGACTGATATACAGAGACACCAAAGACAACCTAGGTCGTAGGCTTGAAATGCAACTCCTAGGAGATTTCCAAGAGCAGAATCTCTGTGTCCTCTGGTTCACCCAGGAATTTGGGAATGCTGCCCAACCATATGGACAAGTCCACAAGTCTGTCAGTAAAAGGCATGTTCATACTGTATTTGGATACACCTGCACACAAACACAGTATCAGGATTCCCACTCCTTAACCCATGAGTGCGTTGGGTAATTAAAATTAACAAGGATGACTTTGGGTTCCCAGGGAGGAAAAATCAGAGGAATATCAGGCAAGAAACTGAAACAGAAAGCTATAAGGAAGAAGAATCAGATGGAAGTTTATCTTCTTTGGCACAGAGAAGATGGCTCCCTGGACAGTGTGAGAAGTGAATAAGGGAAGAGGAAGAAAAGCAAAGAAACTGTCACTCTAGTAAAAAAAGAGGAAAATTGTAATAATGACTGAGGGAAGCAGACCTAATAATAGAAGATGTCCAAAAATGAAAGAAAAAAAAAAAAAAAAACAAAAAACCGCACTGGAACAACAGTATTTGCTCCAAAAGGGGATAAATAAGCCCGCAAAGACAGACACTGGAAAGTATGCTTAGTGGCAAACCTGCTCATGCAGACAGTCATGTCTAATCCCATACAGAAAAGACTGGAAAGTCACAGAATCACAGAATCTCAAGGGCTGGAAGGGACTTCAAAAGATCATCTAAGTCCAACTCCTGCCAGAGCAGGACCTCCTAGGGTAGGTAATATAGGAACTTGTCCAGATGTGTTTTGAATGTCTTCAGAGAAAGAGACTCAACAACCCATCTGGGCAGCCTGTTCCAATGCTCCCTCACCCTTATAGTCAAGTTTTTACTTGTATTTCCTTGTAGCCATTGCCCCTTGTCCCTAAGTATTACACTTGAAAATGTATGTCAAAGGAACAGGCTCTTTGGTCTTGCTATAGGCACGACAAAGCCAGGACATNTCAAGGGCTGGAAGGGACTTCAAAAGATCATCTAAGTCCAACTCCTGCCAGAGCAGGACCTCCTAGGGTAGGTAATATAGGAACTTGTCCAGATGTGTTTTGAATGTCTTCAGAGAAAGAGACTCAACAACCCATCTGGGCAGCCTGTTCCAATGCTCCCTCACCCTTATAGTCAAGTTTTTACTTGTATTTCCTTGTAGCCATTGCCCCTTGTCCCTAAGTATTACACTTGAAAATGTATGTCAAAGGAACAGGCTCTTTGGTCTTGCTATAGGCACGACAAAGCCAGGACATTGATAATTTGTAACCCAAAGAAGAGGGATCAGAGGATAAGAAATACATCAGTTATCTTTGTTACTTCTGCCAGGATTATTGCAGCAATTATGACAATTTAGCATTATAGAATCATAGAATCGTTCTGGATGGAAAAGACCTGTAAGATCATCAAGTCCAACCACTAACCTAACACTGCCAAGTGCATCACTAAAATATCATGGAATTGGAGTTCATTTTGAAATAACAGACATTTCTTAAGGATTTCACATATACCAATTAGCATCTTTACAAAACACTACAATAACTCCATCTGGGATTTTAAGCTATGAAATCCCCTTCATTCAAAAAGATTTTACTTCCAATTTGTAATGAATAAATGTTCAATATTTGCTTGACTATTAAAGACACTCTCATGATAACCCTCTTCTGAGAGTAGCTGTGTTTGAGTTACATAGGAACTAATGAAATTAAGGGGATAGAATTTTAAAACCAAAATCAAACCCAAAATAAAAAAAAAAAAAAAATCAGACCTTTTATTACATCTGTAAATTAAGTGAAAGCTGAGTATTGTGGAAGTTTGCTTTCTGAGAAACGCTAACAATCACGGAAATCCTCTCAGCTGAAAGCTCTAGGACACAGTCACCATTTACAAGTCTGCCTAATAGAAGGTAAGACAATGGACTTCTGACAATTTTTCACAAATGTAATTCTGCTTGTTTTTATTTACCATGGGTTTACTTGTGTACATACCCTGAACAAAAGAGACCCAGATTATTCTTAGCCTATATATAAATAAATAACAAAATAAAATAAATGAACAAATGCTTCAAGTTGAATTTATATCTGTCATGTTGAATTACAGTTACAAGCCTCTTCCAATTGGCATTGATGGCTAGAGTCAACATTCTTTATTCTTAGTTATTGTGAGGTAGCAAGCGAGCATAGAAGATCAACGCAATATTGTGCCACAAAAACATTAAACAGAAGAAAAGGATTTCAATTTTTTTTTTTGCTCTGATTGCAAATGCTGTCACATAAAAGAGATTTGATAGCAAGTTGGTAAATAGAGAATTTGTCAGTCCACAAAGAAATGAGAACTCAAGCAAGTTTTCATGGTTTTTAACTGCAAATAAGTAGTATCTTACTTTTTCCCAGTAATATCATTGATCAAAAGCAACTTCTGTGTCTGACTTATCAACTCCCCAGTGCTTCTAGAGTCTCACCAAGAGGTATTGTTGATCAAAACTCAAGCCAAAAAACATTTGCCCTTTCTGAATCCAGCCTTTTTCTTTGCAAGCCAGAAGTCAAGTCTGAGTTTTAGTAAGATTATCCAAGTATAACAAAAATTCCTCATCATGAAACACTCAACCAACCTCAAGAGTAGACAATTACTTGGAACTAGTCACTGAGTGAGACGTTACAGATGTCATGGAAAAGAAAGCTCATGTATTTTTTCTTGAACAGCTGTGGCAAAAAACACAGACTTTACCACCACCTTTGTGACTGACACTCTAATTGTCTCCTGTGTTACTTTAGGACATTGCTATGCTATGTCTTGAAAAAGATTATTAGGCAGCATTGCAGCTATAGCTGTGAGGACATCAGTTTATCAATGACTAATGCAGCAAAACAGATCATCTTCAGTTCTGTTTCTAGCCAATCTGGATCAGCAAATGGTCTAGACTATAGAACGGAAATCCTTATCCCTAATGCTTTAGAAAGATTTTTAGTTAGTTTATATAGGATATGGACCCTCTGTACTGCATGTTTGCTATCTCCGCTCCATTATCAGAAGCAAGATCCAGAAAAGGCAAACTAAATATGCAGAGTCCTCAGCAATCTCAATTATTACTTTCATTGCTACTCATAGTAACTTATGATTTTTTCAAGTTATTCCGAGGACTTGTTTTTCATATGGGTAGTAGAATTGCTCAGGACAGTAAGCTTCTTCACATTCAAGGAAGCTCAAGTAGAAATATTTTACTCAGTACATGAAATTATTTAAGTATTTAATTTAAAATAAAATACTGCTACTTTTTTCTACAGGAAATTGAAAGCCTCTAAAATAAATGCTTTCAGTAACCTACTGGAACAAGAAAATTTCACCAGTCATTTGGTTTGGGCCAGGATTTCTGCTATGATGTATGCCATGCAACCAGAGTTGCAAGTAGTTAAAAAACCAACACCATAAATTAACAGCAAAATTATATGAGTATTTGATTGCAATTCAGAAAGACAGGATATCTCATGGTTAATAATGTTGGTAAAGTATGCAACTGGGATAGTGAAGTTAATGTGCTTGCAATGTGCCACTGGTAACAAACAAATGAATGTTAATATTCAAAATCTGTAACTGAAACTATAATATTATATTAAACCACTGGATCATTACTTCCAACAAACCCAACACTGTAGCATTGAAAAGAAATAAAGTTTGTGCAGAAAGAAACCATAAGTAATAGGTTCTGTTGGACTTAACAGTTTGGTAGAACTTAACAGAATTGGTTGAGGAATCCAGCAGACAAAGAAGCAGCAGCAACAGCTCAAAAAGTGGCAGAAATTGTAGTGCAGCCTACATTTGATGAATTTTGATAGTCAGCCTAATAAGCAGGAGAAGGTGACCGAGTTAGATGTTAACATGCTAAAATTTTAAATTTATTTATTGTAAGAGTACAACTGAAGTCTGTTTCCTCTACAATGTTTCCTCTACCCTGCCATCAAGATTTTGGGGTGGAGTGGATAACACACAAGACAACTGACCACAACTGATGTCATGATGTAGGCCTGCCAGGGAACAAAAGACCATGAGTAGCCTCAAGTATCAAAGACTTGAGAATTGCCAAAGGGCAAGGAGGGCTTAATTGACGCTTATGGTCCCAGACAAAACAGACCTGGCTACTTGACTTGGGGAAGAAAACAAAAAATAATTTAATCCACCACCAACTAAAACATAACCATACAGCCTCAAAACATAACCAACACAAAAAAACACAGAGTGGTACAATCATGAAGAGTCCAACCAGTCCTTTAAGACTAACTTCTCCCCACCTCTCCCCTCTTCCCAGGCTCAGAGTCCTGATCCCTGTATCTTTTTCTCCTCCCACACCAAAGGGCTCAAGGGGCAGGGAATGAGGGTTTCAGTCAGTCTATTCTCGATTGTGTCTGCCCTTTGCCTTTCCTCAGGGCAGGCAGGCTCCTCACCAGTCCTCCCTGCTCCTCCGCAGGGTACCTCACAGACCCAGCAGGCCTGCACGGGTCACTAGTGTGTGTTCATCCCAAAGGCTGCAGGTCCTCTCTGCCTCTCCTGTGAGTCTGCTCTGTGGCCCACAGGCTCTCCAGCAAGGCCTGCGCCATAGCCGCCTCGTCACACAGTCTCTGCTTGTCCAGACACTCTCACATGGAGCTGCTGGTGGCTCTCAGTCCTGCCATTGCCCTCCATGGATTGCAGGGTTACAGCTGTGTTCTCGCCACAGGATGCAGAGGGGTCTCTGATGTGGTGGTCCTCCTTCCTTCCTTCTTCTCTGACCATGGGATCTGCATGGTTGCCTCCATTTTGCAACACTCCTACACCACCTCCCAAGCACTTCAAATTCCCGTCCCTAAATAGTGATGGCAGAGGCACCATATTGGCCCAGCCAGGCTGGAAGTGGCTCTGAACCCAAGAGCTGGGAGAAAGTCCAAGAACTCTTTATCAAGTCTTCACTGAAACCCACTCCCACTGTTACCAAGCAAAAGTGGCTCCTTGCTATACCATGACAACTGACTAAAGGGATGTCCCAGACTGCCTACTGGGGTTAAACCATAACACAAGCTTAGGAAAGATACAAGTATCTTAAGATAACCTTAAATATACAGTTCTTTGAGGTAACCTTAGTCTCTTGATTGACATTACTGTACCTTCAAAATTGGTACCTTTCATGCTTTGTCCTTCTTTAATGTACACTTTGAAAAACCTCAGTGAAAGTGATTCTTCCTTCAGATACTAAAATATCATCAAATTAGCAAGAGCCTGATGACAATTTCTCACTCAGTCTTACTGATTTTTCTCTTTTAGATGGTATATTTTTACAGAAAGACTTTCAGACTAGAAATTATTTCTCATTTTATTGTAATATATCGTACCAGAAGGAAGAACCTTTACAAGATTCATTAAGGAGGAAATATAAATTCACTGACTACACTGTTTGTAACAGGCAAGAGCAGGTCTCCACACTCTGAAAACCACAGAAGAGTCTTAATGCAGCATTGAATACAACTGTTTGATCAGCATGCCAAGTAATCTTATCCGCAAGTAGATTTAGAAACATTACTCATTTCAGTAGTCTATTTTCCCATCACCATTTCTGTTGGAAACTTGTTCTATAGCACCACAGATGGTTGTAAGTATCTAGCTCATAGATACTGATGATTTAACTTTATTTACTTTTCTGTCATTATCACCATTTGGCTTAATAACTGATGTATCTGTAAGGTCTTCTGACTTGGAAGAATTCTGAAAAAACAATAAAGCCCATTGATTAGTCTCTTGTGAAACAGTGTCTATTCAATTTATAAAAAAATTTCATCATCTGTTTCACTTTGCATCCATCTTCCTTACAGGTAGGATCTCTCTGTGTGTAGAACAGCAACAGTATTTGTTGAACTCTACTGAAAACAACTCTGCTTAATAAAGCTTGGGACACCATCTGCTGCAATCAATTTCTAGTTCCATACTTTCATGTCATCTAGACATCCTGCCTTGGCCCTTGAATTCCACCTTGGCATCATTCTGAAAAAGTAAAATACTATTTTAATTTTGACTTATGCCTCTATTGTCTTCCCTATTATTTCTGTCTTCACTGCATAGTGACACTACCTTTATGCTCTTTCTGTTTACATGACTAAAGAAACTGTATTGTTGGATTGAAATTTCTCTGCAAGATCTTGTGATTCTGATTTTCATTCAGTGACTACGGTACTTATGACACCACAGTATCTTTTCAGAAGCATACAGCCTTGATAAGGTGTGAATACTAATTTACAATTATATTTCTTGTATTTTTTTAAGATGCTTAAAATGTTGTCAAGGTGTTTTATTCAAACACAGAGGCGTGCAATATTTTTCTGAAGGGTGGCCACTTTCTTTTACATAGGTTGAATTTAAGAGATAAGGTTGCTTGGTCTAGAAAAAATACCTTTAACTGTTACTATTCATTGTGCAATCATGCAAAAGAGCCAAAGGTTCTGCTTCATGATGACACAGAGTTGAGAGTGTGCTTGGTCACAAAATCTGAATACATTCTTATGGCTGTGCTGAAAGGGACAGGAAAATAATATTGTCACTACTGAAGAAAACATTGTTCAAAACAGGTAGGTAAATTCTCATGTACAATTGATAAAAGAGATCTTGTTACTTGGGTGCTTACTGTTGAGGTCCTCTTAATAACTGTCATTGGCATTACATTACGAAAGCAGTGGCTGCAGACATATTGCCAGATGCACAGTGAGGATGAGACTGCATATATAAAAAACAACCAGTTCTTTTGCTAGGAGAAGGGCTGGGCACAAAATTCAAACTCATGAATGGTTTGAAGTGAAAGACCTTGTTCAAGATCTTCAGTAACAGGGTTTTTAATTTTAACCATCATTTGTAAGCAGAGAATCAAGTGTTTTGGAGTATAAGAGAGCCCCAAGGCACACAATGTAGAGAAGGTAGTGATAGAAACCTGCATCCTGGGGTTACCATGTCTTTCTTCTTGAAGCATTAATAGTCATGCTATTTATGGCCATTTCATATCCCAGTAAAACCTGAAGTGATATTCACTGGCTAGTTCTACTGATACAGGGGGCGGAAAAAAAAAGAAGAAAGAAAAAGTCTTTAAGAGCTTACAACTCTTTTTCCAGTTTGTAGAATGGTTTGTATTCTAAAGTACATATCATTGGAACCAATTCTTTAGAATTCACACTAGAAATTCAGTCTGGAGATATGACCACCAGCAAGATGTGACCACCTTCTGGAAAAGTAGACAAGTAGACTTTCTGGTATTTTCTTGAACAATCTTTTCAAAATTGATAGCAATTTATATAAAGTAAGAATCACAATATTTGACCTAATATGTATTGCTAGTTTAATTTTTTTTTAATCCCTTAATGGAAGCAGTATAAAGGTAGTTGGGCTTTTGCACCTCCTTCATACACTGCACTTTTGTATGGGCATAGGAGGACAGAATTTTAAGGGTGTACTGATGGGCGCCTTATACAGTCCAAGATAACCACTTCAGCAAACTTGAGAAAAAGGTAAAGATTCAAATTGTAGTTAATATCTAGCAGCAGTGATGATCTAATCGAAGAGTTCATTGTGGAAGCTCAGGCAGTTGTTTTCTAAAGCAAACTCCTTTTTCAGTTTGCACATCAGTAGTAATGCTTATCTTCTAAGTTAACTATGAGCATAAAAAGCTCTGTCAGCTAAAACACAGCTCACAAGGTTTGTTGAAGCCAAGGTCAGCAGGTGCTCCCAAAAACACTAAATGTAATTTTGGTTTAGGTTCCCAATAGTTTTACAAGGTTAGAAAGGCTTTTTTTGTATTGTGTTGTTTTAGGGGTTTTCAAAGACAGAAATCTGTTTATTCCCAATGGCAATTAATAACTCCAATGAAATAGATACATGTTTTCCATTGGGGTTTATACCATTTGCTCTAGTGTTTATATTATTGGCTTTTACAAAGGAAAGAAATAGTAGCTTGAGCTTATAATATGATGGGCAAAACATCAAGAAGATTAGGCCACATGGTAGAGCAAAATCTGATGGAAAACATATCTTTACTGCAGGGAAATATTTATGCCAGAATCTAAGAAATTCTACTGCAGAACAGCGTCTGTCTTGCGTGGTCTCTTTATTCTCTCTCTCTGCAAGATCCTAGCAGTAAATTTGGGCCTTAGCAAAAAGGATATGAATAGCAGATTACTTAAAAAAATAAAGAGAATTAGTGAAGAATTAGAGAAGGGGTGAGAGGGGAAATGGAGAAAATCTAGGCCCATTTTTATTTTAAAAAATATTTTTATATTTCTGTTCCAAAAAGTGACGACTGCCACAAATACTAAACAAACTACAGCTGTTGAAGGACAGCATCAAATGTACTTTACAATTTTTTATTATATTTATTATTATGACCTCATTTGAGAATTTGTCTAATAATAATTATGCTCTGCAGCTGTTAGTCCAGTGATGGCCTCCTTGACTTCCATAGGGAATAAGGANGTATAAGAGAGCCCCAAGGCACACAATGTAGAGAAGGTAGTGATAGAAACCTGCATCCTGGGGTTACCATGTCTTTCTTCTTGAAGCATTAATAGTCATGCTATTTATGGCCATTTCATATCCCAGTAAAACCTGAAGTGATATTCACTGGCTAGTTCTACTGATACAGGGGGCGGAAAAAAAAAGAAGAAAGAAAAAGTCTTTAAGAGCTTACAACTCTTTTTCCAGTTTGTAGAATGGTTTGTATTCTAAAGTACATATCATTGGAACCAATTCTTTAGAATTCACACTAGAAATTCAGTCTGGAGATATGACCACCAGCAAGATGTGACCACCTTCTGGAAAAGTAGACAAGTAGACTTTCTGGTATTTTCTTGAACAATCTTTTCAAAATTGATAGCAATTTATATAAAGTAAGAATCACAATATTTGACCTAATATGTATTGCTAGTTTAATTTTTTTTTAATCCCTTAATGGAAGCAGTATAAAGGTAGTTGGGCTTTTGCACCTCCTTCATACACTGCACTTTTGTATGGGCATAGGAGGACAGAATTTTAAGGGTGTACTGATGGGCGCCTTATACAGTCCAAGATAACCACTTCAGCAAACTTGAGAAAAAGGTAAAGATTCAAATTGTAGTTAATATCTAGCAGCAGTGATGATCTAATCGAAGAGTTCATTGTGGAAGCTCAGGCAGTTGTTTTCTAAAGCAAACTCCTTTTTCAGTTTGCACATCAGTAGTAATGCTTATCTTCTAAGTTAACTATGAGCATAAAAAGCTCTGTCAGCTAAAACACAGCTCACAAGGTTTGTTGAAGCCAAGGTCAGCAGGTGCTCCCAAAAACACTAAATGTAATTTTGGTTTAGGTTCCCAATAGTTTTACAAGGTTAGAAAGGCTTTTTTTGTATTGTGTTGTTTTAGGGGTTTTCAAAGACAGAAATCTGTTTATTCCCAATGGCAATTAATAACTCCAATGAAATAGATACATGTTTTCCATTGGGGTTTATACCATTTGCTCTAGNTAAAAAATATTTTTATATTTCTGTTCCAAAAAGTGACGACTGCCACAAATACTAAACAAACTACAGCTGTTGAAGGACAGCATCAAATGTACTTTACAATTTTTTATTATATTTATTATTATGACCTCATTTGAGAATTTGTCTAATAATAATTATGCTCTGCAGCTGTTAGTCCAGTGATGGCCTCCTTGACTTCCATAGGGAATAAGGAAAATGCTCCCACTACATCATGTCCTTGAAAAACAAACTACATGTTAGATAAACTGGTCCTTCACACATTGCAAGGCTGCTGACTTCCTCTACACTGCTCAGCAATAGTCATAAAACAAAACGCAGCTGCTGTCTACAAAGCTGAGTGACCCAACATCTGTCTCTGTCACCCTAGACAGAATCACACTGATGGCATCCCTTTTTCATGGTTGTCACCCCAGGGAACATGTTGCAAGGGAGTCTCATTATTAGCATGGCTATGCAATACACAGCCTTTACTTTCACCCTGTTCAAAACTGGTTTCAGCACCTGTGTGTTGCAGAGGTCATCCTTACAAGCACTGCTTTACCCCATACACTTTCTTTCTTTTAAATACGTATTGGCTAACATCCTGTTACACATAAAAAAGGTGGGGACACTTAAGCCTCCATTCTAAAGCCTTAAAGGTTCAGCTCTGATAGTGACAGTTAGTCACAGTTCTTCCACTGACTTGCTTTCCATTTTTGTTGTACTAACATATAAACAGAAGTGCATTTCTGTGCCCTAGTAAATGTCACTAGTAATTCCATATTTCAGACTGCACTGGGATACAAATCTGTAAGTAGGGCTGGCTCCCTGTTGCAGACCTTACCTCATGAACTCATTCTCCAGTTGTAAGAGTCACACTTTGTAGATAGGATGATTCGCTGCATAATTACCTTGTTCGGATATGTACTGATCTTTGAAGGTGATACCGTAAGTACTGTCCCTGTTATAGCATCTTCATCTTTTTATCCTCATCTTTGTGTTCTGCTGACCCCTATCTCAGCAAAACTTCAGTGTCTCCCAGAGCAGTTAAGCCAGAATAAACTATTGGGATTATAACCTTTTAAGCTCTGCCTAAACAGATATCAGCTTCTGAGTTCTTCCAATTTCCTTCTGGCTATCGCTACCACAGCAACATTTCCCCTCCTCCACATCATTGCCCTATAGGACTGATTTACAACTTATTTTAACCAAGAAATCATTCTCTCACAGCCATTTTCTCTACTGAGTTCAAGTTCTGTCCCTGTTCCACCTTTATGTCTTCCTCAGCTCTGTTATACTTAAGCATATTTAGCTGTAAGACAAAAGAAGGAAAACTGGGATGTATGGCACTGCAAAAGTGAAGCAGCAGTGAGGAGGGAAGGAAGGAAGGAAGGAAGGAAGGAAGGAAGGAAGGAAGGAAGGAACTTGGTCCTTACTCCATTTGGAAATGAAAAAAGCACATAAAACATGCTACTGTGAAACCAAACGATACATGCAAGGTTAACTTCAAGTATATATAAACTTTTTACAAGATGTGTATATAACATGGAAATGATTAACGACAGTCATCACGTAGCTTTATTGTTAAGTAAGATTTACCAGACAAGCTAATCTAATTTTTCTGACATGAACAAAATAAACATGACCATAGCATAACATGTCCATTTGATCATTTACTACATGCTAAACATTTTATTTCTGCTTTATTCAAAATGGAACAGAATTACCACTTACAATGCAAGACGCCAGCTAAACCACAAACAATTTCCCTTCTCAATAAATCTTCACTTTTTGCTTATCCTTCTCTTAGAAAATTCATAGAATAAATCCTGGGTTATGGGCTGATTTCATTGTGATGAATCATACCTTGTCACAAGTAAGAACAGAATTTGGCATAAGCTTGGGATAATGAGACTGTAAACCCTTTGCTTAGAGCTGCAACATAGCACACAGCATGATAGGGAAATGTAGAGCATGCAGCTCCATAGTAAGACTCAAGACTTTCAAGTCCATGTAAGCAAGGAGTTATCTGTCAGCTTACACGGCAGCAAATTTATGGGGTCAGTCTCAAGTCCAGTGAAGGTTAAAGGAATCTTTAATTTACTTGTGCTTTGTCTTTATGTGAACTTTATTGAGTTATATATTTGAAATTGTATAAATATTGACTGATTAAGGTTCACCTTATCTGCAGGAGATGTGGTCTCTTCGTGGACATCTCTTTCAGAAGCAGCAGATTGAAGCTATTTACACTACATTTGGATCTTCAGATCCCAGAAGATCCCCAAAAGATCCAAATCTCCCAGATTCTGCAGTCCCATTTCCCTTGCAAGTAGAATGAACCCAAGCAGAGTTCAAGTTATTCAAAATCTTTGCAAAAGATGACTTCAAGGATCTTCCCAAAAGAAAGTCAGTCTTTATTTATCTGTTGAAGAGTGCCATCACAAGAAGGAAACAGAAGCTGATGAGTCTCATTCCTGTTCCGGGGGAGATGTGGAATATAGCATATGGTCCTTTACACTCCACCCTCCATCTTTGTGCCTCTCTCATCATGTTCTATTGTCCTTCTGTACATCAGCCTGCTTTACAATGTGCTATCATGCTCCAAATGCCTGCTCCTTTGTCAGCTCTGCAGAGACATTTAAAAACCTTGACCCATGTTATATCCAATCTCAGCTGTTAAGAAGAACTCTTACCCTCTTCATGCTTTATGTACAAAATCAGGTCTAGGACTTTATGTGAAATGTATAGATTTAAAAACAAATTAGTGCTAACTGCACTACTAGTTCTTTACTTCAGCTTGATGTGAGGAACAGCCTGCTGCCTAGCACCATAAGCACACATCAAGAGGCTGTTAAAAACAGCCCTCGGTGGATGCTCCTAGAACATAAACTTTAACCAGACTGCAGCATGAGCCTGTCCTGGAAGAGATAGCACATGTAGCTTTTTAGCATCAGTAGCTGTGGGTTGGACAGACATTTATAGATCACAATATTAAAAACCTCAAATGTATTTTAAATTATGTGGGACATTCATTCAGGAAAGTGCAAGACTTCCCTCAATCATTGCCATGAAAGCAATTAAATAAACCAGGCAATGAAGTGGCCATATTGTCTTTGAGCTGGAAGATATATACATGTTTCCCTTTTGTGTGAATCTGTACAGAGAAATTATCTTTGAATTGAATTAATACAACAGAAGCTGTATTTTGTTTTTTGATATGACACTTTAGCTAAAGCCTGCAGAACCCTGGACAAAAAAAGAAATCTAATCCTGATTATCTGTTCCCCCTTTAAAAAAATTCTGAATTCTGTTTTCCAAAGAAATTAAATCCCTTGGTAGGTCTTAATTTTTTTTTTCTCAAATTGCAAGATTGATGTTCACCCAGCTGCAAAGCAGCAACAAGGTCGAGACACAGATTAAAACCAAAAACACTCAAAGTTCATGTTCTCCCCAGTTACTCCTGGGGAAATTAAGTAAACCTGTTCCACAAACTCAAACATAACTTGCAAACAGCAACAATATGGTCAATACATTAAAAAATATTTATAGATACAATTAACACCTTTTATAAAAATACATACATTTGCTATGTTATGCCAGAAAAATTTTATTTGGCCTTTAATAGTGATTTATTCGTCCCATGTGGATTTTGTGAAGTCGCTCTTCAAGTAAAACGTCAAGGGCAACATACAGATAGGTGTTTATCATGAATGCAACAAGTCACTGCAGTATCTATAAGGTGGTTGCAATTCATAAGAAAGACATTCAGAGGGGAAACAACTGAGAAGACAAGTGGTAACTGAAGCAAGGCAAGATTTCCTAATACAAAACCTCACGTTTTAAGAATATCGCATAAGGAAAAGACATAAGCACATATTTTGGTTGCCCAGGTGCCAGGGAAGATAAGCACAGAAGCAGAACAAACCAATTCAGTCCATACAGTCCAAGACAGAGCAATACCAAAACTTAGTGGTAGCACAACTTAATTTTTAAGTCAATGTTTTACAAGGCACAACATTGCTGATAGTTGCAGTAAAACTACTCAGAGGACCAGCATTTGCAAACAGTTTATAAGGATCGTTATGAGGACACAGATCTCTGGTGATATTATGCTAATATAGTTGACTTTCTGACTCTGCTAAACAGAAATATTATGGTGTATATTGTGCAGCTGAGCAAGGTGTTTGAATGCA
Organism: Urocolius indicus; assembly: GCA_013401255.1. Classification (NCBI taxonomy): domain Eukaryota; kingdom Metazoa; phylum Chordata; class Aves; order Coliiformes; family Coliidae; genus Urocolius; species Urocolius indicus. Next base: position 103,276 of record WBNH01003807.1, read on the forward strand.
GAACACTGCATAAAGTGTATCAGATACTTTTGGTGTATCTGTGATATCTCTCAGTATCTTGGATTTGCAGATTCCTGTTTAGACAGACACACAGACACAGACACAGACACAGACACAGACACAGACACAGACACAGACACAGACACAGACACAGACACAGACACAGCGCTTTTCTACAGATACTTAAGGGATTTATTTGCTTTGGTATGTTTTTTAAGAAGATCCTGTGCAAATTGTCAGATTCCCACTAACCTTTCACTTTGTTTTTGCAGGATACAGGGATGATAAGACCTACTACTCCTCAACTTCTGTTTGCCAAATTGTGGGGACGCCACTGAAAGCTATTTTCCCCTGTAAGATAAATAGTATCTTTTTCTGTATGGGAAAGACCCTCAGATACTGTACCATGTTGATTATTCTGTTTGACCTCTTTGTTTCTTTGTAGTTATGCAATTCTTTATCTCCTCTGGCACCAGTTTTAAATATTACAGGCTCATTGCTCCCCATTTTCTATTACGTGGCAGCTGTTCTTAGCTCTTGTCAAAATATAATTTGATAGTGCAAAGTATGAATGACTTCACGTGATTTTTCTGAAGATGCTTTGTTACCCTGCAATAGTTTTCATGTTGGATAAGGATGAGTGATTTTTTACCTAACCCCAAACTTCAGTGCCTGAAGTAATTTTCATTGGTCTGTGCATTACACAGTGCAGCTATGTTAACTATACCACATCCTGAAAAATACAGTAAAAAAATAAAATCTCTGTTTTCTAACAAACTTAGCTTTGGAAAATGAATTTATGGGCTTTTGGGGAAGCTCTAGGCAGGTTTTCTGTGGATGTGGACTGTAGACTTGCTCTGGTTATGGCTGTCACCTACCCCCAGCCAATGCATTTTGCCTGCTTAGGTTTGAGGCTTGCCCATTTTTACTCAAACTGTTAAAATATATAATTTGTTTGTTTTCCTCTTAATTTTTGGCATATCCAGGAAACTGTGACAGTTTCTTCTAAATATGTTGCTAAATGCTATTTATGGATTTTCTAAAAATCTCTCTCTGTTTCTGCTTTTGACAAATCTATCTTGTCTTTACAAAGGTCTAGGCCATGCCAAAAACACAGTTTATAACTGAATTGAAAATGAAGAATCAGGTTCTTCCATAATTGTATTTGAGTTTGTATTATTACGTGCATCTTGGTCCTTTTCTATGGAAGGCAGTGGTAGCACATAATGTGAATACCTACCTACATCTTCCCGTTGTACCAAAGAGATACTAAAGACAATAAATATTTTAGTAAAAGACAGTTTAAAAAAATAAAACTGAAAATTTGTTTGTACTAGTACCCATTGATTTATAAGTACAGAATGGGATGTTACTCAGCAACCTGATTTTGCAGATCTGCATCCTGCAGTATCTTAGTTCTAGTGACTTTGCATCTACATGTGAGAAAACTCCACAGTAATATTATCCACTGACATAAACAGTTTTGAAATATCATAGCAGCATCTCTGAGTATACGGTACCTTTTTCTAGCTATATATCTATTTTTTGCAAATCAATCTTATTTTACAACATGGTTTTAACAAAGTAGTGTTTATGGTAACTGGGGAAGGGACAGGTCTTAAATATTTCAAAAAAGAGAGGAAATATCAAATAAGCTTTTTTGCAATCTCACTTTCTCCAACTTTCCAATATCATGTCTAACAATTATTAAAAAGCAATGGAATTGCATAGCCTACTATAAAAAAATAGTATTTTATTAGGTTAATTCTGAATTGTCACTGCTGTATGAAAAAATGGCAGTAACTTAGGTGGGGCTCTGGCTATACTTGTAGAAAACATTCATATAAGAGAGTCACAACTATGTTGCCTAAGCAATCTAAACTCTTTGCTGTAATTATGACTGTGTTTACTTGTGTTTTAGCTAGCAAATAACCTTGTTCTTTTGCACTCTGAACAAATATAAGACACGTCACATTTACACAGCATTGTTTCTAACATCATATACAGTGTTTCACAACAGAGCTTTTATTAGCTTGATCTCTGTGATAGTCCATTGACAGCTAAATGGCTCTTGTTCACTCAGGCTCTGGGAAGGGCTTTCTCATGTCTGTTGTAGCCTATCATTTAGTGATACCTCCTGTAGTAAACATATTAATTTATGGAAGTGATTGCATAGGTAGTGTTTTTTAAATTTTATTTCTGAGCTAAGAAATAGAGTAGAATGACAAGTAGCAGAAAATTTTGCCTTTTCTTTATCCTGAATTCCAAATAACTTGGACTTCTAACAATTTTTTAAGATAGTTGAAGATCTTGACTTTTGTTCATGTTAAACTAATATTTATATCTTATGTCAGCATCTGCACAATACTTTTCTGTTCCAAAATTTTCACTCTAAGTGATGTGTGTATCTTTGCACTTACAATTGCTCTCCCTGGAGATCCTTTCTGATGTTGCCTCTCAGATTGGATTCCCTGGGAGTCCAAGCTGAAGTGTTCCAAGGAAAACAACCTGTTTAACTCCTCACTAAAAGACTGCTCATAGAATTGATTTCATGGTAGGTGGGAAGCCTACAGACAGAGCTCAGGAACTACTTAAGCAGTAGTCAATAAAATTTATCAAGCTAATGATTCTCAAGCCTTCCCCTGAGCTGTATTGTATTTCATACGGAAGTGTCTTTCAAGCTGTTGTTTAGGTATATTAAAAAATCTTATCCTTTCTTTTCATTGAAATCTAGTTTGCAATTTTTCTTTTTTTTTTTTTTTTCAATGTGTAGTTATATTTTCATACCACGTAGCTTTATATAGAAATTATAGTAGTTTTATACTGGAAGAAGGGAAAAAAAATAGTAAGTTTCTAAATCAAATTGTTTTATGGAAAAGATTGGCATGTTTCATGTTGGTAGTTCTAAAATTATAAAGTGGTAATTACAGATTAAATTTACCTTCATTCATAGAACCTTATTTAAGTCTTTTTAAAAAATTTGACAGAAAATATGTTTAAATGCTGACAATGTGATCACCCAAGCCTCTGACCTGACATTTAAATGTGTACAGTGCAACCTTGAGAGATAACACACATCTCTGATTTCTAATATTTTCCTTTTGTTGAGGTAATATGTGTCCAATTTTCTATCTTCTAGTCAAGAGAGTTTAAATTGCAAAAGAGATAGTGGACAGCCACTACTCTGTGTGCCTTATTGTGATTTGAATATAAGAAGTTGTGGTGACCTTGCTATTTTATGAAAAGAATACGCAGTTATTTAGGCTGTAGACCTAGCTGCGGTTGAAGAATGTCTACTAGATACTCAGGACTCATGTTCTAGTTATAAAACAAGTTTCCAGGAATCTATTCCTTTGTACTTCTATCACACTCATCTGTTATTTGCTAAGTCTCTGAAATATTCCAGACTTGGCCTTGTCCCTGTTTTATGTTTCTGTTTCTCTCTATTACTTTTCTACTGGCAACTTTCATATATCATGTAACATTTTGTACCAAACTGAAAAGTCAGGGTGTTTCATAAGTGCAGTTTCCTGGATTGTAGCATCCTCATTACTTTGTTAGAACTTACAGAGCAGTTCTTCAAGTTTAATTGCACAGTAATTCATAGCCCAAGTTTAAGAAAAAAATAACCCCTCCAATTAGTTTGTTAAAACAAAGGATTGTCCTGTAAAACTACATATAATCAGTGTAGCAGAAATGTGGAAAGTGCCTGCAGTAAATCAATTGCTTCTTACATCAGTTTGCAAGTCAACATTTTACAAAAGGAAAGAAAACAGAGTTCATGCAGTGTAAATTATCTTCATTGTGACAAAGATGAGAGATCATTGAACAAAACAGCTATAGTTTAAATTTTGTAATTTTTTTATATAGTGTTCAAAATGCATCTTGCAGAAAGAGTGAAATAAAATCCTTCAAAGGATGATTCAAAGCACCTATTAGAAAGGGAGCTTCTCAGTGTAACTTTGCCTAAAAGTGAATGATGGTCTACATTTAATGCTTGCCACCAGTGTGAGGTGGTTTTGATGGTCTTAAGTAATTTCCTTCAGTCCAGACTAAAGTGTCACATTCTCACAGCCTGGCAGAGTTTGTTGCTTTTATGAACAGAGAAGGATCTTTGAATTTGTTTCTACTTTATAAAGCATTTATATAATGCTTCTTACTAGAGAATTTTCATCAGATATGTTTCATACTTTGAGATAAAGATTTTAGACAGTCTTGCAAAATGTTTTTTTAAAAATAGATGTATAAAATAATATATATATATGTTGTGTGTTCAAATGTTCTTTTATTTTTGTGTCTGATGCAGGAAATAGATTTAAAACACATCAATTTATGAAACTGAAAAACTTTAAATTCATAATGCAGATATAGATTTTAATATTTTTATATAAGCATTTTTAATATAGACTCCCTTTTCAATTTGAGGGATTAAAAGTATGAGCCATTTGGAGGACACTCATACAAACAAATCAATATCAGTTTAAGCCATGCAGTATGAAATAAAATAAACTGAATTACACAGGATTATCTTATTGTTTTATTATGCAGTCTCATGCTCACAAAGTCAGAAATATAATTGTATATCTATCATACAAGAATTTGCACAAAATCAAGCAACCAATGCTTAAAAACTAATGTGAAATTTAAAATTACTTGGTCATGGAGACGTTGCAAAGATGAGGAATCTGATTTGGCTTGAATGACACCTTAGTCATCAGCTCAAATTATGGAGCAGAGATAAAGATATTAAGAAAGAACAGCAAAGTTAAGTGTAGTTGGACAACAATAATGAATCAGAATAATTTATTAAATATTTTGGAGAACACCATTTTAAGGCTGATCAGGTCAGTCTGAGTAGAAAACTAGGGGACAGTCTGGAAGATGAAGCTGATATAATGGTATTTACTGGTTAGACAGAACTATCCCTCTGAAGTTGAGATAATAAAGATTTATAAGTACTATAAAGAGGGAATAGCAATAGCTCAGATAAGACATGATTAATGTCTGACTGAGGATTTCAGAAAATGAAAGGTCATTGTAAGACCAAATGCAGGCAATGTATCATGGGTTGAAAATATACAGAGAAAAACAGAAACAAAAGTTTCTTGAAAGTCTAAGATTATTCACAGGGCTTTATTTTACCTAAATATGAGAACTAAGAAGAATGAAGACAGTTATCTATTTTAGGACCATGTTGTTTAATCAGGACAGTTTGAAAGAAAATCATAATGAAATACTTGTACTTGGTTTCTTGTGTGGCACAGCTACTTTTCTCTGCTTCTACACTCCTGTCTCTTACAAAATGGTTTTGTTTTTTTTTTT
>WBNH01003808.1:0-77243 GCA_013401255.1 Urocolius indicus
TTCTAGAATTCTGTGATTCTGTGGGATGTCACATCTCTACATTCTCAGGGGATGACTTTCAATCCTGAGCTAGGGCAGAACCCCATCGAGAAAGAAACGGAGTGTATCCCATTCCCATTGTGTGTCTGGGAGAGCTGGCTCTATAATCTCAAGGGAACAAAAAAAAGACTCCCAAAAGATTTAAAGAGGCTTTGGATCAGGCCTTGAATGCCTTTTCATTTTATCTTGTTCATATATCAAGTAGTGCACTCAGGTCTGAATAATTGCATTTTACCTGCTGAAAACATGGTCTGAAGACATAGCAGTGCTTTATTTCTTCTGATGGTGCATAAAGCATAAACATTGGGTTTTCTAAAAATAAATTTTTAAAAAGCCTCATTTTTTCCCCCCCTTTAAATATAATTTACAACAGGAAACATTAACTCATAAATCATAGGCACAAATTCAGATAGGACTGAAACACTATACTCAGCGGCAGGCAAATTACATCCAGACCACTCCATCAGCGTGGGCTCTCTCCAAGGGCATTGCTGGAAATATGTTCCTCATAAGGTGAGATCATAAAACAAAAAAAAAAAAAAAAGGGGGGGGGAAAAGTAAAGAAAGAGCCTGAGAGCTGTGAGGAAGGAGATCCCCAGAAAAGTCAGGCAAAGCCCTTGCAGTGAAGGTAGGGCTGGATTCAGCTCAACTCACCTCACCTCACCTGGCTTCTCTGCCATGAGAATCGTGGGGGTTGGAAGGGTTTTCTAGAGCTGCTCCAGCCCCAGCCCCTGCTAAAGCAGGTTCCCCTTGCTCAGGGGGCACAGGAACGTGTCCAGGTGGGGTTGGAAACCTCCTGAGAAGGAGCCTCCACACCCTCCCTGGGCAGCCTGGGCCAGGGCTCCCTCACCTCAGCACCAAAGGATTTTCTCCTTGTGGTTAAATGGCACTTTTTGTGTTCCAGCTCGTGCTTGTTACCCCTTGTCCCGTCACTGGCCACCACAGAAAAAAGTCTGGCCCCATCCTTTCAACACCCTCCCTTTAGAGATTTATCAGCATTAAGGTCTTCCCTCAGCCTTCTCCTTCTCCAGGCTGAACAGCCCCAGGACTGCAGCCTTTCCTCCTCACACACATGTTCAATCCCTCAGCATCTTGGTGGCCCTGCACTGGCCTCTCTGCAACAGTTCTCTGTCTCTCTGAGCTGGGGAGCCCAGAACTGGACACAGGACACAGGACTCCAGATGATTTTGAGAAGCAAGAGGGAAAGACCAACATTTGGCACCAATCTAGTAATTATGGGCACTTCACAGACATGCAGACCTCACCCCCAGAAACAGCAGTGGCTCTGCAGCGGCAGCCTCCAGCCCTCCTTTGGTTCAGGAAAGGAGCCTCCCAAATCAAGATTTAACAGCTTTATTAAGTGTCTGCTTCCTCTCAAATGACCCTTTAGGTCCTCACGTCCCAGCAAGTATTTAAGAGCTGGCCTTTATCAGGTGGATCATCCCTAAAATCTGGTTCAGGTTCCAGTCATCCAGCTCCTTTCTACTCAAAAACTACTGTTTTCAGACACAGTACAATTATGTGCACGAGGGTTTGGGCTGTTTTTTCGCCTTCAAATCTCGCAGCATGATGAATCCAGCAAACAGGGATGTTATCAGAGAGGATGTGTCAGCTGAGGAAACAAAAACCAGATGTGGTTCAAAAGAGGGCGAAGGGGAACCTTGAAATAACTTTCTGCTTGTTCAACACTCATCTGCACCCCACCACCCACCCCTGGCACCCAGGGCTGTGCGTGGCTGATGTTGGCAGGCTCAGGGAATATCTTTACAGTCCAAAGAGTGTCAAATGCCTCTTAGCTGGAGGTGTGAGATACCTGAGCTCTTGCCAAACGAGGCGTATAAAGGTGCATTGCATACATCCCCGTTTCCTTTTCAGTCCCTTTTCTTCAGTATCTGTGGTCCTGAGGGCAGGGCTTCCACTTCTCAGTGCAGGCTGTGGTTCTGCATTGGGGAAGGAAGATAGCTCTGGGCGTTTCTAGTTGCTGTGTGTTTGTGTTGCTAGGATGGGTGGCATTGCTGCTACGTGATGTGTGGAGCTGGGCATCCCTCGCCCAGCCTGGCACGAGGAAACGGCTGCTGCAACACACAGCCCTGGCACAGCCCCAAGGCTAGTGAAGGACATTAAAAAAAGCTTCATTAAAGCCGTGAAAAAACCCTGAGCACAGAAAGGAGGAATGTCTCCAGCACGCCAACAAATGTTTTCTTTCTGGCCAAGAGCAGACATGTGCTGCGTTTACTCTGGGGCTGTAAATCATCGTGGCTGATGGGGAGGGGGGGAATTTACAGCATGAGTGCCTTTTCCCCCTTCATATTCACAGCAAGTAACAGCCACCAGGAATGATATTTTATAATGCCCTGCTCTGTTACACTTGCACATGGGCATGAATAATGCAGCACACACTCCCAGACACTATAGATTGCTTATAGGCCAAATCCTTCTACATCAGCCATGCTTGGGGTTGAACCTGAGGTGAATGAACGAGGGTATTTCCCAGCACCCAGCACTCACCTGAACTCAGAAGCATCACCCCACAGCTGCCACTTTTGCCAGCTATAAGAAGTCCGATGTGTTTGACACAATGTGTGTGGAGATTAGGGGATGTTTTTTTTTTCCCTCCCCCAAAATCAAGGTGAAATTAGGTTGTTAAGTGATGAGAGTGTAAGTTTGTGCCCTCATTGAATTAGGATCATGGAGAGCAAGGTCAGGTAAAGCCTGGCAAGAAGTGCTGCAAAGCAACAGGAGCTTACTTCGGTTTTACATCAGCAAACAGCTTGAAAACACACAGGGGTGTGAAAACAAGAGGGGGAAATAAAAGAAGGTTAAAAAAAAAGGGTAAGGGCAGCAGTGGTGTAAGGAAACCCTTTCCTCACCTGGTTGGGGCTGCAGTGTGCAGGAGCTGCTCTCTCTCACTTTTGAATGGCCAAAGGGCTGGAGCACAGCCTCTTGCCAGGATGTGTGCATGGCTCAGGAGATCTCAGCCAAATCCACCATCAGCTTTGTGTGAGTGCTTGATAACATCATAGCCAGGGAGGTTTTACATGGGAATGTCATCAAAGGCATGGCTCCAAGAGCAAGCAGCTATGGCTGGTATGGCAGTGGGTGTGCTCAGTGTGGTGAACTTGACCCATTTGCCCATGCCACGAGGAAACCCAATGCAATGGATTTAAGCAAGCAGAAGGTGCATGAAGGGGAGGAGAAAGGAGATGGTGGGAGCAATGGACAAATGAGTGAGCAGCCTCTGCTCAGGGGACCCTCTAAGCTGATGACCAAAGTCACTGAAGAGATGTTCATTGGCATGCAAGAGCATGGATCTGCTTCATCTTCATGTGGCCAGCCTGGTTGCAGTCACTCCACAGGCAGAGGTCCAAGGCTTACAATGACTTCACCTTGTCCAGCTGCAGACTCACTTCCATCCCCTGGATGAATGCTCATCAGACATGAGTTCCCCCCATCAGCAGCCTGCAAGCAGCCAGTGGGCAGTCCTTGGGCACATCTATTAGACCAAAGACAAAACCTGCTCTTCCCATTTTTACTGCAATGACTGATGATAACAGTGGCAACAATACAAAACATCACCCAACAATAAAAACAGCTCCTGAGGCAAGCAGAGTCTAGCAAGGCTGTGCACGTCTTGAAGATCAGCCAGAATCACATTATAACGTTAAACATTGCATTAGACAAGAGCTGAATTAGATCAGACTAAACAAAAAGGATCTTAGGAGAGTTTCTCCTCCAGGTCTTCCAGCACAGCTTGTTTCCTGACCGATGGTGTTTCAGGCCCTGATCCTTTATGCATGAAGCTAGACTTTGTGCATCTGTTGCAAGGATGTGGCACAGCAGTGAAAGATTCCAGCATATTTTTAATGCCAAGGCTGGGGCCTTTCCCAAACCTTTGCTTCAGCTCTAAGAAGCAAACTGAAGAAGTGACCTTTTGCAGAAGCCCAGGGGGTACTGCATTGCATCGTCACCACCCCTGCAACAGCAGCCCTCCTGTCTGCTTGCAGCTAACAGCTTCAAATCCTCCCTCTCAAACCTCAGCCATTGTGTCTCACCCTCACTGAGCAAAACTGCCAGTAACAAGCACTGAAATGATTCCCTGTGCAGCTGCTAAAGCTGACCCATGGGCTCGGTCATGAGCAAAAGGGATGAACCGTTCACTATTGCACTGGAGAGAAGAGGCATCAGGACAGGAACAAGCCCCATTTGCACTTGGTTTGTCTCCCCAGAGAGACACACTGCTCTGTATTTGGCACAGTGCCTGGGGTTGCCATCTTTACCATCACCACCATCTGTCTGCACTTGATTGATCCCATTTTCATGGTGCTGCTGGGATGGGGCTCACATAGGATGGACTCTACAACAAGGAATAAGGATGGAGAGCCTGGGATTGCTCTTTCTATCCCATCCTATCCCATCCCATCCTGCTAAATCACCTCCCTACCACATGATACTCCAAAAGCAGTAGCAGAAGGTGTGAAAAACAACATTGGAGAAAGCCATGGTGGTGTCTCAGCCCTGCTTGCCTCCTCTCCATCAGCTCACTCCCTCTTTTAACACATTTCTGCTGTTTGTTTATATTTTAGCATGTTTTAAAAATACCAAGAGCGTGTTAAGAGGGAGAAACATGGGGAACATGAACTGGTGTTTCCTGCAGCATGGGGAAGTTTACTGACCACCAAACCACCCGCTTGCAGGAGCCTCCTCTGCCCCACAAACATTGCTGCTGCCTTCTGTTGCTCCCAAAAAGGAAACATGGGCGTTGCTGTGGGGCAAATACAGTATTGCATTCAGAATGGGCTACAGAAACACAGCTCTCAGAGTGGGAAATAACCCAGTAGGCCTCTTCCAAAGAGTATACAAGACTTTTTCACCCCTCAAAACTTCTTGGCAGCTGTAGACAAGAGCTAACACTACTGCAAGGGGGCAGAAAACCAAACCAGGCAGAGCTGGTGCTGTTTTCTGGGCTGATGAGCACAGGGACGTCCTTCTTTCTGCCTGAGCTGGGCCTTCCTTGCCATCCCTTGTCCTCATCTTTACTCATTTGGATGAAATAAAGATAGAATTGACAAATGCTGGTGTTTTTCCAGCAGCTAACTTTCAGCCAGGCTGTGGTCCTCCCTGCATCCATCATAAACAACGAGGCTTTACTGTTTTGAGAGCAGACATTGCACTGGAATTAAAAGGCATTTGTTTTCCCTCTTTCCATCCTTTCAATGCTTTTCCCTCTTGTTCTCGCTGCTCTCCATCAGCCCTTTTCTCTCCATCCCCTTAGAATCATAGAATCAATTTGGATGGAAAAGCTCCTGGAGTCCCAGCCCTCCCCTCGCCCTGCCCAGCCCACCACTACCCCACAGCCCTCAGCACCTCAGCTCCACGGCTTTGGGATCCCTCCAGGGCTGGGCACTGCCCCAGCTCCCTGGGCAGCCTGGCACAGGGGTTGACAGCTCTCTCAGGGAAACAGCTCTGCCTCAACCCCAATCTCATACTAAGGCTGTTTCCTCTTCTCCAGGCTCAACATCCCCCTTCATTCCCTCAGCCCCTCCCCAGCACCCTTGTGCTCCAGCCCCTTCCCCAGCTCTGTGCCCGGCTCTGGCCACGCTGCAGCCCCTCAGTGTCCCTGTGGCAGTGAGTGAGGAGCCCAGCACTGAGCACAGCCCTGGAGCTGCAGCCTCCCCAGGGCCCAGCACAAGGATGTCGTTGTTAGGATGCAGCCTGGGCTGTGGCAGAGGATGGGCTGGTGGTGCAGGTGGAGTTTGTATGAGCCTTGCACAAAGTTTTTAATCCTCCTGACTTTGTAGTGAACCACAGAGCTCTCTGGGTGGTAATTGCATACATTTCCGGGTTTTATCTCTGTTGGATTGCCTTTGGCATCTAGTCCCATAAAACTTGCCTGTTTGGTGAATGGATGTCATATGTCTCGAGGTGCTGGAGGGGTTAATGTAATGTGTAACCAATGTAAGATATATTTAATGATCTCTGAAATTGCTTCTGTGAAGCATCCACATAACTGCCACAACTCGATTTACTACAGATCCTGCAAATAACAAATGTAATTACTTTGGAATCAACATAATATTAGGTCAGATGGGCTCATATTCCCCCAGTTTACTTGAAACTTAATATATCTGAACCAAGTGCCTATCTCCAGTCATATTCCCTGGCTGTGCTCTCAGAAACAATATCCAACACGACTTCCCTGAGAAAAAAAGAATGCTTAAAAGACAGAATGCTGTGATATTAATTTTTTACCTGATTATGGGCTGGTTCCTAAGCTGGGTGAATGCACATTGGCATCGTGGGGTTAAAGCCTTACACCTTTCACGCTGGTTTCAACATCTTAGTAGTGTTTAGCAGCACAGTCAAAGGCTGCTTTGTTGTCCTCAGCTCCTGACATCCCTTGCTGTGCCTCCTGAAGGACAATCAGATGAAGAAGCTAAAGGAAATAACATACAATGGGAACGCTGACACTCACGACATCTCGGTTGGCTCCAGTGCTCTGTGCAAAGGTGTTTTCATCTGGGTTTGGCTCCTGCTTAACTCAAGCTAGGCTTGTGTCATCTGTGATCATAGTGGCCATAGAGTTGGCTGGGGAATCCTGAATTTTGGAGGCATCTCTCCTTCAGGTTTGGCCTTGGCAAGCCAAGGTTGGAATCCTTTTCCCACCCTGTTTAACCAGGGACTGTCACCTCCTCTATGCGTGAAGCTGGAGACGGCAGCAGCTGGACCCTGGAGGGAGAGGATCCTCTGAAAACTGAAAAGCTGCATCTGTCTAACAATTGTTGGATAAGGTATGCATCTTATTGTCCTCTTGAGAAGCTTCACTTTGCCATTGCTGCTAACCTGGCTCACAGGTCACACACATCATCCTCTTTTTGGAGGTCATGCAGGAAAAGCTCACTTTAAAGAGCCAGGGAGAGAAAAGAGCTCTGTGCCCTGTGTGCTCAGCTGTTACCTCTGAGACCTGAGGTTTTGTGATGAGCATCACATGCATGGCAGAAAGGGATGGGCTCTCCTGACCTTTCCCTAGTGCTGTGATGCTGGATATAGTGTCTGTGCCTAGAGAGATGCCTTCACCCTACACGTGACACCACAGTCAGACCGTGGCCAGCGAGGACATCCCTGCTGCCAGCATCACACCCCTTTTTCCTTTATCAACAGCAATTCCCTAAAGACACTCCTCTTCCAGGCAGACACGTGCACAATCGGTGCCTTCTGATTTTCAGCTGGGAACAAAGGGTTCATGCCTAAATGCTGAACCTCGCCACCTCCCCGGTGAAGGCACAAGGCCCGGCACCACACACGCGGCGACAGGCGACATAAAGCAGACAAAGGCACAGGGAAGCACTCGTGTTGCAGGGCTAATAAATAAAGCTCTCCACAGTCTCTCAAGTGGAGAAACATGATGGTTGGTTCAATAAAACAGGCTATAACAAGAGATTTATACAGAATCTATTGGATTTATTCATTCAGGGTTGCATATCTCTCTGCACAGTGACGTTTTTCTCTGCATCAGGTCCTTCCCCACCAGCAGCTGCTTATCACTTGGTGCATTTGTGTAGCAGGTGGGGGCTGAGGCACTCAGATCATGCTCACAGAGCTATTGATTGCAGGCACATCACAGGCATACAGATGTGTGTGACTTTCCTGCCTCCAGCAATGCATCTCCAAAATCCCCAAGACAGATAGTCCTCAAATAGAGGGGAAAAAAGACATAAATGGCAAAATTCTTGGCTATAAGCACTCAGCTGAGTGCAGCACCAAGCTTTTCCCACCCTGGCCACCACTTCCAGAGGCCTCTTTCACTCAAATGCTATGCTAAAATATTTCTACAGTAGGCAAAACCACAGCTTTAAATTGCTCAGATCTTGGTTTGGACTAAAGGTGGCTTAAAACAGTTCCAGGACACTTGCTGTAACCTGAATGCAAACCATTTGGAGCTTATGCAGTTGCACAAAGAGCCCACAGGCAGAGAAGAGCATCTCTCATGCAAAGGCTGGGACACACACAGCTACAGGTAAGACTATGGAGGTATATAATATGTGTATGTATATACACACCAGTAGCTGTCTGGGTCAGAGCAGGTGCTCCCAGTGTTTCTCTCACAGCCCTGGCTGTGCTATCCTCTCTCTGTGACTGCCAGTCGAGCCCAGTGTGCCCTCATAATGAGTCAAAATAGTCTAAACTCAGTTGATTCTCATTATGGATCTGGAAAGTGTTTGTTTGCTTTTCTTCTACAACTAACGAGCAAATGCTTTGCCAGCCCTGCAGTCATTACAGCCCAAAAGTTCTTCCTGTAACATAACTCTTATTTACTCAAAATAAATTGACCAGAACACTAACCCCATACCCAGTGCACCCACACTCCCTGCCTGGGTCAAAGGGATAATCCATTTCACCCAGAGGCACTTTCCACAGCAATCCAGTGAACGTATCTTAGGGAAGTAGTGACCAGTGAAATCTGGCTTTGCCTGGGTTCTCCTCCTCTTCATCATCACATCTCATTTAGTGAAACCTTGAAAGATTTCAGATGACCAAAACCTCGTAGAGAAAAAGACTGGGCCAGGAGGGCAAAGGGACAGGGTTTGTATGTCATGCAGGGAGCGGGGAGAGGAGATGCAGCGCCGGATCGCTCTGCATAAAGAGAAGGATGCGGCGGCATGTAAAATGCATTAAGCTGTCAAAATGAGGATCCTGTCTTCAATCATGCCAAGTCCCCCAGGCCTCCATGTTAAATATTGCATCGGGACATTTCCTGTTGGGCATTTAAAATAGAAAAAAAAAAAATGGAGAAGAGCAAGAAGGTAAAAGGTCCCTCTGCCCTGAGAGCAAGGGGCTGTCCCCAAGGAGAGCATCACCTCCTCAGAATCCAGCCAGCCACTGGACTCCCTCACCTGAAATAAGCACATTGCTGAATGGCCTTCTCCTGCACAGAATCTCAAGGGCTGGAAGGGACCTGGAAAGCTCATCCAGTGCAACCTCCCTGCCACAGCAGGACCACCTAGAGTAGGGAACGCAGGAACTCATCCAGCTGGGTTTGGAATGTATCCAGAGAAGGAGCCTCCACAGCCCATCTGGGGGTGCCCCCTCTCCCTCACACTGAAGAAACTTTTCCTTATGATTCTTTGGAACCTCTTTTGTTCTAGCTTGGAAATTTCCTTCCTTCCTTCCTTCCTTCCTTCCAACCTGGAGATGCTCACAGGACTTAATCCAAATTAATTGCCAAAGTGGATTAGTTAAACCTCATTAGATGCCCATGTAGAGAGCCTTTTTCAGAATTAAGGTGGCCTTAATTGAATTTCCTCGGGAGCTTAATCTGCTTCAGTCAGCTCATGGTGCACCTTGCAGGGCCAGCCCCAAGCAGGCTCAGTGAGCAAGGCAGCAGCCAGCCATAAGCAGCAGCAGGATGCTCGGAGACGGCCAGCACCCCGCTCCTTCCCGTGCCACCACAGCCATCCTACCCCAAAAAGGAGACAAAGCACAATATAAACCATTTGGGCACTAAGGGCTTGTTAGGCTTGAGAGTTTTCTAAAGGCTTTGCCTTCCTTCAGCCTGTGGCCACTGCCCGAGCAGGGCTGATGAGAGGGAGAACCACAAAGCCTGTTTTCTCCCAGGCTGCTAGCGAGAAGCATGAATAATATAACCACTGCTTTCTAAAAACTTTACAGCTTCCTTCACAAAGGCAGGAAAAAAAAAAAAGGCCAATAAATCCTGCTGAAAAAGCAATTCCAAATTATGGATTGCAGCCTGTCCTCTCCTGCTTTGAACTATGCTTCTGCTTCTGCCTATGAACTCATGTCTCATTACCGCCAGCCTGGCTGGTTGGGTGAGATAGAGCCTTAAATCTCAGCTCCTGTGTTTCCAAGGTGCACACTAACCCGTATCTGACCACACCAGCACGGCTCTCTGACTCCTTGCATGCTCACTTGCATGCGCTGATGCAACAGTTGCAGTGAGTAACATCCAAACTGAGGTCACCCAGACCCCAGCAGCAATGAAAGCAGGAGAGAAGCCTCTCAAAAACTGTTAGTAGAAGGCGATGTCACATCAAGGATTCAGATCAATTAGGCTCCCAGAATTTACCTGGCTCTTGGGAGGATTTGCTCAGCTCAGACATCTACAAGGAAAGGCGCTGAGGTCACACACAAAAAAACTTAAGTTGTACCTGATTTATTGTGTGTGGGTTGGGCTCCAAGTCACTGGCAGCAGCTGCAGTCCAGGTCCAGCCCAGCACATCAATGCCATCTCTGAAGCCAAGGCAGCACCTAGATACTTCACAGCAGCAGCAGCAGCAGCTCTGCACTGCTTATTTCCCTGGGACTGGCAGCTTCTGCAGCCAAAATCTCAGGTTTAGGGTAATTTCTCTGCTGACTCTGGTTTGCTGTGATCCAAACCTCGCCAGCCAGCACCATGCACATGGGATCTGGACATCCCTCTGGGAAGAGCTATGATCTCTCTGGAGCTGACAACCATCTCCAGCAAGATGCCAACTCAAGACAAGGAAAACAAGGGCTCAAGCATTCAAGAAGTCCTACCCAAAAAATGCCTTTCTGGAAAGCAGTAAAACGTGTGGCACCCCTCTCCTCAAGGCCATAATTCAATGTGGCAGCAAAAACTGGAACACGGGCGCTTCTCACACATCCTGACCATCAGCAAGCCCTTGTCTCCTGCTACAGTATCTGTATGAAGTTGTAAAGCCCCTGATTAAGGTGTCCAGGAGCAGTGACACCGCCAGCTCAACGGCTCCTGCAGAAAGGCTGAGGAAAAGCAATTAGAGGGCAGAGCCCGAGCAGCAGAGATTAGCGGCAGCATTTTGAGCGGCTTTGGCTCGTTGTCACTGGGTTCTTTTCTAATGAAAGCTGGAGCCAAGCAGATTAAAGAATCATGTCACAGAAAGGGGCTGATAAAATTGAAAAGATCCATCAGATTAATTACCAGGCTTAAAGGAGCTTGTCCATTTGTTAGAAACAAAAGCCCTGGGCTTCTTGCTGTTGAAATGATGATGATCCCTTCTCCAGCTTTTTTCCGCTTGACCATAGAATCTTAGAATCAATTTGGTTGGAAAAAGGCTCTGAGATCACAGAGTCCAAGCCCTGCCCTCACCCTGCCCAGCCCACCTCTAACCCATGACCCTCAGAATCTCAGCTCCATGCCTTTGGGATCCCTCCCCCCAGCTCCCTGGGCAGCCTGGCACAGGGGCTGACACCTCTCTCAGGGAGACAGATCTGCCTCAGCTCCAATCTCAACCTGCCCTGGGGAAAATCGGGCCATTTCCTCTTGTCCTGTCACTTTGTTACTCAAGAGAAGAGATTGACCCCCAGCTCACTGCAACCTCCTGTCAGGGAGTGTGAGAGAGTTCTCCTGTCTCCCCTCAGCCTCTTCTTCTCCAGACTTAAACACCTCCTGCTCACTCAGCTGCTCCTCATCACCCTTGTGCTCCAGCCCCTTCCCCAGCTCTGTTGCCCAGCTCTGGACACACCAGTACCTCAATGTCTGTCTTATAGTAAGGGGCCCAGAACTGAACACAAAACTGAACTGATCTTGTAAAACCAATTCATGGGGATGGTGTAAACATAAACTTGCCTGGAGCCCTTCCCACCTGCCTGCTGGGAATGCTCAACCAGCTGCATGCCAGCCTGTGCTCTTGGAGCCTGTTAGCATCAGCGTCCCTCTTTACTCTTTGTAGCACACTCCTTGCTTTTTATCCAAGTCTTGCAAGCTTATCCAGGTTGCTTTCCAGCCCTCACAGAGACCTGCCTGTGCGTGTACGATTTGAAATGCTGCATCAATATTTATCATAACTTTTGAGAATAAGGAATATTTTAATCTTAAAACACCTGCCTTGGTGGGGTGAGATTAAATAAATGCATAAATAAAAGATCTCAGCAGTGAACCTTTTAACTCCACAGCACCACTGATTCAGTAGAGGCAAAGGAAGGAAGGCAATGTCAGGGCTCCAGACCCTAAACCAATGATTCTGAGTTTTACTCATCTGTCAGCTCACCTGGAAGTAGCAGAGGACTCAGCCTCACACCATACCCCAGCCCAGCCCATGTGCAGGCTTGGACATTTCTCCTCAATAAGAGGTAATTCAGCCTTGGAGTTTGGGGTTCATGTAGCTCGGGAATGAAAAGAGACTCTGTGTTTCTTGTGGCTCTCCTGGCTGGGCACAGAGCCATGGCAGGGATAGTGGGCTTGCCAACACTCAGATCCAGGCAGCTCCAGCTTTTTATTGGAGTCTTCCCAAGAAATTCATAGCTTCATTCTTTTTACTTACAGGTTTTGCAGCTCCCAGAGTCTGAAAATAAATGTGGCCAGGCAGTGTCCCAGGAGCATGAGCTGCACGAGGGAGGAGATTGATAAAGCCATTGACAAGATGCAGCAGCTTGTTTGCAGGGCCAACGATCCACTTACCTCAACGTGGCTTCTGTTCAGCTTTACCCCTGAGCTTTAATCCCTGTGGACACTGAACTAACTCAACCTGGATGCTGCCAGCAGGGACATCATCCCTGTCCCCATGCCCACGTCTGTGAGGTGGTGTGCTGGGCACAGGGACTCCACCTTTCTCATTTCCTCCCATCTCTTTCAGTACAACAATTGATTCAGCAGCATTGATAACGTGACATCTTAACAGTTTAAAAAATTTGGGTGATTAGAAACTGGTAGAGCTGATATGGCCACAGGAGTATGTGTTCTGAAACTCCCTGTAAAGCTATCGTGGCACTCTCTGCAGCTAGTACCTGGGAAACTGCATTTGCGCCGCTCACTCCTTAAGAAGCTCATCATCTAGAGCAGTGCTCAGAGTCAGCTTCCACCATAGATGCAGGAGATGCTCTGAAACTCCACTTTTTTCTCTATTGCATGTCCTTCGAGCTAATTATGTCTTATTGTAGATCATGGGCCAGGGAAAACAACAGTATTTTGTTGTGAAGAAAGTGTTTCCCCCCCCGTGGGCGATATGAGCAGGATTTAAAACACTAAGTTTTCAGCATTCTCTGCCTGTGCAAGATCTCAGCACAGAGCAGCTACAAGGTTTGTAGTTGCTTTGTGTTTCAGGCCTCACTGGAATGATCTGCAAAATCAGGTTTCATCGGAATGATCTGCAAAATACAGGGCACTGATAAATCTGGATGGCTGCTCTACCTGCTGCTCACAGACCCTGCTCGACCTCAGCAGCCACAGATCAGACTTCTCCACATCTTACTGCTGCACAGCATCTTCCAGACCTGAGGCCAGGAATCCCTCCAGCGTGTAGAGATGCAAAGGAGAGGTACTGAGCCCCAGCACCCAAACTATTTCCCTAAAGCTGAGAGTGGCTGAAGCTCGTGGCTGCAACAAATAACACAGTCGTGTTTCTCAGGATGGTTGGTGCTTACATGGGTGCAAGTAGTAATCACAATTCTAAGCTTCCTATAAGCAAACCTTCCATATAATTTGCTAAATTTATACCAAACACAATGGGGGGGGTGTGTGTGTATGTGTGTGTAAAGGGGGATCTAAGTATGGAAGTCACTGTTTTAATATAATTGGCCTTTTAGATTAAAAGGCTCTTGTAATAACCTTTTTCTAAGAAGCAGAAATATCATAATTACAGAGCAGTGGCACATGACAGATAATGTTCTGAATCTGGAAAATTAACTCTTTGCTGTGTTTCCACTGGAGCAATCCTTGCCTGGCTGCAAAGCTAAGACCAGGCCACTGATATTACCCAGTCTCCCTCCAAAAAAAGAAGCTGTATGAAGAACAAAAGAGATGTGGCTCCTTCCCACTGGCAAGGTCTTGCCTATTTCCTACCCCTAAATGCAACTCTAAACGGGCACAGCAACCAGCAGTGTCCGCATCCCAGCAAACCCAGCCCTTTCCAAAGTTTACTGGTCTTTGACTTCATTCAGGAGTCCTCCTATTGCTGATTCAAATTCACCCTCAGAAACGAGTGAGAAAATACGGCACAACTTTCAAGACAGTGATCTCACAAATACTTTTCAAATCCCTAAGGAGGCACTCCTTGCTTATGATGGGTGTAAAGGGAAGATTTTCATAGCTCCAGGGTAGGGAATGTATCACCTAGCAAAGCCAAGCTCATAATTAGCTCTCAATTAGCTCTGCTACAAACAGAATCTAAAGCCTTAACGCTCCAGTGTCAGCAAGTCCATTTACTTTTTAAATACACTGTGTGGTGGTTTCCCTTTGAATACCGAGGTGCTACACATTGACCTCCAAACTCATACAATCCAAAGCTTAAGGGACTGGTTTCAGGAGAAGGCAAAGGACAAAACCCCTCATTAGCCTACAGCTCAGTTTTAGTAACTTGGGTTTCCCCCTCGCTTTGCCTTGGAAATCAATACCTTCTTTTTTTTTTTCTGTTGGATTCAGTAGAATATCAGCCTGGCCTGGCTGTGTAAGCATTTAGGATTGTGTAAGCATTTAGTACTGTGTAAGCATTTTTTAATATCCTGCCTATTGCAATACACATGATATATGTGGCAGTAATCACCATGCTCTAAAGGTGAAAGCAGCTCACAGGGGGGTTCTGGAGGAGGCCGGGGCTCTGGGCAGAGCCAGGACAGCACAGACCTAGGCTGCCCTTCCCTCTGCTTCATGCAGCATGTGGGAGGATGTGCAGCACATGGCCAGGAATATAATCAACTACCACAAAGGAAATGCTGTGAGGAGACAGAAATACTCCTCACAGCTCTCTTGCTGTGGTTTTTCTTGCAAAACTGCTGTGGTTTTTGTTGCAAAACTAACACCACCACATTCCATCGTAATGACTTACCGTGCTGTGCAAAGACTGAAATACCTGCTTTAGGAGCAATCAGGATGAAGTCCTGACCTCTGTGGTGCCCAGTGACAGGACAAGATGTGATGGACATCAGCTGGAACACAAAAAGTTCCATGTAAACACAAGGAGAAAGTCCTTTGGTGTTGAGGTGAGGGAGCCCTGGCCCAGGCTGCCCAAGGAGGGTGTGGAGGCTCCTTCTTGGGAGGTTTCCAAACCCACCTGGACACGTTCCTGTGTGACCTGATCTAGGTGGGACCTGCTTTGGCAGAGGGGTTGGACTGGATGAGCTCTAAAGATCCCTTCCACCCCTGCCATTCTGTGATTCTGTGAGGGGCTCTGTGTTTGTTTATTCTCATGGGGCTGTGGATATCACACCACCACACATGGGGTGAGTGCACACCCTGGTTTGTACCTCAGGAGACCCCCAGCAGCATCAGGGAAACAACACCTCCTCTCCCACCAGCACATCCCCAGCTCAGGTTGTCTGCAAGCACCTTCTTGCCACAAAAGCTGTTTTACACATCCCCACCACCACCACACAACACCCAAAGGCAAATCCTTCACCCTCAGTCTTTTGTCCGCCTTTGAAACGCCCGGGATGACTTTCCTGACTTACCAGTGCCAGAAGCTGTCACTCCAGTGTGGGTTTTTAGGGGGTGGCTTTTTTCTTTCACCATGGCGTCAAACCATTTCTGACCAGTTAAGGAGAAGATTTTAACATAAGCTGACTGGCTCGTACGGGCAAATCGCATCCCTCCAACGTTTAACATGGAGCTGGTCCCCATCACACAGCCCTCACTCACACTCCTGCTCCCTGCACAGAAATGAATCACAAGGTTAATATTTAAAATTGATCCATCACAGTACCATTTTTTTTTTGTTCTACTTAGCAACATGATGAAGGCATTTGAGATAACCATTTCCTCTACACTCCCTTTACGGGTTTTTACTGCAGCTTCAGTACTGAAAATAATAAAAAAAAAATGGAACCAGTAAATCAGACAATTAATCATTTCAGTCCAGGAAAGGTCCAGTAAATCACCCAAGTTTTATATCTCTCTTTTTTTTTTGAGCTTATGCCCAAGAGCCCAGAGATTGAGTCCATGTGCTGTTCATTTGGAAACAGGCAGTTCACATATTTGCGTGGTGACCTCAGCAGCCATCTCAGCCACGCAGCAGCCCCAGGTGTGCCGGTGGGGAGAGCGAAAGCTGTGACAGACACATGAGGAGATGATGTGTCAAAACAAATGTCAAGGCCTTGGGGGGTTCATCTCACCCGGCCCCAGCCATGCCCAGGTTTGATTTATCAAGCAGCACGTGCTCGGGTGAGTTGCAGGAGACTAAAGCAAAGGCAGAGCTCCCACGTGCCTTCATACCCCTGCTAATTAAAGTGAGGAAACACCTCGTCACACATCCCTAGCATCGGTGTGACTGGTGTCTCTGGTCCCCTGTGTGCAGCGTGTGGGAGCTGGGTGCTGAGCACCCTCCTCAGGGGGATGTTTTAGAGGAGGGAGATGGTGTGGCACAGGTGGCATTAAAGCGGGACAAGCCAAAGCCTTGTCTGCCACCAGCAGCATAACCACTGACTCCAGCTGAGCCTCCATTTGCCATTTTCTCCCCTCCTGCTTAATGATCCAGAAAATCTAATGAGAGAGGGGCTGGAGAGGAGTGATTGCCAGGGAATGGGCTCCAGCCTCTTCCCCACACTGACCCTGTCAGGCCCTGAAATAACAGCGTGCTCAATTCCAGCACTCACTGCCCCTCGCCATCAATCACAACCTGCTCCTAGCACTGCCAAACCCTGGAAACCTGCACCCTCGGGCCTCAGTGAGGGCTGGAGGGAGGCAGAAGCTGCTCCTTTGAGCCCCTGTGATCTCTTCACCACCCTGAGTTGTGGCTAGCTGCCAGCAATGACTGCGAGCCCAGCAGTGGGCAAGCCACCATGTAAAAATCTATTTGACTTTGGCTTCAGCTGAAATCCCCAAATAGCATTTGAAGGACTAAAATCAGTTAATGGCTAGGACTTTGTCTTCCTCCTGTCTCCCTTTTTTTGTGCATCTCATTTCTCCAACACAGCTAACTGTGCCTCTGTGTTTGGGCTTCTGCATTTAAAAAGCCTTTCCTGTATCGAAGCATCATTTTCACTCCATTCTGTCCTCAGATAAAAAGTACACTGCACTCAGCATCTTGGTAGCCCTGAGCTGGCCTCTTTCCTGTCTTTCTTGAGCTGGAGAGCCCAGAATTGGACACAGGTCTCCAGATGAGGTCTCACCAGGACAAAGTAGCCCTGACCTGCTGCACACACTCATCCTAATACACCCTAGAATGCCATTGGCCTTCTTAGCCCTGAGGGCACACTGATGGCTCATGTTTACTTTGTTATCAACCAGGACTTCCAGGTTATTAATTAACATTCCCAAACAATTAAGGAAGGGCTTTGACTCTCGTGTTTTAAACACAATCTCTGCTCTCCTCCCAGGAGCCATCAGTTCCCTCAGTGATCACTCAGCACATTCAATTTTATTCTCTGCTATAGATTTTCTTTGTTTCCTGAGTGTGAATTTGGTGCAAAACAAGGTGAGTGGGGGGGGAAGAGGGGGATACAGGACTCAGGATTAAAGAAAAGAAGAGAGAAATTTGTCTGGCTTTGTTCTGAGAAAACCATTTTTCCTATTGTCCCACAGTCTCCTTGAGCAATCCCAAAGAAGCTTCTCAGAGGTGCATCTAAAGGGAAAAGGACAAATTATTTATGACATACCTG
Source organism: Urocolius indicus (assembly GCA_013401255.1). Taxonomy (NCBI): domain Eukaryota; kingdom Metazoa; phylum Chordata; class Aves; order Coliiformes; family Coliidae; genus Urocolius; species Urocolius indicus. The sequence goes on from WBNH01003808.1 coordinate 17,581, forward strand.
CATGTTGCACTCTGCAATGGCCAGACAAAGGCCATTGTGTGGTCTTTTGACCCACACAACCAGACAGCACCATCACACAGCATAAACCCAGTTTGCTCCTGCATGGCTACAAGCAGAGACTCGGCTGCTTTCTGCCCCTGAGCTGCACATCTTCAGTAAGGGATGTAGGATAAAGGAGGCTGAAACTCAGTGGAAATGCTCTGGCAAATCATCCATGTGTTCAGCAAAGAGACCTTCAGCAAACCACCCCCCCCGCCAAAAACCCCAAAGCAGCTGGGCACAGCGGGAAGGAGGTTACCCAGGGATTACACCCAGTGATGCGTTAGGGATGGGAACGACTGGGTTTGGAAAGGAATGCCTGAAAAACAAAGCAAAGGGCACAGCTTTCCAGACCAGGGAACTGAAACCAAGGTGCTGGAAAGCATTGGTGTGTGGGTCAATGGGCACATCTCAGGGATGGAGATGGTGAGGCAGGGGCAGGCAGGGCTGTCTGCAGCAGGGCAGTCCCTCAGCCCAGCTCCAATTCCCTTCTGGCTTAAAACCACCTTTTTGCTGGCTGAATTTTAAGCTACATTCAGGGATGTTGAGGGAAAATGGTTTTCTTGCAGTGATGAGCAGGTCAGCTCTGCTTCCAAAGCCTGGCACTGAGCAGCAGTAGCAAAGTCAGGCAGAACCCAGGACTCTCCATGATGAGCAAAACACTTGAGAAGTAAATTCTTCCTGCCTCAGCCTAAGGCTGAAGCCCTGGTTTGTAGCCAAGGCAGCAACCAGCAAACCAAGGCATCAGCTGTTTTCCCAGTTCCTGGAGCAATGGTGGCACAGGCTGACACTAGGACCTCAGGTCTGGGTGCTGGGCACCAGCTTTTCTAGTTGAGACAGTGGAGATCTCTGAGGGACACAGAGGCTCTGGCAGCAGAAGAAGGAGAAACAAACAGCAAGATGCAAACCTGCCCAGAGGGAGCCTGGGAATTACAGGAGGTGGCAAAGCTCCGCGCCTCACTCCCCAATGCCTGCTCCATGTCACTTCTGACAACACATCCCCTCACATTGGGTTTCCCAGCCATGGCTCAGGAGTGTGAAACAATGTGTAAAAATCCAGGCTGCCTTTGGAACTGTCTTGCAAAGCTGCAAGGATGGAATATAGCAAAAGCTATAAAGAAGGGAGCAAGCTCTTGTGCTGGTAAGCTAACAGTTATTACAAGTATGAGCTGGGGTTACAAAAGCCAACATGACAGTGATTCTGCTCTGCCTAGACACTCCTGCCCATGCTTCTCATTAAAAAGCCCTGACTTTTACTTGCCAGGCTTTTGCAGCAGGAGGAGCTGGAGGGTAATTTGTTAGAAGAGGCCCAGCATGTGTTTGGCATGTGCAGGGATGGCATGGCACACGGGACCAAGGCATGGTGAGGGTGGGCATCTGCTCCCTCCTGAGCTGCTGGTTGAGTATTGCTGTAATACATGACCAAGGCAGAATTTGGAGGCTTGTTTAGACCCAGTTTCAACGTGCTGGGCTGAAGTGGTGAGAGCTCAGTGTTTTCCCCAGGGAACGGAAGGCTTCGGTGTGGGAACAGCCAGGCTCCAAGAGATATCATTTGTGTGCTGGCACTGCAGGAACTGCTTTGTCTCTGAAAGTCAACTGCACTCAGAACAGCTCAAAACAGGGAGCAGATCAATTTGGAAATGTTCCAAGGTTCTGGAGCGTGTCCAAAGAGGGGTGATGAACTGGGGAAGGGGCTGGAGCACAAGGGTGCGGGGCAGGGGCTGAGAAAATGGGGATGTTGAGCCTGGAGAAAAGGAGCCTGAGGGGAGACAGGAGCACTCTCTGACACTCTAGCAGGAGTTTGTAGTGGGGTGGGGGTTGGTCTCTACTCTCCAGTAACAAGTGACAGGAGGAGAGGACACTGCCTCAGGTTGCCCCAGAGGAGGTTGAGGCTGGAGCTGAGGCAGAGCTGATTCCCTGAGAGGGGTGTCAGCCCCTGTGCCAGGCTGCCCAGGGAGCTGGGTGGTGTAAGTGCAGGCTGGGACTGCAGGAGTTTTAAAGTTTAATGTTTAAGGTTTAATGATTTTATGATTCTATGAGATGTACATTATTTATTTGCTTGGATGTCTCCCCTTGAAGCATTTACTTGCTCTACATGTGGAGATTATTGTCACTATCACCACACTGATGTTATTAATGTTATTCTTCTCTTAAAACCCTGACAAAAGGCCGGGTCCTAATCTGTTTTCTGCAGCAAACCCTTCCCACCATCACCTGCCAAAGGAGCGGGGCCCTTCCCACGCACTTGCCTGACCCCTCTCAAAAGGCTCAGTCAGTGGCTGCCTCGTCCTTGAGAAGATTCATCTTCTCCAGGTTCAAAGCCAGGTCTCCAAGACGTGTCTGCTCCTGAAAGGATGAGTTTATAGGACTTGACAGAGTTGGCTTTTTCCCCTGCGAAGGAAGGAAGTTACTTTAAGCTTTATAAAAAAAAAAGCAGAGCCATCTGGCAGTGTACAGCTGTGGAAATATTAGATGTCCAATTATTTATAGAGGTACCTGCACGGGGATGAGTTCAGTCCTTCAGCCGCCCCAAACTTCATCAGGGAACAAAGAAAGAAGCTCTTTGGATTTAAAAACAAGCCTGCAGTTCACAAAAAAAAAAAAGAAGTGCCTGTGGGTCAGGGAGGGGGAGGCAGCATCGTGTTCTTTGTTATTTGCAACCTCAAAGCAGCAACAAGTTTGTTTTCTGCTGGTGGTCCCTGTAAAGGGCATGGGCTCATATTATAAGACCTCTGGCATCTGAAAGCTATTAAAGTGTACAGTCACAAAAGCCCCAGCCATTAGCAGAGTCAAAACAAAGCTAAGCATAGCCACAGATAATTAACCAACTCTTGTTGCTCCTTAAATCAATAGGGAGAACTGTTACAGGAACAAACAGCCCGGTGTGTCTCTGGGGAGGAGGCTTTGCCAGGCAGCCACCCCCCCGAGCTGGTTTCCAATGGAAATAACACTGGCAGGTCCTGGGCTTTAAGATCAGGTTTCTCTTATTTGCTTCTAGGAGCTATTTTAATCCATGGAGAAGACCTCAAATGGAGCTTGTTGTGGTTTGGAACTGCTGGCTCTGAAATTTCAGGATGGGGAGGGATGGGTGAGCACTGTGGGGTCTGTCTGGGGCTTCCCCATGCTGGGGGCAAGTGTCATGCACAGGAGTGAGAGAGGAAACCTTCTGCAGGCCTTTGATGGAGAGAAGGTAGGCAATCTCTGCAGAAATCCTGCTAGAGCATCGAAAGCATGTTTCTTTTGGGGAAAACATCAGTGAGGATGTATTTTCTATTGGGACTGGCAACTGAAAATGTTAATGCACACAATCAACACAGCAGGAGGAGGTGCTGGTGTCCCTCCCAGCTGATATCTGAGTTGTTCTTCTCCCATCCCTTACAGTTGCCAAACTCCTCCTGGATCCTGGTTTGGGATNGCAGTGAGTGCAGGCCTTTGATGGAGAGAAGGTAGGCAATCTCTGCAGAAATCCTGCTAGAGCATCGAAAGCATGTTTCTTTTGGGGAAAACATCAGTGAGGATGTATTTTCTATTGGGACTGGCAACTGAAAATGTTAATGCACACAATCAACACAGCAGGAGGAGGTGCTGGTGTCCCTCCCAGCTGATATCTGAGTTGTTCTTCTCCCATCCCTTACAGTTGCCAAACTCCTCCTGGATCCTGGTTTGGGATGCCAGCCCTTGCCCGTGGCTGAAGGATCTGGGGCTGTTGAGCCTGGAAAGAAGAAGGCTCAGGAGAGACCTTCACACTCTCTACAACTCAACGGCCTCAAGTTGCACCAGGAGAGGTTCGGGCTGGATGTGAGGATGAATTTCTTTACTGCAACGGTTGTGAGGCATTGGAAGGGGCTGCCCAGGGAGGTGCTGGAGCCACCGTCCCTGGAGGGGTTTCAGAGCTGGTTGGGTGTTGTGCTGAGGGCAATGGGCTGGTGGGTGATAGGGCTGGGACAGAGGCTGCACTCCATGAGCTGAAAGGTCTCTGCCAGCTGAAACCATTCTTTGATTCTATCCCATCCTGGAGCCTGCTGCAACAGGGCATCTCACAGAGCGCAGAGGAGGTTAAAAGCAGTCAGGGAGGGTGGATGAAGCAGTGCCCCAGGGCTCAGCTCCTCTGAGGCAGCAATTAGAGGCTGAAGCAGGGCCCCCACACCTTCACTGCACTGCTTTGAAACTCACACCAAGAGTCCAGATTTCTCCATCACCCACAGACATGAGACCTCAGGGAGGGACCATAAATTTAGGAAAAGCTTGATAAATGCTCCCACTACCTTAATTATCCCAGGAGCAGTGATTTAGTGCCTACGAGGGATGTGTCTGGCTTTTGGCAATAAGTGCCTGTGCATCCCAAATTACCCATTATAAATTAATAAAGGAGATGGAAGTTAAATGGAAATCATCCCTGCTATGTATCTTTTCTTCCTGATACGAATACAGTATTAGCAGAAATATATATATATATGTATTATATACATGCAGTAACACATTTTTCAAAGGATTCCCCTGCCAGTACTACCTACACTGCATTTCCTTGCTGTGCCTGAGATTTCAGCCCCAGGGTTAGTGTGGGTCTGAGGACAGGGCTGAGAGGTTGAGGGAAAAGATGCAGAGTGGTGGCATCGCTGGCATGAGCAGCCCTGCAGAGAGTTGTATTGGTAACCCTCCATTTCAAACCAGCATTTGCATGTTATGGAAGTGGAGAGATGTCAAATTCATCACCTGAGCCAATGTAGGAAGGAGTTTTTTTCCCATGTTTTGTCAGAAAAATGTGTTGGAAATAGAAACAAGTTGCTTTTTACCCCTTTTCCTTTCTCCTTTTGTACAAAGGAGACTTACAGACTCACAGCCAAGCACATTTGCTAAGAATAAATGTTATCTCCTGTTTTTTCTTAAAGTAGAAATTAAAGTCTTGTCAGCTCTGGGAGACTGGGAAGGAAAGTTGTATTATAATATCACAGGAGGCTGAACACTGGGAGAAGAAGTGGGTTTAGGCAAATGGTTGAAAAATGCAGCTTTAGGTCCTGACAATCCCCTACGAGCACTGGGTGAGTATGATGTCTCATAAAATTCACTTTCTTAGGCTAAGGCATCACAGCTTGGATGGATTAGATCCCACCCAGCCTTTTGGCAAAATGAGGAACAACCAGAAAATACACTTCTGTTTCCTTTTAACACCCAAGTTCATTTTACTGTGTTGACACCAGGACCCAGAAGACAGCTCAGTCACACAACAGCCCTTTTCTCATTAATTGTGACCCAGTCCTGCTATTTGATGCCATTTTCTCTTGATTCCTATGGACCACGACACGCACCCTTTGCTGTTTTACCACACTCAGGCCCTAGAAAAGTTCTGCAGTCTCAGATGTCATGCCTGTGCTATCACAGAATCATTTTGGTTGGAAAAGCCCTTGAAGCTGCTGCAGTCCCAGCTCTCCCCTCACCTTGCCCAGCCCAGCACTGACCCCTGGCCCTCAGCACCTCAGCCCCACGGCTTTGGGATCCCTCCAGGGCTGGGCACTGCCCCAGCTCCCTGGGCAGCCTGGCACAGGGGCTGACAACCCTCTCAGGGAAACAGTTCTGCCTCAGCTCCAATCTCAGCCTCCCCTGGGGAAATTTGAACCCATTTTCTCTTGTCTCATTACAAGGGAGAAAGACCACCCCTAAGCTACAGCCTCCTGTCAGGGAGCTGCAGAGAGTGCTCCTGTCTGCCCTCAGCCTCCTCTTCTCCAGGCTGAGCACCCCCATTCCCTCAGCCTCTCCCCAGCACCCTTGTGCGCCAGCCCCTTCCCCAGCTCTGTGCCCGGCTCTGGCCACGCTGCAGCCCCTCAGTGTCCCTGTGGCAGTGAGTGAGGGGCCCAGCACTGACACAGCCCTGGAACTGCAGCCTCCCCAGGGCCCAGCACAGGGGACAAACTCTGTCTTGCTGCTGCTGCCACCCCACTGCTGATCCCAGCCAGGATGCCACTCGCCTTCTTGCCCCCCTGGGCACGCTGCTGGCTCATGTTCAGCTGAGTATATTCAGCTCAGCTTTATCCTCTGCCTCAGCCCCAGCCTCTCTGCAAAGGTCTGTGCACAGCAGATGGAGGTTCCCACTCCAATGCCGCATCCTACCTGTCACCAGTCCAACACTTTAAAGGCATTAACTTACTCCATCTGCTCTTGCAGCTTTCTCCTGTGCTTTACAGAGTAATGGGGAGTCGAGGTTTTTTTTTTAATATAAAATGAATGAAAAGTTGCTTTGTAAATTCGAGGCCAGAGCTGACTCATAATCTCTGCTGACAAATTTCTGTCAATATTTACTGACATACCCAGAGATCTGTAATGTTTAAAGTATCAGCTTTTACGAGAAAGCTGCTTTCAGGAAGCGTCTGGAAGGGTGTAATGCACTTTCTCACATTCCCTCGTTCATTTCTGCTTCATCCTGATGATATATACGTGGAACGTGAATGCCAGTAAAAGGGAGAGGTAAGAGGTGCTGGAGTTTCAGCTATGAAGCATCACTCTGCATCTGTAAACACAGAAGCAGGGCAATTTGTAAAGGGGGTGAAGCTGGTGAACCTTTGCTCTTCTCCTGGGTGTAAAATAGGAACTGGTTTTTTTGGAGGTGGGTGGGGTTTTTTTGCAGCTCTCATTGGCACCACAGCTTTCTGCTTCACAAGCCACATTTCCCTTGGCAAGCCCAGAACACCCATCATCTCCAGCAGAGGTTCCACCTGCCCCCTGCGGTAGGTGAGCAGAAGTGAGGTGAGGGATGGACACGTGCAGGATTTCCCTGGGTTTCCTGCCATCCAACACACCAGAACGTGGCATTGCATTACCAGCAGGGGCTTTAAATCAAAGCAGCCTTTCTCAATCCATTATTTATAATGAATCAATTATTAACAGAAGTAGCTGTTTTCACCCCTAATAAATTATGCTAAACTCTGCTTTAACACGCTGTACCAATATGTACTATAGAAACAACGTCACGTGTTTCACTTCAGGAGGACTTCTGAGCAGCCCACTAAAGGCTTTACTTACCAGGGATTCTGAAGGGCTGCATTCACATCAAGCTCAAGCAACCAAACCTCCTCACCACAGGTGATTTATTTGGCGAGATACAGACACTGCAGTAAATCTCTTGATAAATACCCATATCATTCACACTGCAACGTGAAGAAATGTCTTTTCATCCTGCTGAAGACACAAAAGCCTTTTCCTTTGCACTTTTTCTGCTTTCTCTTCTTCAATGCCAATTGTCCTCCTTCTCCTTTCTTTGCAATTCTGGGTCTTGTCTTATTGTTATGTTTCATGCAGGAGGATAAATAAATAACTGAGGTGCTGTGGAGAGACACGAGGCCTAGGAGCTCCTCTCCTTTTGCTCCTGCTCTCTTTGCTTCCCACAAAAGCCATATTCCTTCTCCAAGGATGGCTGTTTCACCAGTAAGGATGTGTGGCACGGGTCCTGTAAAATCAGGATATCCTTGAGGCACCAGGAGAGTCTGAACTGCAGCGATGGAGCCGGGCAGCACACCAAAGCAGCATCAGCCTCTCAGACACCCCTGATTTTCCTCCTTCCCCCATGCCATAGTGGTTCTACCACTGTCCCTACTTCAGCACCTGAGGGGTGTTATTTTTCCCTGACATCTATTGCTTTACATTGCTTAACTCCCTAAAGCCCTTCTCCTTGGATGGAGATTTTAGCACTGATGACAGATGAAATTATACTACCCCATGTTTCATTATTTTCCACTTCTGTTCCCCTTGGCCAGCAGATGTTAGAACACACGTCTTTGTTTGAGAGAGAGGCTTTTCTTGCAACATCTAGCATTAGCAGCTGCCATTCCTGAAAACTTCAGTGCCAGTCAGCACCAGGATTTAAGAATTTAATAGACAACACCTAAAATGTGAGGTGGCTATGTCAGATTACCCCTGGGTTAAACTCACTGTGCCTCTGCACAGGGAGAGAGGGTAGCTGCATCCCTGCAAGCAGCCCCATGACACCTCCAATACCAGGGGCAATCCTCCCCAGGCAGGACTGCAGGATGTAAAATTTACCCTCTCATATATTTTCATTAGTTTTCCTGCACAAACATAAAAACCCAATCTGTCTTTGGCCTGAATCCACGTAGCCCCAGCGTTGCTCTGTGGCATTGGCGGTTCCTGCTGGGATGTAAGAACTGCAATCAGAATTCAGCTTGTGTCATCACATCAAAGCACATTCCAGAGACCTCATTTTCATTTTAATGCCTCTCTTTCCTTACTTTTAGTCACTTTGGGGTGGAAATGCACCATCTGCATGACAAGCAAGTTCCCTGCTTTCAGCTTTCCCCCCTCTGTGTGAACCTGAGCATCCAATGTGGATGTGCAGTGGCAATCTGTGGTGTGTGTTCCATGACAGACCATGCTGTGTGTTCCATCCCCATGTGCCAGCTCCCAGAGACAGCCATGACCACAAGGTCTCTATGACAACAATGCACAAGCCCCGGGCTGGCTGATGGTGCATTTCTTCCGTGTACAATGGAGCATCTCACACTAGAGAGGAATATTTCCCCTCAACTAATAGAATCATAGAATGGTTTCAGCTGGCAGAGATCTTAAAGTGCTGGTTGTATTTTTCTCATCATCCTGCTCTGGTTTTGCTTCTTGTCTGTTCTGTTGCTAGTTGGTAGTAGAATAAACTGCTCTGATTTTCTTCCATAAGTTGAGTTGTTGGGTCTGTTTTGCCCAGAATCATAATTGGCAATGAGCTGTCCCTGCCTTTATCTCCATCCACAAGGCCCTTGGTTATCTCTTCTCCTCTCTCCTCCAGGTGGAACAGCCCCAGGTTCTGCAGCCTTTCCTCATCAGAGAGATGTACCAGCCCCCTGATCATCCTAGTAGCCCTGCACTGGCCTCTCTCTAGAAGTTCCCTGTCTCTCTTGAGCTAAGAAGCCCAAAACATTATTCCTGCTTCTTACATGGCTTTCAGCTTTGCTCTTTTTACATTTCTCTGCATGGTTTGTTGGGTTTTTTTTATGTCCCAAGATAGGATTCAGAGTCAATGAAATGGGAAATTCCTCAGGACCGTCTCTGGACAACCCCAGGTCATTCCCATGGGGCAATACTCTCCAAGCAACAATGTCAGTCCCACACCACAGCTCAGAGGTTCAGCCTCTGCCCCTACAATGGGAATCTCTCATTGTGCAGGTAAATTCTGTCCTGTCAGACAGCTGTCTCTGACCAGGACATTCACAGGCACACGTGCAGACCCAGCGCTAGCTAAGGCCAATCTTTGCAGCCACCAAATGTGCCAGGATGACCCAAAAAAAAGCCCCCTCTTGCAATGAAAAACTTTCTGCTGCTTTGTTTTCGTTGGGAATTGCTCCAAAGTGCCTTTTGCATCGGCTGGACCCCCTGGATGCAGCAGGCAGAAGGCAGCGGCCGCAGCCGTGGTGCAACTCGTTAAATCGGAGCCGTGCGAGAGGAGAGCCGCGGGGATGGCGCAGGATCTCTCCCCGTAATGAAAGACATCCCAGAACTCAATTTGTTTTCCTTAACGAAAAAGAAGGTTCAGAGAGGATCTGCTGGCAGCCTCTAATTACTTCTGGAATTTAAATGTGATAATAAAGGGCTCCCCGGCCGGGCAGATGAAAGCGAGCACAACCCGGTGCCTGCAAGATTCAAATCCAGGTTTGAATTAAGAGCATGTTGTTAGCAGTGTAGGTTATTAACCACTGAAACGACCCAGGAGAAATCTTCTGATTTGAAGAGGTGTGGGTTTTTTTTTTTCCCCCACTATTTCTAAACCTAAAGCTTTAGTTCAAATAGAAAAGGTCCCCAGGCATGTTTTACACAGGAGCTCACGCTAGATAATCATTATGGCTTTTTTTCTAACCTCATAAAGTATTAATATGCCATCACCCTTCTGCCCTCCTTTTATATATACTCTACTCATTAACCAATGATTCTTTTTCCCCAGTAAACACACAGAGTTTCTTGCACGTGGGGTCAGTTAGGAGGTTATTAGCAATAACAAGTCAAGGGCTGTGTCTATACAACACCCTGCTGAACGTGGTAGGAACCATCTGCGGCTGAGGGAGTGTCCACTGCACATCGCCCAGCCTGGCAGCAAATCCCTGCTGACAACACAGTTGTTTTGCCCCCTGGATGTTGAAAGGGGATGCTATGGTCAGCGTGACAGCTTGGTGGGAGGGTGAGGGGTCAGTGGATGTGGGTGCTCCTCATTCTGCTAGGCGCAGGCTTGGCCAGAGCCATGAGCAAGAGCTGCTGCTGAGAGGATTGACTGCTCAGCAGGCTCTCAGGGAAGGAAAAGCTGGAGAAAATCACATTTCTAGCCTTTCCAGCATTAAGCCTGAGCTACTCACATCCGAAACAGCAAATCCACGGGGAACTCTGTCATTTGTAACACTGCCTTTCTTTTGACAAAGCTCCAGCCCTCTGTAGTGGTGCGAGTTTGGATTCAGCGCATGGGATCGACTCCTGACACGTTCCGGTTTGATGCCAGAATTCCACACCACAACCTCCAGAATCCCTGGGATTTATATCAGCATTTCACACCTCTGTCTGTATGGTGCTGGAAACACCCCAGGCAGATGCACGTTTCCCTTATCCTGGCCTGATGGGGGTTGTTTGGGTTGGTCCAGGCATGATGTGAGCCCACAGAAGCAAGCTCTGATCCTGCTCCTTTGAACTCCCTAGCTGAGAGACTGCAGGTCCCATCAGCCAGAAACACTTCTGCCCCTGTCCTCACGAGAAAAACCTGAACACAATGAGTTTGGGCTTTCATAGCATCACAGAATCATGAAGCCCTTGAAGCTCCTGGAGTCCAAACCCACCACTAACCCATGGCCCTCAGCACCCCCATGGTACTTCCTAACATACACCCAGAATGTGACCCTGGCTGCACAGGGAGATCTGTCAGTGATTTGAACTTCCTTGGTGCCGTTTCCTTGCCTTGTTTCCTCGTGGTTATCTTGTTGTGTGCTCAAAAGCAGTGGAACGTGTTACTATGATATTTGTTGCTGCAGGTTCTGGGGGCTGTTGTGATAAACGAGACACCAATGACACGTGTGCCAGAAAGCATTACCAGATCTTGGCCTTAAGGGCAGCAAAATAAAGAAATAACTAAATCCCAGAGTGCTACAGGAGATTAGAGAGGTGGAATAAACGTCAGTTGTAGATGCTGCACACACAGCCTCTGAAACATGCCCTGCTGCGCTGCTTAATTCTGCAGTCTGAAACAGGTATCTCCTTCCCTTGAGAGTGTGGTGAGTTGGAAAGGTGGCCCTTGCTTTTATGTGCTCTGGTGTGATCCATTATGCTGAAGCATCAGGTGACTGAGATGTGTGATACAGAGCCAATTCTACCGAGACTCACCCAGAAAACACCACTGGAGCATCTGATCTGTGCATCCATCACCTCCAGCTTGGCAAGAGCTTTACTGGGAGGGCTGGGAGAGCCCCAAGACACTGCTTCTCAGGCAGGACACCCCACAGGTGGGTCAAACCATGCATCTCCCACCTGCTTTGCAGGAATTTATCACCTGCTGCTAAATTGATTTCACATGGCTACTTCCCATGCATTAAACTGCAGCTTTCTCATCATATTCAAATCCTCATCCAAACCATCATCGGGATGGTTTCCAAAACCTTTTCCCTGTGTTGAAAGCTATATGAGTCTTCCTGATAGCTTACACTCTAGAATCATAGAATGGTGAGGGTTGGAAAGACACTGCAGAGCTGCTCCAGCCCCAGCCCCTGCTAAAGCAGCTTCCCCTGGCTCAGGGGGCACAGGAGCATATCCAGGTGGGTTTGGAATCCTCCTGAGAAGAAGCTTCCACAACCATTGCTTTAGCAGATTGTGTTAAGGATGGATAACAAAGCACCAGCTTTGTGGAAGATTCTAATCATCCAGTGCTATATAGCTATGCACAGACAGGTACAGGGAGATGCAGGTATGTATGTCCTGAAGCATCCAGCATGCTATCCGTTTTCAGCTGCTTACCAGTGTCTATGATATTCTGGTTATTCACATGAGTGCCTGCTGAGCACTTCATCTTCATGACACCAGCTGGCACGTTAGCTCTTAGGCTGCTAGATTTTACTCTGAGGAGAGCTCTCTTTTTTTCTGCCCGTTTTAATCACTTTGTGTCCCAGTTCACCTCATTTTCTCTTCTGCCAGCAGACGAAATAGAAAAAAGCAGAGATCCTCCTTCTCTCTTTGATCCCCTTCTGATATCTAAAATACCACACTTTATCAAACATGTGAAACAGAACTCGCCCCGTCTCGTTTAAATGCATATCACAAATCAACTCCTTTAACAAGGTGACAGCAAAAACACCCCAGAGCCTGTTTCTCACTTTGTCTTCTCCTTCCCCTAATGTCTCTGGACAGAGGCTTTACAACAGCCTCTGAAAATCGAGTTGACATCCTCTGTGTTATCCATTGTTTTATGTGTTTTTCTACATGCACACTTGATTTTTTGTCTCTTACCTCCAAGCTGTACTTACTCCCTCAAGGCCAGCACAGGCAGTGTAAGCAAAGAAATCATTTTCAGGCTGAATAGCCTTTGTATCTGAAGGGCTCTTCCTCCCAGCCTCATCTTGCTGCAGGCTGGTGTTTAAGGGCTTTGCCCACATTGTTTGGTGAGGCCGTGCCACCTGCACACAAGGTCCTACCAAGACAGACGGAGGCACTACCATGCAAGGTCCTACCGTGATGGAAAGTGCTGACACCATGCAAGGTCTTACCATCTCACAAGGTCCTACCATGATGGAAGGTGCTACCACCATGGCAGGTGCTGCCCTAACACAAGCTGCTTGGTGAGCAGCTCAGGCAGCATTATGCTGGAAAGCAGCCCTTAGGAACTGTCCTGTTGCTCAGAGGAGCAGATTAACGTCACCACTGGTCCCCTCAAGAGCTTGTGCTGCCCTCAGGCCCTCAGCCCACTGGGATGCTTGTGCTGCTGCTGTACAGGGACTGAAACAGAGGCTAGGCTCTGTTACAGCAGCTACTCTTTCATAGTCTTGCAGGCCTGGCCCCAGAGCCTGCTGTTTCTCAGCAGAACATTGGTCCCAGGTGGTCATTTTTAAAATGCATTCATAGAACATAAATCAACTGCAATTTCAGGAACTCTGGTTGTGTTTTGTACTTTTCTCCAGTGCAGCAGTTGGTACAGAATCAAAGAATCATAGAGTCTTTTCTGCTGGGAGAGATCTTTAAGCTCATGGAGTGCAGCCTCTGTCCCAGCCCCATCACCCACCAGCCCATTGCCCTCAGTGCAATATTCACCCGGCTCTGAAACCCCTCCAGGGACAATAACTTCACCATATGCAGTGGCAAGAATGCTCAGAGACTCGATGCCACACCAGGACACATCATCATCTCCCAGAGGTTTAGTGATCTTTCACCAGTGAAGGCTGTGGCTGAGGAACTCTTCTGCCTTTGAAGAGACTACACAAAAGCGACACCTCTGTGCACAGACCCATTCCACTCTCCAATAAAACTCTGCTCCCCCTTTTCATATTCATCAGCCATCAGAGGCTTTACAGCTACATGAATCCAGAAAGCAGATAGAATCATAGAATCACAGAGTCATTTTGGTTGGAAAAGAACTTTAAGCTGCTGGAGTCCCAGCCCTCCCCAGCCCAGCACTATCCCACTATCAGCACCTCAGCTCCACAGCTTTGGGATCCCTCCAGGGCTGGGCACTGCCCCAGCTCCCTGGGCAGCCTGGCACAGGGGCTGACACCTCTCTCAGGGAAACTGCTCTGCCTCAGCTCCAATCTCACCCTTCCCTGGGGCAACTTGGGGCCATTTCTTCCTGTCCTGTCGTTCATTATTGGAGAGAAGAGACTAACCTGCACCTCACTGCAGCCTCCTGTCAAGGAGTGTCAGAGAGGGCTCCTGTCTGCCCTCAGGCTCCTCTTCTCCAGGCTCAACACCCCCATTCATTCCCTCAGCCCCTCCCCAGCACCCTTGTGCTCCAGCCCCTTCCCCAGCTCCGCTGCCTGGCTCTGGCCACGCTCCAAGTCTGGCTCCTCTTCCCATAGACAAGGGATGGGCAAGTTTATTTTTCTGTTCTGCTGATGCATGAAGCAATGTTTCCATACATCAGAAGCTTTGGATCCAGGCTGTGCAGCATCAGCAGCATTTACCTGTATTACCAAAAGCTGTGTGAATAACAGCCCTGTGGCTAAAACCAATCTCACCCAAAGCTACTCTACCAGTGAAGTTTGTTCAAGCTCCACTTACCCAGGGCTGGCCTGGGAGCATAAAGAAAGCTCAAAAGCTTATTAAACATCAGGATAGTCTAGCTAAAAATGTGCTGTGAAGAGCAATCCACCCTGACAGACAGACTGTTGCACTGTCTGCAGTGATTCACATCTCTCCTTTCCAGAGCTCTACTTCATTCATTATTTCCTACACACTTCTTGTGCTTTTTATGTACATTTAATTACAATATCAATCAAAGAACTCAAAAGAAGCTCCCATGCAAAAGAAGTTACCAATCTGCAATTTGGGGAAACGTTAAAGCCTCTTTATTCTGTTTGTATTGAAATATTTTAATGTGTTTCTAATGCCTGGGCACTGACAAAGTGCCTTTTCACTCCAGCCAATAATACATTGAGCAAATATTCTCCCACGTTTGTCTCTTTCTCAAAGAGTTGAATTTCTTTCAATAAAAACCTTCACCCAGGTTATAGAGAATGTGACAGAAATTGCAGAGGGCAGATCTGTGCAGTTCACAGGCATTTTTGCACCAAAGCCCCATCGCTGTTACGAGCCCCGTTGCTACAAAGGTGCTTCTGCTGCCACTTCGTTTCTTCAGGGCTCTTCTCAGAGGATTTCCCTGAAATCCATGGAACCATAATCTCAAGAATCACACAATCTCAAGGGCTGGAAGGGACCTGGAAAGCTCATCCAGTACAACCCCCCTGCCAGAGCAGCAGCACCTAGAGCAGGGCACACAGGAACTCATCCAGCTGGGTTGGGATGTCTCCAGAGAAGGAGCCTCCACAACCCATCTGGGCAGCCCCTGCCAGTGCTCCCTCACCTGAAGAGTGAAAAAATTCTTCCTTGAAGAACCACATTCTATCTAATGGAGCAGCATTATCTTCAACAAAACCAAGTGTCTGGTGATGCTGGATGCCTCACACCTGCATGACAGAAATCCTTCTGTTGCCTCTCCTGGCACATCAACAGCCTCAGCCTAGTGAATGTGTAAGCAGAACGTGTCGCAGATGATTTAGTGGACGCAGAGTAAGTGCTACCCAAGGATCAGTGCTGCTGTGGGCTGAAAGGAGTTGCTTGGGAGCTCAGGACAATGCATTGCTTAGAAAGGGCCATGCAGTTTAACCACCAGGTACTTGAAGAGCAGCTATTAACCTCCTTAGAAGTAATAGTGGAGGCTGGCAACTGGCTATTTTTAACCCAGCCAAAGACTGTAGGCAGGTTACTAAATCATGTTTAAAATGCCCTCTCAGCATTTCCAGCTAATTACTGTCTGCTCCAAAGACAAATCTATGTTATTAGTCAAAAAACAAAGGCAAAGCACAGCTCCCCCATCACTTATTCCTGGATGGCCACAAGCGGGGCCAGAGTTTGCCAAACACAGACAACTGAATCCTTCAAAGAACAAGAAAGAACTGGTGTGTGGGCAGCAGTTTAGCAGGATTAAGTCTGAGTCTGGGCTGAAGGACAAGACTAGATGCTGAGAGGAGAACTCCACGTGGGTTTGGGGAAGTGCCGCACACTGAGGAGTAAAGTGAGCAGCACACCTTCAGCAAAGCCCTGCAAGGGAGATGGTTTTCACCTCAGGACAGGGATCGGCAATGAACAAGCCCCATCCTCAGCAGATGCAGCTTCAGGGGTAGGAAGAATAACAAACAGGGTGTTAGGGCTGGGAATTTCTGGTGGTTCTCCTGCACCCACAGGCAGTGCCAGGAAAAGGTGAGGCAAATTCATGGAGAGTAACCTTGTCCAAGGGCTGGTCTGGGTCCAGCTCACTGCTGGAAGCTGGGAGAGATTGCAAAGGAAAGGAGTATTTCTTTTCTGCCCCAATCAGCAGGAACCTGAGTGGATGCCCTTGGCGTGTCCCAGTCCCTCTCCTCCCATCCTGCCTCTCGATGCAGTTTCACAGCTGAGTTAGCTCAGAATCCTCCTTTGTCCTGGACTTTCTAACTTCCTGTGCAGTTTCTCTTCAGACAAAAGTGGAGATGGCTGCCAAAATGAGATACTCAAGGAACTCTGTGACTTACAAAATTGACTGTTACCACGTGACAGCCGCAAACATCTGGAAGCCATCTCTCCCTGGTACAGCCTGGCTCCGTGTGGGAATCGAGCGTGCTCAAATATCAGCCTGGAGCAGAGGTTAGGCTCATTTCTCCAAAGCAAAACAACTCCTGCAGCAACTGTTTTGCAGATAATTACAATTTTCAGAGAAACAATGGAAAGAAATTGAAATCATCAAACCAAAGCAAGGAGCAGAAAGGATTTTAAAAGGCTTTAATGATATTGCTTTTAACCCAGGGAAAGCATTTTCCTGCCTTTTCCCTCCAAGTCAAATGGGAAGTGTTTCTCAGCTGCACGTTTGAACTGAAACGCTGCTCCTCAGGCAAACCATGAGTTAACCCATACTTGGAGCTGCTCCCTTGGGCCATGCACAAGCTGAGCAGGAAACCCTCTCAGCAGGATATCTGGTGTCACCACACCAGTGTGAGCACACCTGGGTCCCAGCGAGGTGCATGGCCACGTGTCTGTCCCTGGGCAGACTCAGGAGGACAAGTCCTCGGGGCAGAACAGGCACCAATGTGTGTTTGAGCTGGGGCACAAGGGGCTTGTGCATCACCATTGCAGCTGCCCCAGTCTCAGACCTCAAAAGGGTTTGCTGGTTGCTCTTGAAGTGTGGGGTTTGAACCAATACTGCTCTTGGATGGTGACAATATGGGTTGCTGAGCCAAAGGTTTAGAGAGCTGATGCAGATGGGATGGGAAATACTTCTGTCATGGTGCACAGGCTCTTCAGTCTGCAGTGCTGACCCACTCAGACAGTGTGCTATGGGTGAATATCATTGAATCACACTCTCCCAGAATTCTGGGCATACCTAGTGATACCATTTTTGTGACAGAAATACCACCATGGATTCCACATATTGACATCAGATTAGTATATTCTTTTCAGTCAGTATGATGGAGAACAACACTTGGTCCCTTACCACACAGTCACAGAGCATCACCCAGAAAAGGTAATCCTGAAAAAATCCTTAGGCCATGCTACCGTGCAACACATTGGGGTGAGACCCACCCAGGGAGACTGGTGAGGATCCACTGCTTGGATGAAAAGAGTGTAAACAACACTTTACCTGCTGAGAACAAACCTTCTCGCCCACTATTCAGATTAAACTGGTGGGCTGCACATTCTCTGTCACTCCTGTTGCACTGATCCCAAATCCTAAAATATCATAGGATCACAGAATGGTTGGAGTTGGAAGGGACCTTTAGAGCTCATCCAGTGCAACCCCTCTGCAGAAGCAGGTCTCACTTACATCAGGTCACACGGGAACGTGCCCAGGAGGGTCTTGAAGAGCTCCAAGGAAGGAGCCTCCACACCCTCCCTGGGCAACATTCATGGAAGTTGTCTTCTGTGGTCAGTAAGAGCAGAGCTGTACAATTAGTGGTCTGCAATCTGTCCCTCTGACTAGTGAAATATTATTACTTTGTATAGAGGACCAGATCTATGAGCTGCAACCACAATGCTTCTCCTTTCCCTGTGGCCACCGAGAGCATCCCCAGGGCACAGCTGGAAGCGTTCACTCCTCTCCAGAGCAGTCAAGAACCAAACAGGCCTTTGGAGCAAGGTCATCCCTTTCCCTAACTTTGGAGTGATACTTTACACTCAGGCAGATCTCCTGCAGACCTCCCAGCTGACTATGCACAGCTGAATCACTCTGGATGAAATATTCAGTGAGTCGGAGGAGGAAAGCACAGGAAGAGCCAAGCAGCCTCCTGAGAGAGGCATGGGAAGAGAGAGGAGGAAGACACCTGCACTGCCCAATTAATATTTAAAGATGTAACAGAGAGCTGGGACCCTCTTAGCAGACTGCTTAGGAAAAACTCAGCAGTGTTTTAATGCAGAGCCTCCCTAGCTCCCCGAGCAGGTTTTTACATGCATAAAAGCTTTTGCCCAGCTCTGCTCCCTTCCCCTGGCACCACAATGAGTCCCTCCTCTTCAAATCATTCTCACATTAATTAGACTAGGGTAAACTAAGAGAAGGATCAATGTGCAGATGCTGCAGCCACTTAAGTTGGCAGGAGAAGCAGCTCGGAAGGCCACGTAGATCCCAGGAGGCCACACATATTGAGGTTTGCCAGTGGTGGGCACATTCACAAGCTCCACAAGAGCAATTTCAAAGCTGTAAGCATTAACTTCATAGAAATGGCAGGGTTTAGCCACATGCAAGTTGCACTGGAAACCATGTGAGAGTCAGTTTGGGTTTGTTTCTCAAGTCTTCCACCTGCATGTGACGAATGTGGACTGATAACAACAGCTTCTGCTCTGCTGGCAAAGCAAGTTCTTCTGCATTCAAACCCATTAAGAAGGGCTACGACTTCAGGGTGTTTTTCCTTCCTCCATATGCTCTGTGCTCTCCAAGCAACTCTTTCACCTGGAGCTGCATGGTTTTGGAGACCTCATCCCCATCCCAGAGGCACAGCAGCACTTCCCTCTGACACTCAGGGCATGTCACTGCTCTGACTTACTGCTTGCTGTGCCATCTCCTCATAAATTAAACCAGCAATGCTAGAAAGAAACCCCAACCCATTGCCATGACCTGCAGCACCCTGCAGCTGCTGTCCTGGGAAGAGCTCAGGCTCTGGGTAGTACCTGATATAAGACCTTGCACCACCTCATCTACAGATCCCCATGTCTGTAAAAGCTCGCCTGCACGGCGTGTGCACACACACTGGCCCCGTGGGCACCAGCACTGCTGCTGCCTCAGAAACAGGATCTAATCCCCATCCAAGGGGTATCATCCCAGAAAAAAATTGGGAAGACCATGGTCAAGCCCTGGCTACGATTCCCCATGCTACAGCCTCCTGCCATATGTGCTCTGCAGCAGGGCAGTCATAGAATCATAGAATCCCAGCATGGTGGGGGTGGGAAAGGCCCTGCAGAGCTGCTCCAGCCCGAGCCCCTGCTCAAGCAAGTTCTCTTCGCTCAAGGGGCACAGGAATGTGTCCAAGTGGGTTTGGAAACTACCAAAAAGGAGCCTCCACACCCTCCCTGGGCAGCCTGGGCCAGGGCTCCCTCACCTCAGCACCAAAGGACTTGCTCCTCCTGTGCCAGTGGCACTTGCTGTGTTCCAGCTTGCGCCCCTTGTCCTGCTGCTGGGCACCACAGAAAGAAAAGTCGATTATCTGCCTTTCCAAAGCCATCTCTGTTTCACACAAACCACAGATGATGTGCCAAAACCGTGCTGTAGGGAGGTTGCCTGGTTGCTCAGCAACTGCACTTGTAGTGAGCAGAGCTCAGGGTGGTGGGCAGCTGCCTGCGAGCCCCTGCTGGAAAGAGAACGAGGTCAACATTTGGAGCAAGCTATTTAAATGGAAAAGCAAGCACTGCTTACCAAGCCTGGGCAAAGTCCAGTTCATTTGAGCAATAAAAGTCAGCAGCACGTTGTTGCAAGAGTGGGAAAACATACTGAAGTTTGCCAGCAGCAAAGCTTTGGGTGGAAAAGTATCATTTTGTTTTCCCTGTTGTTCACTGCTCCAGTTACCTGTTAAAAGGAAGGGAATAAACAGCATGGGACTTAGCCAGAGTGCTGTGGCATCAGGAGTGGCTGTTGTTGTGAGAGCTCAGCCCATGCCAGCTGGGCAAGTGTGAGCAGTGCCATGGTCTGTGCTTCCCCCCTACCCACCCAAGAGCTGTGGACACCATGAGCAAACTTGCTTCATCTTACAAGTGGAATGTCCAAGGGAGGAAAACATGCTTTTGCAGATTCAAGCATTCAGCTTTCTTTTGCCATTGCTTTGCTCTCCCCTTCCTGCTGGTGGCCCCTACAATCCACCTCTCCTGCACACCAAGTGTAGCCCTCCAGGTTACCGCTCTGGAAGTGGCAATTAGGCTGATCCTGGCATCACTTTACAGTTTACAGAATGTTCCCCTTAATTATTAAACATAATATTTACAACCCATCACTTCAGATTCCCTTTAAAGCTGTTGCTGTGCTCTGAGCCCCATCTGTGGCTGCCTGATCCTGCTTACTCCTGCTGACCGGCACCTGCAGACACATGGTCTGTGTACCCAGCAGACCAAACCAGAGCCAAATTCTTGTCTTTCTCACCTGTTCCTAGCTTTCCAACCCAACTCTGGTCATTTTATGTCTCCCATTTCTTGCTTTTCAGTAGAAATCACATGCAGTGACGGCTGCTATTCATTACATACCCACGGATGTGCAAAAACATGAAGGAATTGCTCCCAGTAGGTACTGGGGGGTTTTTACTCTTTATAATGTACTCTTGGAAGTCATAATATTTCAAAGCACATTTATAATATGTTTGCAATATGGGTAAAAAGATTACTTTAGTCTCCTGGAAAATGTAATTTTCCAGTAATTGGTGTTCTCCTGCAGTATCTCATAGACATGCACTAATCCCTCTCCTCCAGCCTTGCATCTGTCTCCATGCTGTGTTACACTAAAGTACGGTGCTGAACTTCCCCAGTAGCTCTGATTTCTAAAACCCCAGCAACTCCTTTTACAATCAGATTTCCACCAGGGGCGGAGAGTTTCTAATGACCTATTTACATGCTCAGAGAGGTGGTTCTGTGCCCACGGCACCCGCTTTCAGCTTCTCTACCATTTGCACAGCTGCCAGCTCCCCCCTTCACTGCTGCAAGTAGCTTGTCCAAAAACAAGCTGGTGTTTCTCCTAAGACACTGCACCTTCATAGCAACAATGATTTTGGGAGTATTATGGGCATATTCTTGAAAGTGAATTCGTGTTGTGGTAGCTAAACATCTATTACCTGCAAAGGCAGAAAATCAGAGCCATATCGTATGAACTTGATATGGCTTTGTTGTACTTAACATGGAATCACAGAATGGTAGGATTGGAAGGAACCTTTAGAGATCAAGTCCAACCTCCCTGCAGAAGCAGGTTCTCCTCGATCAGGTGGCCTAGGAACATGTCCAGGTGGGTCTTGAAGGCATCCAAGGAAGGAGACTCCACAACCTCTCTGGGCAGCCTGGGCCAGGGCTCCCTCAGTGAAACACTGAAAGAGTTTTTTCTTATATTTAAATGGAATTTTTTGTCTTGCAGCTTCAAACAGCCCCAGTTTCCACAGCCTTTCCTCATATGAAAGATGCACCAGTCCCCTCAGCATCTTGATGGCCCTGCACTGGCCTCTCTCCAGCAGTTCCCTGTCCCTCTTGAGCTGAGGAGCCCAGAACTGGACACAGGACTCCAGATGAGGCCTTACCAGGAGAGAGTAGAGAGGGGGAGAAGAACCTCCCTTGACCTGCTGGCACCACCAGATGCCATTGGCTTTCTTGCCCACGAGGGCACATTGCTGGCTCATGTTTAGCTTATTATCAATCAGAACTCCCAGGTCTCTCTCTGCAGAGCTGCTCTCCAGCAGTTCCACCCCTAGCCTGTTTGTGACTTTGCTTGTAGTTGTGGTTAATGCATCTCTACCCTCTCTGCATTGAGGAAGGCGTATTTCTTCTGCTCCTTGGGCAAACAGGTGAGGTTTCTGTGGGTTTTGCCTGATTTCCTGTGCAAGCTTCAGCCCTGCCAGAGCCTTTCCTCCTGTTCCAGGACTGTGGCAGGAAAAGGTAAGTATCTGCTGAGATTTTAATTGGTTCATCAAAACCTTGTGGGTATTGTATTAATAATTAATCCAACATGAGTCAACATAACTCAACATAGCCGTGTCTCATGGAATAAGAAAATACAAAGAGGGTAAAAGCTGTTCCTACACACTGCTGCCTGTGCAGAGCTGCTCCATGCAGGGCAGACTTTTCTCCACTGAATGTTTAGTACACATTTATTTTCCAGTACAACAGCTGATTATCATTCTTTGGACTTAAATGAGCAGTCTAATTTCTCTTACATAAACGAATCTCAGACCTCCTGTATGGTAATACCCATGTTTTACCCATGCCTTTAGCCTTCAGCTGAGTTTATTCTCCTCTGAGCACAGAGGCAGCACACAAGCCCCTCACTTCCCACAGCACCTGAGATAAAGTACTGCAACACGTCAACGTGCTGTGGCAAGAAACTTGAAGACAAAAGGGGAATTAAAAAAACACAACAGGAAGACAGCCCAAGGATATTAGAAGGTTCTGCATCCTATCATGATGGAAAATCATATCAGAAAACATGCCAAAACTCACTAGTGCATCTTCACCCATAGATGAGCTGCCCAGCCACCTCGATACTTTAATTTCATACACCACCAGTTCCTAAGTGAACGGATACAAGGATGTTCTAGACTCCAAACATCCCAGTATATCTTCCTCTCCTCTCTTCACCCCAACATCATTATAATAAACTGCCATGCTAAGAGTTAGAGCTGAAAGAGTTTCCTGTTGTCTAAAAGAAACTTGAAGCTCAGCCCTGCTTGTTGCTGCCTGCTGCCCTTTCCCGGGGTGCTGGGAAGCCAGCAGAGGTGAAAGAGAATCCCATCCTTACACATCACCCAGCTACTGCTCCAAAGCAAAGTCCTCAAAGGCAATTATCCTCTGCTTTAACCTCTAACAACCTCAGCTCAAAGGTCAGTGCCCAATAAATGAGATTTCTGCTCAATTGTCTAATCACCATTAATCTTGTTAGAGAGATCCTCAGCTCCATCTGTTCTTTCACAGCTCTTACTTGCACTTTTCCCATTGCTTCCATCCTTCTTCTTCCTTTTAATCTCCTAGGACTTCTCCAAACACATTTATGTTATCTTTTCCTTTTGATGTATTTGGAACCTCCATAGACTTTTTTTTTCCTGTAAAACAAAACTACATCTCAAATGTTTCCAATTTCTGAGTCTCCCTTATCCAAGGTGCCACAGCCTTGCGTTGAAAATGTCTCTTTTTGTTTAAGTTGACACCCCATGTGTCCTAAACCTCTGCTAAATCTGCACGAGCTGTCTTTCCCCACATCCTCATTCTCCAGCCTCTAACCCAATAGAGTCTAGTTACAGAAACTTTTGCACCCTCTCAAGACCTTTCCCTCTCCACTGCGCTCCCCTTATATCACGTTTTGGCCAGTTCAGAACGTAGATGTGTTGAATCTCTTCTCCACCTTTTTGGGTTATTTCACCTCTCCTCTTTCTATGCTGCCGTGGCTGGTTGTGAACTTCCCCTTAACAAAAGATAAGAAGCTGTTCTCCAAGAAGAAAAAACAAACCAAACAAAGGAGCAGAATTATGCTGTGCATTCTCTTGCAGTCTCCATAGTGTTGATTCAGTCAATTGTCTGCTGGGATTGTCTCAACCACAGGAGAAAGAGATGCTTAAAAGGGAGGGGAGGAAGGAAAGGAAACCTTCAAAGTAGTTGTGTAGAACAAAACTGGAAGTTTGGAATCCTTACACATGTCATTTTTGTGTCAAATTGTAAAAACCCCTGGCATTATCCCTCTGACAGTCTCCATGCCTATGTTTCTATATTTAGCAGATCAGAGATAAGCTTAATAGCTAGCTTGCATTTGCCATCAATGCTCCTAGGACAATGCTCTGCTGCTCCACCCTGAACTTCTGTTCACTACTCCAACTGTTTTAAACAAAGAGAAGAACAACCTTAACGCAGATCTCAACACTTTTCTTTAAATACCTGCCCTGCAAGTGTTCAAATTAAAGATATTTGGGGCTTCCTGCTCACAGCTTTAGAGTTATTCCATAGGAGAGAGGTGGGAGAAACAATCTTAGTTACCCTGAAACAAGGTATGAAATAGTAACAGCTAGCAGTATGCTTCTGTCACAAAGACACTGGTACCCAGTTCCCTTATTACTACATTCAGTTCAAAGGATTACTAGTGAGATCAAAATTGGAATGCTTTTTCCCCCTGCTCCTGGTTTTCATGTGGGCAGGAGGCTCTGGAAAGATGAAAAGTGGCTTCTGCTGCTTAAAGCCCTCGTCTTGCTAAGAGCTGAACAGGAGCTGCAGGGCTCAGAAATCAAGGGTCTGAGTACTTCTCAGCAAGGAGGAGGCATGATCTGTATGTGAACAGAAACCTGAAGAGTGCCAAAACCTTGCCTTTTGGTTTTGTGCAAGTAGGATGCCAATAACAGCCAGATAAAAGCCCAGAGAAGACGTTCAGGCTGCTACATACATCAGCCTCAATCTGCATCCACGGCAGGGTTTATGCTGCAAGGACAGGAGAATGCTTTGCTCTCCATCCTGCTTCCATCCCCTTGCCCCCTTCCCAATCCTAGTCAGAGAAGGAAAGCTGGTAACACCCACCTTGTCAAAACAGCAATGCATCCTCCAGATACACTGCTCTGCACTACACAGCTGTACAGACTGTCTCATCATCCTTGTTAGCAAGACCACACTGTTAATGCCCTCAGAGCCACTCAGGAAAACATGGCTTGAATATTCCCCATTTCCTCCCTATTGTCCTTATTCCCTTTTCCCTAAAAACTATAGGCCAGGGCATACCCAGCCTTTTACTTTCTTGTTGCCAAAAGTGCACAGATATTGCTTCCTGAAGAGTTTTCTGCTTTACCCTCATGTTCAGGGGCCTCATAAAGGGAATAAAGTGCAGCATTGGGGTAGGACCTTTCCTGCAACATGGACAGAGGCCTGGGTTTGTGCTTTTTCACTCTTCTCTCTTGCTTTTAAAGTGCATTCTACTCATGTTTACGACTATTTAGAGAAAAAGACTCTACTTGCCCTGAGAGCTGGTTATGGACTTGTAACGATGAAATAAAAGGCAGAATGATTTCATCTTGGCTATTGGTGATGGGCTCAGGCAGACAGTAAAACAGTCCCTGCTGCATATGTGGGTTGTGCTGAACTGCAAGCCCACAATCTGTTTGCTGTAGGAGCAGAGCCTTGGAAGAGAAAATGACCATTTAAGAGATAGATGAAGAAGACTTTAGAGAACAGGGAAATGAGACCCCCCCACCCCCGTCCTTCAGCCTGTGGCTTAGGTCAAGGGTCTAGAAACTGCTGGTGAAATGTGGGCTTGAGCAGAGGAGCAGCACCTGAATGGTTTCCAGTGCAGCTAGAAAAGGACAATTCCCATGGCTGACAGCCCTACAGCAAAGGGAAGGAGCAGGGCAGGGAAAAGGAGCTATAATCCAATGAAAGATGTGATTACACAGGTCACTGAGTTCCCTGGAAAACTGGGAAAACTGCATGGTCTGGTTTCTGTTTGGAAAAGAAAGACGAATGTGAGCTTTGGAAGGAATTAGAAGGTGTGTGTGTGAGTGTATTATTAAACCTTTGCCCATTAGAGCAGCACATCTGTGTCGTAACTGAGCTGGAAGACAAGTTCTTGGGACATATGGCTGCAGAAACCTGCAGAGACAGGCAAGCAGAGGGATGAGCCAGCTCTAGAAAGCAGCAGAGGAGAAAGCAAGCCTGCAAGGATGCTGTAGCCTGACTGACCTCTCCTGTCTCTCTCACAGGCCACACACTGCTCTAAATATGCCTGCTGATGTTCCAGCCCTTGAAGGAATGACTATCCCTGCTCCCTGAGGCTCCCTCATGGACAGCAGCTGCCTTACTCCCCCTATTAAACCCACAGCCTCGGGATCACACGGCGGGGTGGTTTCTCAAGGCATTCAAAGGCACTGACATGCTGGGAAGGGGTCCTGGGGCCCAGCATAAACACAGACTTCCCTGGACCATCCATCACCTCTCTTTCTCTCCTCTGCTCCTGGCTGATGGGCCTGTGCTGAGAAGCAGGAGCCTTGCCCCAGACATCCTGCAAGGCTCTGAGGTTTAAAGAGATAGCTTCCATCCCTCCAGCCTCACCAACCCCAGCGGTATGCCAGCTCTCCCAGGAACTCCCCTCCAGTTTGAGGGACAAGGCAGTCCAAAATGACTCCCAGAAAGACCAAATTCTCCCTATCCCATCCTTGTAAGAGTGAAACAAAGATTCAGAGTTGATGAAGCATCTACTATAGCGCTTGAAACGAGACTTGGGTCTCAGAGGGAAGGTCTCACAGCCAGCAGCTTTCAAGAGCGGGCCTGAAAAAGCCTCAGCTTGTCCAAAAGCCACGTCCTGTTCAAAAGAGACATCTTTCTGGAGGCCAAAACGGCAGCTGAATGGCTCTCAGTTTGGTTCATCACCAAAGTCAGCACCGATAAAGCCCCAGTCCTGCACAGTACTTAAAACAAAGTACTTGGGGTTAAGCACGTGTTTGGTCAGGGCTGAGGGAGCATTACCAGCTCAACTGCAGCCTCTTAGCATGGAAATGACATTTCTCTGTTGTCCTAAACTGAGCACTGACAGCTTTCTCATGCCTGGCTCTGAAAGCCAGAATAATGGAGAGCTGAATAGGTGAACCTGCTTCTGCAGGGGGGTTGGACTAGATGATCTCTAAAGGTCCCTTCCAACCCCTGCCATCCTATGAATGCACTGAAGCTGATTTTCCTTCTCTGCTGTAAATGCAAAGGGGTTTGGCCTTTCCTCCACAAACCCCGCAAGGCAAAACTGAGGGGTTTGAGGGATTCCAGCAAAGGTCCCACTGATAACTCCTCCACCTGCAACAGGCAGCTTTGGGAGTGCTCCATGCACCTCTCTGGGATCCTTTCAGACAGGGATTTCAGCTCCTTGCTGTCACACTTCAGCAAGGGATTAAAAAAAAAAAGAGGAACTCTGCTAATATTTAAGAGAATTCATTGATTTCACCATGCCTCTGGAAATCAGTCTTCAGTCCACCCCAATCTGAACCAGGGGGAACAAGTCCAGCCTCTTACTGCTAAGGATGGCCTTGAGAAATACCTTCTCAGCAACACGCCAGGCTTCACCTCTCTGCCAGCGTACCTGCACACAAAGAAATGACATCAGAAATTACTTCCCTCCATCTCAGTAAAAGCACATTAGGAAAAAACTTCCATTTCTAGGGGGAAAAGAAAAAAACCAACCCCAAGACTTGACAGCTGTGTTGAAATTACCTCTGGTAATTTGAAGTGAGTGGAGAGCTTTTTATATTCGATTGCACCAAAAAAAAAAAATGTAAAGCGTGGCACTTATTAAGCTTTTATGTCTGACATTCAGTCTGGTACCTGATGACATCTTTCCAGCAATCTGGAGATCATGCAGCTAATGTACTTGGAAATGGTGGAATTAGGGATGGTGGAAAGTCATTAAATTGGAAATGAAATGGGCTCTCTTGGTTCTGGAAGGTAATCTTTAAAGAAGTGCCTGTGCAGGAGTCAGGAAACATCTCCCATATGAACTGTCTGAGCTTTCCTGATCTTCTTTTAATAGTGACAATTAGCTGACTTGAGAATCACACTGACTTTGCTGTGATTAAGGGGGGGGGGGGGGTAACCTGCAGACTCCTACAAAAATGAAGCATCGAGTCCTCCTCACCATGGGCACCAGCCCACAGCCTCTGTCTTTGAGCTTTTTGAGCCTGATTTCAAAGGTTAAAACAAAAAAACAAAACAAAAAAAAATGCCATGCAGGTGCTGTGATGCTCTGGCAAGCCAAGCTGTTTCCTACCCAATCCTTTTTAGCAAGAAACATCTAACAGCAGATCTCAAGGCTGCCTTTGAGGGGAAATTGCAAGGAGGGACCAACATCTCACTTAAAATCCACATAAAAATAAAGAATGCAAAAATAGCTGAAGGAAAAAAAAACGTCCCTGTGAAGTGTTTAGGCCAAATTAACCAGCCTAGCAATGCTTAGAGCAGCGTTGCTATGGTTTCATGCACCAGCAGGATGCTCTGCCATCTATGTGGAATCCCAGCCACAGAAAGGGTGTTGGATTTACCACCCCACAGCTCAGCAGTGATCCCCTGGCACATCCCACCGTGTTCCTGTGCTACCTCTGCAAGCTCACGTGCCATCCACTGCTCTGCAGGAGGCTGATAGGTGACCCTACAGTGTCAGAGGTGCAGCTGCAACAAGCTAAAACCCCTCAAGATGCTGCCACTTGCCACGCACTCTGGGATCAGCCAAGCTCTGGCCTGAAGCAAGCAGCACGGGGGACTCACTGAGGTCTTAGGAAAACTCTTGGTTCCCACCTTAGGGCTGAGCTGAGCAGGCTGCAATTCATTCACGTGGTGGTGATCTCTGGGTGAACCTGAATGGGCTTTGTGTGAGTATCAAGCGCTGCCAAATCTCTGGCTGCGGTGACCAGCTTCAGCTCTAAGGGTAAGCACGGCAGAGGAAAGCAGAAACGTGGAGTTATAAAGAACCCTCTCAAAACAAAGCTTGAAGCACAATAAAAACAAGCCAGTTACAACACAAACACACCCTTTTGTGCCTCCCTGCTGCAGCATGTGGGGTGTAAGATCACCCAAGGGCCAACACTTCCCAGGTGGGAATGGGATTCAAAGCTGTGCTTTCCTTTCCTGCTGCTACCAGGGACCCCTTCTGCATTCCACGTGGCTCTCACCTCAATACGGAGGGCTCTTGCACACCACTAACCAGTCTTGTTCACGGTGCAGGCAATCAAAACAGATATACCCTGACAGACAGACGAAAACAGGTGAGCTGGTTGTGTCTGAGCATAACCACAGGACCAGGGCAGTGGTTTTAAACTAGAAGAGGGTAGAGATATATTAGATATACGAAGAAACTGTTTATGATGAGGGTGGGGAAGACACTGGCACAGGTTGCCCAGAGAGGAGGGAGATACCCCATCCCTGGAAACATTCAGGATCAGGTTGGACAGGGCTCTGAGCAACCTGACTGGGTGAAAGGTGTCCCTGCTCATTGCAAGAGGGTCATCACTAAATGACCTCTAAAGATCCCTTCAAACCCAAATTCAATGATTCTATGACCCACTGGAAACCCCACTCCTGAAGTTATTCAGCTGAAGCACATATTCCCATGCACAAAGCCTGTGGTCTCATTCCCTGTGCCAGCCCTGTGCCCCTTGGTGGGGACCTGCCACGTGCACAGCTGGGTGAAGTGTTGCTGACAGTCTCATAAAACCTGCTTTGATTTGTTCAACGAGCTGCTCATTACCAAAGATGAAAGCTAACAAACCTGGAAAGTGCTGTTAGTGGTGTTTTCCAGCACTTCTTGATGGGAAAATAAAAAGAAGACACGTTTCTCCTTTATATGTGAGCTCGTCACCTCCAGGCTCTCTGAAGCTGTTTATGTCCTGAAGCCATGGGACATCACGTCAGGAAGGACACCAGGCATAATAGCCAGAGGACATGGTGTCCCAGGGGTGTCTATACATCCCCCTACTCCCCACCTGCCAAGTCCCATAGCACCAGCATCCCCAGCCAAGGGAGAGAACCTGTTGGTTACATCGTTAGCCGACATCTAATTAACAGCTTTTTAAATGACATTGTAGAGCTGAGAAGGACCATCCCCAAATTCCCCACTGCTGCTGCAGACTCTGCAATGCAGTTCACACACAAATATCCAGACAAATGTACAATCCCCTACCCCTGCCCACGGCAAGTCCCCTGTGTAACCTCATAATCCCCTCCAGCCCATTCACAAGGTAAGCGACGGCTGAAAGCTGGACTGAATAAAGGTTCCCACACCAGAGCTGTGATGCTCAGAGACTCCAGGGCTCCAGTCACTCACCCTCAAATGCCAGGGGTTCTCATTAACAACATGGGCTTGCCCATTTTTGAGCAACCCTCTTCCCCCGGATGCAGTGGTACAAAAGGCTGAAGGAAGGAGCTCTGCTCAGCCTCAGCAAACACGAGGCACCCAATACGTGGTAAAAAGGCTCATAATTATTCCCATGTCCCCAGCTTTTCACACCTCCATCTATTTTCTTTTACATTCAATCCCCCTGTTTTCTTTTCTGGAGTTTGGTACAGAGCATAAAGTGAGATGCTCTGTGATTTGGCTACAGAACAGGCAGGCTTTGGGAATGGCGCACACAGCATCCTGCACAAAACCACATCATCGCAAGGGACTGTGAAGGAACAGCAGTTCCTTTCCCTAAGCAAAGTCTCGTTTGCCAAGTCAGTTTTTACTGCTTTGGCCAGGGCTAAGTTTCCACAATCCTTTTCCATTTATCCCATTTTCACCAGGTGTTCTCCAGCTCTGTGAACCTCCCCAAAGCACAAGCTGCCAAAAAATCATAGAGCTGACAACGGACAGAGGCTCGGGGAAAGGCTGAATGGGAACACACAGACTTGTCCCCGAGTGTCCCCACTCAGCTGCCCCTGCTCACACTCAGCTCACTCCCACACCAGCCTAACACAGGTTTCTGTCTCACCAGAAGCCGGAGAAATGTCATGTTTAGAGCACAACGCGCTCACGAGCCACTACACACCCTCAGCTCTTTTTCCTTTAGGCAGCGATTTTGATCTCCGCAAATGCAGGAGATCCTCAGCAGGTATTGCTTTCACTCTTTTCAATTATCTTTTATTTTCTGGCTTCTTTTTTTTTATCTGCTTTTCCATTAAATAGCTGGGAATGCATACTTTAGAAGGCAGAGAGCTCAGCATGGAGGGCTTTAGGAACATAAACACCGTGTCGGGTCTCGTGCCTGGTGCTTCCCGAGGCTGGCAAAGTGTTAATATTTCTCTGGGCTGACCTTAGTGTGTTATTGTCAATTTTTATTCTGCTATGGGATGTGTAGCCTCTGGCAAGCATCTGCCCTCTTTGCCTCGATTTTTCAACCCATAAAACAACCAAGGAACTGCAATGCTTTGACAGTTATGAAATCACACGGCATTTGTGCTAATTTTATGTACTGTTCGCTGGTAAAGGGGGAAAAAATGGAGCTGTTGCCTCAGATTCCATGGTAAGGTGCTGGACTATCATGGACATATATCTCTAGAGGCAAAGAGAAATGGTATAAGCTTTGTGGCAGGTGGAAGCAAAACTTCACAGTGTGAGGCTGCAGCAAACCAAATCATGTTACAACAGGAGCCCAAATGAACTGAAGAACACTTCATATGTTCCAAACTTCCCGAGCCTGAGGTGCCACAAACACATTTGTAGGGATGATTTTTGACTAGACAGATGTCTTAATATTTAAGATGTCAGATGGAGTAATGTGTAAGTAATTATGTTTTTTGTCTTTCATTCAGTCTTTGTCAGGGGTACAGACTGATGGCCCTGGAGATTGAAAGCTTCTGTCTAGGTAGTGAAAACACTAATTTTTAACACAGGGAGCACAAGCTTTCCCCATCAGCCTTTCCCGAAAGGGGCCAAAAGCATGACTGATCTATTGAGCTGTGGGTGAATCTCATCCAGAAGAGGAGTCCTCCCTTTGACAGCCTATGGAGACATATGGACTTGTGAAGCTGGTGAACTGGTGCTGGTATGGAGCCCACCCTCAGTGTGTGCCCCAGGAGGGCTGCTCACGCTCACAGCAGGTTATACAAAACCTGCCATTGCTGGGTGCCTCTGCCTTTGTAGATCTACCACAAACAGGCAGTCTGGAGTCACATCTCCAATCAACCTGGGACGTGCAGAGCAGCGCAATTCAGCCTCTCTCAGACCTGGGGTAAAGGCAATTGGAAACTATTGATAAATGGACTGAGAAACATTGGTGATGAAGGTGATTTTTGGAGAAGGCTCCCAGAGGAGGGAGGTACTGGAGGAAGTGCCAAGTCAATCTACATCAGAGAAGAATAAAAGCATGACAGTCTTGCTGCTTGCCTGGACATGACCAGGCCCTGAGGATTCACATAAGACCACCTCATTTTTGGGAGACAGGCTGCATCCCTGGTCACCTGTAGCCTCCTGGGAGATGCACCCCATCATTGGGCAGCCTGCACTGGCACAAGCTGTTGGCCTCCCAGTGTGAAGAGACCTCTTTTTCCCCCTTTCTAGCAGTTTCCCCTGTGTTTGGTACAGCCCTGTGTGGCCTCGTGTGCTGCCCTCCAAAATTCACACATCTCATGAGAGGGGATGAAGCCCCAGCTCCTTGCAAGGTGTTGGGAAACTCAGGCTGACCTCAGCAAGAAGGAAGGACTTCTGCCCCTAACTAGCTGCCACTACCATGCTCCAGCCTCGCCTGTATTTATTGCCCAGTCATACAACAGCACAAATTCAAGTATCAATTCAGGGCAGACCCCAATTCATCAGCCAGCCGTTAGCAACGTTATATATGGATGTGCAAACCAGCTTTGCAGGACTATTGATATCTATTCCCTGATGCAAACACTAAGATGAATGAACACTGCCATTTTATCTGCTCACTCTAAGCTTTGTACAGCTGTGAGGAACCTGCCAGGCTCACTTAGCTGTGATATCTGACAACTCTGCTTTGTTTTGCCCAGTTTCCCTATTAAAGAATGTCAGCTGGCTGCACAGTAATTTGTGAACAAGAGAATATGCCACGTGAAGGGAATGAAACCATTTCTCAAACTCCCATGCCTGCTCCAGACCTGCAAAGAATCATTCATTCTGTCAAGGAAAAAAAAAAAAAGGAGTTTAATTGAACTGCATGATATCAAAAAGGTGTTTCTTCCAGAAACTCCAACTCTGTGCTTTTGCCTTCCCTGCTTTGGTCAATCTTCCCTGACTTGGCCTCTCCTGACAGAGCCCATTCCATGTGTCGTCCTCACCTGACTCAATTAGCAGCAGCCCACCACAGCTATTAGAGAGGGAAAGCTTTTGCAGTGTGATGAGCAGACTGTTCCAAACTGGCATTACAACAGGAGAAGAAACAAAAAAAAAACTCTGAGAAACACCAGTGAGTGTTATCAAAGGGTGTTTGAGCCTCACGTGCCAGAGCTGCAGCTCCGACTGCATGCAGCCCTCGTGGTTTGCTGATCTGGAGGCTCCCTAGTGGAAACACAGCTGTTTTCTCCAGGAAATTATCAGCCTCTTGATGTAATACTGACTTCTGGGGGGAAGGCAGCTTTAATTACCACCTGGAAAAAGACAGCAAGTGTTTACAAGTTGCAATAGGGTCTCCCCTGGGGAAAGAACACAGAGCTTTCTTAACTTTTCAGCACTGCCACCCAGATACTTATTTACTTCTGTTTGTATTTGGGCAAAGCCTGGGAGTGGTGATGGATGTGCCTTGGTAGGTGGAGAGGTTTTCCTTCCACTCTGCTCTGCCCTCATGAGATTGCATCTGGAATATTTTGTCCAGTTCTGGGCCCCTCAGTTCCAGAAGGACAAGGAGCTGCTGGAGAGAGTTCAGGGCAGGGACACAGAGATGCTGGAGTGGAGCATCTTCCTTGTGATGAAAGGCTGAGGGAGCTGGGGCTCTGAAGCTTGGAGAAGAGGAGCCTGAGGGGTGAGCTCATTCACGGTTACAAATACATAAAGGATGGGTGTGTGGAGGATGGAGCCAGACTGTGCTCAGTGATGGCCAGTGACAGGACAAGGGGCAACAGGAACAAGCTGGGACAGAAGAGGTTCCAAAGCAACACAAGGAAGAATTTGTTCCCTGTTGAGGTGAGGGAGCCCTGGCAGGGGCTGCCCAGATGGGCTGTGGAGCCTTCTTCTCTGGAGACATTCCAACCCAGCTGAATGAGTTCCTGTGTGCCCTACTGTAGGTGCTGTTGCTCTGGCAGCACAAATGTCAGCTGACATGAAGATAACCTAAAGAGTTGATCAAGCTCAGGCCTAGGTGCTGAGTAAATCAAGTGCAGCTCACTTGCAAGCCTCTGGCATACTCCTTTTGGACACTTCAGCTTGGTGGCACTCTCAGCCTGCAGTACTCATTGCTGAGCTAAATGGATCAGGAGCACTAGCACCTCATTGGTAGGGTCTAGACATCAGGGCAAGTGCAGGCTCTTGAAATCCTCAGGGAACTAAATCAGGCCTCACCTACAGTCGTACATCTGTCCTAGAGCTAGAAGACATCTGAGACATGCAAAGGTTTTGCTTAGTGTCTTAAGTACGGGGAAACTCATGGGAATGTTAAGGGTGCACACATGGGAACCAATCTGCAGCAAGCACACTGCTGGAACACACTGGAAACTGGAAACTCAAGGACAGTTTTACCCACTGACCTCAGTGGCACTGGGTGCATATCACAGGAAAAGCTGAGCAAGGGCTCTTGCAGGAAAGGCATCACCAGCCCCTTGGTGCCTTCCTCTGCACTCCCAACTGGACAAAGCAGGCAGGTGAGTAGAAACAAAAGAACTTCACTGGAAAAAGTAGCCAGAATCCAGATTTATCCAAGATTTGTCACCTGTGCTGCTTCTGCAGGCACCCTGTGCAGTAGGGAAGGCTAGGAATGCTGTCTATAGGGAACACCACACATCCCCTGTTCCAGAGAGGAATAAAACATCCCTCAGAAAAGGCTGCCTGTCCCCAACAACTCCACAGTTAATTCAGGCAACTGATTTACAACTGAGCACCTAAGCTGTGGTAAGATAAGCATCATTCCTGGAGATCTCTTACTTGATTAGACGTTCAACACGTGATTCCCACAGCAGCCCTGCAAGTGTGGAGGCTCTCCAAGGTCACCCACGCAGGAAAGCTGAGAACAGAACACAAAGAGCTAAAAATGTAACGCAGGCTCCAAAACAACAAGACTTTAAATACCTTCTGTGAGTCTGAGGCTGATGACATTGCACACAGAGTTCACCACTGCAAGTGGCTGGTACCCAAACAGCTACAGCCCACAAAGAGTTGAGGCATTGCCAAAGCTGGCCTCATTTCTGCAGCATCACTCCAGAAAGCCAAGCACAAGCACAGCTCTGGGGCGGTGAGTCTGCTTTAATAGGAATGCAAAGTGGTGTGGGAAGAAGTGGAGGGAGCCAAGCAGCTGGCTTCAATTAATCATGGGCTCTGGGGGAGGCTGGGAGGATGACTCTGGGGTGGTGAAGGCCAGGCCTCATTGGTTGGGGAGAGGGATAAGGGAGGGAGGTGGGTGGTGTGGCAACCTCAGAGCACTGGGGAGCAGTGATGGGGAGTGGGGGGGGGATGGCTCTGCAAACAGTACCGAGCCAACAACCAGATAAATACAGTTATTTTGGCTGGGATTTCAGGAGAGTTTGATAGCTGTGGTTGGTGTAAGTACTGTTATTTTGTGGGTTTTCTTAATCTTGCCATCTTCAGGTTCTCTTTTTCTATTTCTTTCCTCTGCAGCTAATTCACTCTTGTTTGCTAGCCGTGGGAGAGCTGATGTAGCTGAGCTCCAGCAGCTCCATGTGTGGGAAAAACACTCCAGCTCCTACCCAGAGCACCATTTATGCCCACATTTTTAAGTGTGTTTTTGGAAGCACAGGTTAAAGCTGTATCTGTTAAACGCTGTGCTCCCAGGTCCTGTCCCTTTTGCTGCTAAATGAGACACCCCCCCCCCACCCCTGTAGGAACATCTCTTCTCTATGTAAACACCACCACACTTCCCTAAAGGCTTGTCTCTACCCTATGTAAATAAAACTGCAGCCCCCTCCAGGCCTGTCAGTGCTAGGCATTAATGAGCCTGCAGAATCGTTTCTTCTCTCATTTGGTTTGGCAGGGCAGATGCTGAAGCCTCTCAGTGTGTTAGTCAGAAAGTTTGGAAACATGTAAAGCATGCCTGAGAGAAATGCCAGGTCCCTTAGCTCATGGGAGAAGCCTTCCTGGGGCTTGGTGGGGGAGGAAAAAAAGCAGGCTCTGCAGTGCTTAGTGTGCGCATTAAAACTTTCCAGTTGTTAAGAGCTGGCTGTGTCTGCACAAGAGCTATCTGCTGAGAAACAGAAGCACCCAGGTGATGGCAACAAGGGTTGAGTTCCTACAAAGTGAAGTTCCCCATGTGCAGGCCAGGCAGAGCATGTCCTTTTGCAACAGCGTGGGGAGATGTTGCTTTTTATTGTGATGCTAGGGGAAAGAACTGGCACAATCCATGCCACAACGGAAGGGGAGAGCTTTAAAGGTGTTTCTTGAAGGATGTCTCAACTGAAGAGGAGA
The DNA here is from genome assembly GCA_013401255.1 of Urocolius indicus. Taxonomy (NCBI): domain Eukaryota; kingdom Metazoa; phylum Chordata; class Aves; order Coliiformes; family Coliidae; genus Urocolius; species Urocolius indicus. The sequence goes on from WBNH01003808.1 coordinate 53,552, forward strand.
TGAGATGAGTTATTCTTATGTGTGGGAAGGGTTAAATGCCTGAATGCAGCCCTGGCCTCAAGCTGGCAGTCCCTCTCCTCCAAAGCTCTTGTATGTGGTGGGATCTGGAGGAGAGCAGGACCCTGAGAGCAGTGCAGGTAAGCTGAGGTCCAAGTGCAGCTTTACAGAGCAGGTCCTCACCTCTGAGAGATGGGGGTGAGTGGGGAGCATCACCCTCAGTGCAGCACCAGCGGCTTTCACCTGCCCTTCCTTCTGGTAACCCCCCTGCCTCAATGCAGGGGTACAGGGGAGGCACCAAGCTGACCTGCCCTGCCTGCTGCCACCTTGTGCTCGCCTGGTTCAGGTCTCTGGGAGCTGAAATAATGATGTTTAACAAGGGATTTACTCCAGCAGTGCTTGGTCATCCACAGTTTTGGTGTGAAATCGTTAAGTGCTTGATTTCCTCACCTGGTTTTGTGTAACCTTGAAAGAAGGTGATGTAAGAGCACCTCGTGAGTGGTGCCAGACTGGAAGGGACTAGTCCCAACACCTTCTCCAGGCAAACGTGACCTGAGCTCTGCATCCAGCAGCTCAGGGATGGAGCAGGACCTGTTCCTGGCATCTCTTTCTTCGGCCAGATGCAGTTGGGCAGGACCCCAGCAGAGACTTGGGGATTTCAGCTCCAAAGCTTCTGGCTCCCTCTTGTGCTCCCCGTGTTTATGGCAGGAGAAGTCAGATGGGACAAAGTCCCGCTACTGGAACCCGCTGGGAAATGTGGCCCCTGCTCATCTCCTTGCGTCCAGCCCGAGAAACAGATCACATCAGCAGCTCTCGGTGAAAGACCTGACCCGATATGGACCGTATTGTGGTACCCTTGAGCTTGCCAGCAAACACCAAGCTGTTCCTGGAGCACAGCTAGGGAATAGGCTGTGCAGCTCCATATGCACCACAGCTGCTTGTGGCTTGCTGAGGGATGAGTTGTGGCTGTCAGGCAGAGCTTCTACCTTGGAGACAATCCCTCCCTTCTCCTACAGCAGTGGCTCCAAGCGCCAGCACTGCCATCTGTACATGCCACGCTCAGTCTCCTCCTCTGTGCTGTCAGGAGTTTAAGGAGTAGGGACATGATTTCACTCGTATAAACATAACAGAACTTGGGTTTTCCACGGTTTTATGCACCTTTTTTGGATCGTGTCCTCTGTGTAGCAGAGCCAGACTGCTCCTGTTACAGAGGTGGCTGCAGTAAGGAGTGGGGAAATCCACCTGGCAGACGGCTTCACCGCAATGCTCCAGCAGCAGGGGCTGCTGCCGTCACAGGCAGGACCTCTTCTGAACTGAACTGCTTTCAGGAGACTTCTTTAAAGGTCATTAACGGGTGTCAGGAGACAAACCAAAGCTGTGTTAGGTGAAGCAGGACAAGGGACTTGTTTGACAGCTCTACAGCTAAGGAAAAAGTAAGTATAACCAGCCTGGGCTCTGTCTGTTCTGAGTTGTGCAGATTTGGAGTCAATTGCATTTAAAATCGTAATTCAAATCAGTCACGAACTCTTTCTTTTCTTCTCTCTTAGCCAAATTATCTGGTTATCTTCAGGCTGCCTGCTGCAGAAACCAGGGAAGACTCCTGTCCTGCAATGGTAAGTGAAAAATGGTCAAGCGATTTCATTACCTGTGATTTCACTATGCCCTTAGTTTAAAAGAGATGGGATCTGTAGCTGCAGCACATTGAATGTTGGAAGCCCAAAGGACAAGAAACGAGCTGTTTTGAATTCAATTGGATGGGAGCAGCAGATGCTCTGAACACCCACCACCCACACCAAAGGAGGGGGAGAAATCGCCACAGGAACGTTGTGCAAGGCAGAAGGCATTTACCCAGCGGTGGCTTGGCCCTGATCTACAGCTGCTTTTCCCTCACACAAGATGTGCAACAAAACAGGAACGTGTGTGTGTGTGTTTGTTTGTGGAGCCTCCTGAGAGCCGACACAGAGCCAAGCAAGAGGCTGGGAGTGCTGAATTCATCTCCTCCCTCCACCCCACCACCACGGGAGCATGTCCCCAGCCAACCCCGGCAGCCTGCAGGTACTGACTCACACACTACCCCCAGCTCACCCTCGGCTGGGGACTCTTTGTCTGATTTCATCTGGGTTGGGTTTTATTCTTCAGAGCGTCCAGCGTGGCTGGGTGAAGTTTGGAAGCCTAAAAGTTGTCTTAAAAATCACGTGTAGGGAAAAGAAACAGCATTTGCACCAAAGAAGTCCTTCTTTAAGAGGCATGGCTCCCCAAAGCAGCAAGCACCTCTTCCTTAAAGCCTGTCATGCCAGACTGACATCTCTGGGGTTTTTTTATCCTTCCCTAGTGGAACAAGCTCCTTCCAGTAGGAACCCAATGCACCTTTGACATTGAATAAGGAGATGCACAGGTACAATGGGAAGTAAAGGAGGCTTTGTCCTCCCTCTGCCATGCCACAGCAGCAGGTCCCTTTGTGTCAGTGATGGCAAAAGGACCCCGGTAAATCATTCTTCCTCCATGCACCTCCCCCATCCCCTCAGGACAACGAGAAGATTGCTTTTGTCTCAAAACGGTGTCATATGTTTCTGCCAAGGGAAGTCAAACCCTCTCTTGAATCCTCAGGTTTTCAGGAGACAGAAAATGGTGTTTCCCCCACTGACTGCAGTGGGGAGCTGCCAGGAATATGAGCTCGGGTTCTGCTGCTGGTTGGGACCTGGTTTCCTTTCTGAGGCTGTGTCAGTAGGAGTTGTGCCCTACGTCATGTTGTGTTTTTACAGCACAAACTGTGATGCTCGTGCTGGCAAAGGGCAGCAAGCACCAGCACAGCAAGGGAGAGCAATATTTTCTTGAGGTCCCGCGAGTGAATCCCCTGTTCAAATGAAAATAAACACACCGAGGCAGCAAGGAGGGATCAGATGTAGGAATAATATCTGGTATGGTTTCCTAGGTATCTTCCAATGGACACAAACCCTACATGCCTTTGTCAAGTGGAGTTTAATAGATACAGCAGTGCTCTGCTTGCCATTAAAACAACAGTGAGAAGGGGAGCAGGCAAGTCTCTCACCAGACCTAACACAGACTTGGTTTGTTCTGTTGAAGTATTCATGGCACTGAGAAACTGAGATTCTCTTTTTTTGCTACACATCTATTGTTCCCCATGGCATCTGCATGGTGAAGGAAGGAACAAAGACGTGTATTTCCCTTGTGACGTTACTCTCCTGAAACGCTGCCCGTGTTTGACAGCAAATGCTGGTCTGTCCTGGTGAATCACAGCTGGTTTTTCTCCCTTGCTAGAGAAAGCAGGTTTCTCTGCTGGGATCATTTTAAATGTAGCTCAGTCACAGCCTCTCTCCATTCCCTAGTAAAGACCCTGTGCTGCCCTGCCCTGCCCTTGCACAGCTACAGGGTGACAAAGATGGGGTGTTTCTGGCCAGTGCTGTTGCAAATCTGACATGAAAAAGTAGCCTGGGAAAGCTTGGAGGGTAACAATAGCTGCTATTTACTAACCCGCCCCAGCTCCACATCCCTATTTGCTGGGCACTCCATAAACAAAACAACCAATGCAAGGCTCTTTTTGTGTAAAGACACGGCATCCTCGGTAGGGGAGGAGGGACAGCAGATGGGAGAGCTCCGGGAAACAATGACACAATGCTGGCTGAGGGGTGGGAAAGGGCTTGTGCTCACTGCCCACAGCACTGCTAGGACTAGGTGGCAAAGGGAGATGGGCACGTGAATCGAAGGGGAGCTGCTACAGCTGAGCCAGGATCCTACAATCAAATGGTTAAGTTTGTCACTGAAAATGGTTCAGTAAGAACAACTTGACCTGCACAGTGCTGCAAACTGTGCTGTGGGCAAACTCTGCTCCAAAAGCGATGCTCGGCCAGTAGTAACCAGCCAGGATTCGTAGCACCAGTGCCACTGACCTTCCAGCCCAGTCTTAAGCATTTGATGAAGCAAATAGGAAATAGCACCACAGAATCAGAATCCCACAATGTGAGATTGGGTGGGAAGGGCCCTGCAGAGCTGCTCCAGCCCCAGCCTCTGCTACAGCAGGCTCCCCTGGCTCAAGGGGCACAGGAACGGGTCCAGGTGGGGTTGGAAACCTGAGAAGGAGCCTCCACACCCTCCCTGGGCAGCCTGGGCCAGGGCTCCATCACCTCAGCACCAAAGGACTTGCTCCTTGTGTTTCAGTAGAATATTTTGTGTTACAGCTTGTGCCTGTTACCCCTTGTGTCCTTTTGCTGGGCACTAGAGAAAAAAGCATCACCCCATCCTCCTGACACCCACACCTGAGGTGCTCAGAAGTGCTGATGAGTTGCACCCTCAGCCTTCTCTTCTCCGGGCTGAACAGCCCCAGGGCTCACAGCCTATGAACCAGAAAAAGCTGAGGCTCTTCAGAAAAGAGAAGTCAAGTCCATACACTAGGAAAGAGCACTAATTTCATTAAAGGATTATCCCTCATAGAGGATTTTCTCTTTCACAAGGTTGAGAAACTCCCCCTCTTTGCTTAGACTCTATGGGCAGAACCCCACACAGCCCGTGGCTGAGGAGCTGGCTGAGCTCTGTGGGGAGCAGACCAGGGGCCTGTCGCTGGGCTCCCATCCTCAGCCCCATCTCCCACCCTCTTGCTGAGCTACTGAGGAACCTGGAAGAGATTAAGCCTTTAAATACTATCCCCTCCCTTTTTCCAATTCAGCAGAGTACTTAAGCTCATCATCTTCCCACTTTGTCAGTACCTTTTAATACCCAGCATGGGCACTAGCTGAACAACTTTATCTCTCATTGGCACAACTGCAATGGATAATCAGTCCTGACAAAGGAAAAAAAAAAGCATTTCTTAGGCTTTAGGTTTGGGCTCCCAACCAAAACTCTGGGGGTTGGTTAAAAGAACACAGACACAGTACTTTGTGTAAGGAATTTCTTTAATGGCATAAAAACCTGAACACTCGTCCTGCACATAAAAGAGCCAGTGCTCTGTAAGCTTTGACAGAGTGTTCTGAACACACTGGAATCACTAAACAAAAGTTCTTTTCTAAATTGGTTCTAGAAGAAGCCTAAACTAGGATGGCTATTGGGACTTCTGTAATGGATACAGAAAAGGATTGGCATGAACAGGATCTGATTCAAGAGTCTAAATGCCCCAACGTCTTCACATCAAAACTTCAGATATGCTTTCATGGCCAAATAACATGCTGTCAAGAGATGATGTAGATGCTGTTATAGCTGGGAAAAAGAACCCTCACTTTACTGCTCCTATGAAAAGAAACTGGTCTGGACACGTTCCCACATGACCTGATCTAGGTGGGACCTGCTTTGGCAGGGGGGTTGGACTGGATGCTCTTTAAAGGTGCCTTCCAACCCCTACCAGTCTGTCATTCTATGATTTTCTACTGTCATGAACTTCCAATGCCATCTTCTAATGCCTTTCTCAGGAGGTGACAAGCCTGTCAATTCAGTCAGCATTCCACCCCCTCTAGTGTCAAAGCTCTGGTGCCTCTGTGCATCTCAATGACAAAAACTTCCTTCTGCAGATAAAGGCAACACAACAAGGCCACCACTCCTGTCTTCCATGGTTACCACCTTGCACAAAGAAATGCAGCTCATCTTCAGTGCCTGATTTCCTATCAGGTTGGCTCCCCCAGCATCCTCAGTCTGACTTCTCATGCTCGTGAGAACTCTGCAAAACACTTTCCTTCCTCATCATGCACTTCCCGACAGCGAGACAGAATGAGTGTGCACGTGCCCAGAATGCAGGTAACAACAGGAAGAAAAAGTGGCTGGATCTGGACAGGAGAGGCTTAATTTCTTCAGACTCTAAGCTCACAAGAGATACAGAGATTATTTGTTTCCTGTTCTGAACTGGATTTGGTAACTGGGGGGAATGGTCTGACACAGAGCGCAGCTTGCACCTGGAAGTGTGATCTGTAACAAAGCATCCACACTAACTTTCTACCTGTCTGCTTTCTACCAGGCTCTGCATCCTGCTGCTCACTTCCTTTGTGAACTCAAAAACGTCAGAAGAATCTCCTATGACATCAATGTGAGTGTCACAAGCAACCACCAGAACAAAAGGGTAACGGGGTTTGAGACTCTCACAGACGGATTTGTATCTCTGCCTGGCAGCCCTGCTCTGCTCCTCAAAGCTGATCCTTTCTTTACGTAACATGTCATGGAGCTTCACAGAGCAGTTTTCCATCTTCTCTTTGACTCTTAACACCTGCCCAGCATCAGAGCCACTGCCAGCGCTCTCAATGTAGACTGTAGTTATATCACCATCAGTGACTGCAGAAATCACAACATCATCCTTTACTAGGGACATCTCGGGATCAAAGTGCTTCATGTAGTGATAGATATCTTTGTCAAGAACCACCACTTCTGCACCATGAACAAAATCACGCGTCTGTGTGGTGAGTCTGTGTTGCTGTAGCCTCCTCCTTGTCCTCTGGTGGGATTTCCTTTCTTCTCTCTTGTCCTCCTCTGAAAGGGACTTTGCTTTTAGTAAGAGAAAGTCTCTCAGTAACTTGATTGCGGGAAATGACCCTTGAACAGAAACGTGCCCGTTGGGCTGCAGAGGACCAAAGCTCAAAGCTGTGCTCTTCTTCTTAATTTCTTTCATCAGATCTTCTAAAACAAACTGATCTTTGAAAACTGACATGTTGAGGACAGAAGTGACACAGCTGAAGACCTAGAATTTGGAATTAGAGAAGTTAAGTGACAGTCACCACAGGGATGGAAGCACCACTAGAGCAATGAGCTTACGTTTTCACAGTAACGGGTTACTCTCAGTGGGTAGCACCTGGACAGCCTCTTGTCTTCCAGCCGATGTTCATCCTTCTTTAGAACACTCTCTGCAACTGAGGAGAGAGCCAGAGTCAGTTGTTGTGCTGTAAGATAACGCTCCATTGCCAGGCTGATGGCAGAACACTTGACGGGAGTTTCTCTTGATGCTCTCTCTAAGGGTTTCCCACACATACACACAGGGGTGATTCAATATTCTCACCTAATTCTTTAGGTATTAGTTAAAAATGTTCAGAGAGAGGGGGAAGCCTGTCTTTTTAGACCATTAAAAACTATTTTACTGTGAGAGTGAGGGAGCCCTGGCCCAGGCTGCCCAGGGAGGGTGTGGAGGCTCCTTCTCGGGAGGTTTCCAACCCCACCTGGACACATTCCTGTGTGACCTGATCTAGGCAGGACCTGTTTTGGCAGAGGGGTTGGAATGGATGATCTCTAAAGGTCCCTTCCAACTCCCACCATTCTGTGATTCTACGCTTTATTCTCAAAAGCCTGGCTACAAAAACCCTACCTGTTACTGCATAGTATACATTTACTCCTAAAACCAACCACAACAAGCGCTTAGCACGACGCCTGTCCAGAGTCATGACTTCAATGAAGAGAAATAAACTCCTAAGACTTTGCCTGACTAAAAAAAGAGGTGTTAGTCCCCCTGTTCTATAAAACCCCAGCATGGGTAAACAATCTGAAATCATTTGGTTTAGGGTTAACATTCTAGGGTTAATTCTTTGGGGGAGGAAGGGCAGCTATATTTATTGTAGTGCTTTAATCTAGATACCTTCTGGGTCTTCAAAAGTTACATATGCAACTCCTTTTTCCTCTGTTGGATACATTACTTCTTCCACATCTCCACCGTTGTTCTTTGCCATTTGGAAATGGATTATCAGTACGTCAGCCATGACATCGTTGTGCAGGAGCCCATCTGGAACACCAGCGACCACAACTCTCCTGGCTGATTTAGCAGCTTGTCCTGTCGCCTGTGAGCACAGACACAGAGCTGCTGAAAACACACACACAAAAGGGCTGCAGACCTCCAGCGGAGCTTACCCACATTCACCCTGGTCACACAAGTCACTCCCCTTCCTCTTGCACAGGCAAGGTTCACGTTTAGTAGGTAATTAAGAAGACTGCTGAATCAGATCTCAGGGAATGCCAGACCTCCTCAGGCACTTTTCCATTACCAGTGCAGTAACAAACAGCATGACTTTGAAGTGTAATTTACACCCTCTCACTAGCTTCTCTCTCTCTTTTTTTAGAGCAGTAAAAATTAGAAGTGAATGTAACAGTTTGTCAAATGAAAGCTGCAGTGTCACACTGATGAGGTTGTTTCCTCTGCTTCTAACCTATAGAATTTTAAGGGAAAAGTGGAGGTCCTGCTCTGGCAGGGGGCTTGGGGGGTTGGACTGGATGATTTTTCAAGGTCTCTTCCAACCTTCAAGATCCTGTGATGATTCTGTGAATTTAAATTGCCTTTTCTGAGCGGAAGGGTCAGATTCACAGCCCTTTACTTGTTAAACTCCTGCGAGCTGGGATCTAGGGTTGTGCTCGTCTCATCTCTTTCTACCTATCAAACGGATAACCTTGTGCAAGTGGAAGAACACAATCCCAGCCGTCTGAGACATGCAGTGTGGACAAACAACTAACTGCACATGTGATTTTCATCAGGGCCAAACCTCCCCACGCTGCAAAACGAAACCTGTCCTAAATAGGATTTGCATCCCTGTCTGGTGAAGAAAAAGCACATTTTCTTTCCACTCTTATTACACGATCACAGAACCTTAAGGGCTGGAAGGGACCTCGAAGGATCATCTAGTGTAACACATAAGCAGTAAATATTTCACTGGGAATATCACAAGCAACATTACTGGAGATGGTGGAGCACAGGAGTAAATTTGGTAACAGTTCGTTGACTTTATGGAAGAAAGAAAATCATGTGGTATGTCTGCACAGCAGCATTCATGGGAACCAACCACCAACAGCTTCAGAGCCACTCCGCTCTGGGTCACTCCCTCCATCTAAATTCTTTAGCCTTCTCTGACTCAGTTTCTTCTGGACCTGGGCTGCATGAAACATTAGGGCCAGCATGGCAGTTACAGAGCCTGCAGAGTGTGCCACCGGGGCAGAATGCTCCCGTGACGTGAGAAGAAAGGCTTGTGGACCACCGCCACGGTGTTTCTGAAGGGAGTGAGAGGGGACAGGGATTCAATGAGCCTGTGCAGCCACGGCAAGCTGTTCATTCATAAAAGCACCAGGCGCTTTTCCTTCTTCTATCACCCATCACATTTAAAGAGGCAGGAGCTTTAATTATATTAGGCAATTATTTTGGTGGTGTTGTCCGTGTGAAAGCAAGTTTCTGCACTAATGAGACAACACGAAGAGCATATAAACAGGGTGCTTTGGAGACCGAGGGAGCGGTATGCAGGGTGTTCTCACGCCTCACACAGCTGATGCAGCCCTGTGCAGGCAGGAGTGGGAGCGCTCAGCTGCCAGATGGCACCTCACACCTTGCCAGCTGGGCAACCATTGGGGTTAGGGAAAAAAAAGCAAACCAAAGCACAAACATACGATTCGTTTGTGCTGAATCACTGGAACACTGAGACTAGGCTGAGTTCAGTGGCTGTGGAGACGTGGAGCTGCAGAGGCTATGCAGTGACAGGGGAAAGTAGAGTGACACGGTGACAGAGCCCTGACCCAGGCTGCCCAGGGATGGTGTGGCGGCTCCTCTGGAGGTCTTCAGAGCCCACCTGGATGTGTTCCTGTGTGACCTGATCTAGGTGGGACCTGCTTTGGCAGGGTGGGTTGGACTGGATGGTCTCTCAAGGTGCCTTCCAGCCCCACCATGCTGTGATGCCGTGAGCCCCGTGTCACGAGCCGTGTCTGTCTCCCGCTGCAGCGCCAGGGGCCTGGGGCAGCTCATCCGAGCGAAGAACATCAAGACAGTGGGTGACCTGAGCACTCTGACACCCCTGGAAATCAAAACCCTTCCCATCCGCTCTCCCAGAGTCTCCAATGTTAGAAGAGCTCTTAAAGGATACCACGAGCAACAGGTACCGTTTCATTTTAGTACCCCAAAAAGCTAATAATGGGGGGTTTGTTGTTCTGGGTGATTCCCCTGTTAGAAACAACACTTCTGAAATGTAATCTAGTGTGTGGAAGAAGCTGGAACACAGAAAGGTCAATTTAAACGGGGGAAACTGTTTTACTGTCAAGGTGAGGGAGCCCTGGCCCAGGCTGCCCAGGGAGGGTGTGGAGGCTCCTTCTCAGGAGGTTTCCAACCCCATCTGGACACGTTCCTGTGCCCCCTGAGCCAGGGGAAGCTGCTGTAGCTGGGGCTGGGGCTGGAGCAGCTCTGCAGGGCTCTTCCCACCCCAACCAGCGCGTGATCGTATAAGGACAAGCAGCACCCGCAGCCCTGCACGGTGTTTGCTGCTGCTTGCCAAGCGTCTGTCCCACAGCTCAGGGCTGACAGGAGCCGGGGCAGATGCCAAGATTAACCCGTAGGGTTCATTGCAATGAGTGATTAGCACTAGTGGGAGGGACCATCAGCTCCCAGCAGCTACCGCAGGCCCGGGCTCACTTCGCTGCGGGCACCGAGCGGAGGGACGGCCACGACTCACTCGTTTCCCTCACCCTGCCTCTGCTTTGAACCCCTCCGAAGCCCCTTCCCCAGGCGGAGCAGCACTAAAGCAGCTCCTTGCCCCCGCTGCCCGGAGAGGCGGCAAGGCCCGTGCCGGGCTCTCCCCAGTCCCCTCGGCAGCGTCCCCTGCCCTTCCCCGTCCCGTCCCGTCCCGTCCCGTCTCGTCCCGCCGGGCACTTGCCATGGCCACGTGGCTGCGCTGAGCTGCGGTGTCGGGGCGGTGGGGGGGTCCCTGCGGGGCGGCTGCCTGCAGACACGGCGCCTCCGCCGCGGGGGCACGGGAGGGGAGGGGAGGGGAGGGGAGGAGATGGGAGGGCTCAGCTCAGCCCAGCCCAGCGCAGCCCTGCGAGGAAACTGAAACACAAGAGAAAGCGAAACGGTGGCTGCAGCGTGCCGGGAGCTGTGCAGTGGGGAAGCTCGGGCAAAGGCAGAACCCCAAGGGATCCAGCGACGCTGCCGTGGCACGGCTGGCCTGCCTGCTCCTGGGGCTCTTCAGTGCCCAGGGGGGCAAGAAGGCTAAAGGCATCCTGGCTGGGATCAGCAGTGGGGTGGCAGCAGCCCCAGGGCAGGGATTGTTCCCCTGTGCTGAGCCCTGGGGAGGCTGCAGCTCCAGGGCTGTGTCAGTGCTGGGCCCCTCACTCACTGCCACAGGGACACTGAGGGGCTGCAGCGTGGCCAGAGCCGGGCACAGAGCTGGGGAAGGGGCTGGATGGAGCACAAGGGTGCTGGGGAGGGGCTGAGGGAATGAATGGGGGTGTTGAGCCTGGAGAAGAGGAGCCTGAGGGCAGCCAGCAGCACTCTCTGCAGCTCCCTGTCTGACAGGAGGTTGTGAGCTGGGGGTCAGTCTCTGCTCTCAAGTGACAAGTGATAGGACAAGAGGAAACAGCCTCAGGTTGCCCCAGGGGTGGTTTAGACTGGAGTTGAGGAAGAACTTTTCCCCTGTGCCAGGCTGCCCAGGGAGTTAGGAGAGTCACCAGCCCTGGAGAGATCCCAGAGCCGTGGAGCTGAGGTGCTGAGGGCTGTGGGTCAGTGCTGGGCTGGGGAGGGCTGGGACTCCAGCAGCTTAAAGTTCTTTTCCAACCAAAATGACTCTGTGATTCTATGATTCTATCTGCTTTCTGGAATCATGTAGCCGTAAAGCCTCTGATGGCTGATGGGTATGAAAAGGGGGAGCAGAGTTTTATTGGAGAGTGGAATGGGTCTGTGCACAGAGGTGTCGCTTTTGTGTAGTCTCTTCAAAGGCAGAAGAGTTCCTCAGCCACAGCCTGGAGAAGAGGAGGCTGAGGGCAGACAGGAGCCCTCTCTGACACTCCTTGACAGGAAGCTGCAGTGAGGTGCAGGTTAGTCTCTTCTCTCCAATAATGAATGACAGGACAGGAAGAAATGGCTCCAAGTTGCCCCAGAGAAGGGTGAGATTGGAGCTGAGGCAGAACAGTTTCCCTGAGAGAGGTGTCAGCCCCTGTGCCAGGCTGCCCAGGGAGCTGGGGCAGTGCCCAGCCCTGGAGGGATCCCAAAGCCATGGGGCTGAGGTGCTGAGGGCCAGGGGTCAGTGCTGGGCTGGGCAGGGTGAGGGGAGAGCTGGGACTGCAGCAGCTTCAAGGGCTTTTCCAGGCAAACAATCCTATGATTGATTCCCCCCACTGCCCCCTGCTCCTTCCTGCATCCCCTCATCCAGGCTGCACACGCTGTGGCAGGGCAGGGACATGGACACGGTGACCCAAAGGCTGACCAGAACACATATAGCCACACTGGCATGTCGGCAGGCCCACAGCAGCAGGGGTATGGGTGCAAAAAAAAGCCACTGCTCTTCTTCTATCTCCCAGTCAAAAACAACTTCACTCCAGTAGGTAGAAGAAAGGATATTAATATATAATAGAAACATCACACTTTCTTGTTTTTCATCGTTAAAAGAGTGTTCCAGCATTTGTGTGGCACCGCTGTCGCTTTACAATTTAAACAGCATAAAACATCAGAGAGAAGACAGAGACATGTACAAATACTGATTGTCGTAAAATGCCACTTCAAAACTCATCTTGATCTTGTGTACTTAAAACCCGCAGCTTCTCACAAACACACACAGATTATCTGAGGAGAATTTTACACTTCAGCATTTTTCTCTCGGATTTTTCTTCTCAGCATTCATCAGTGAGGTTACAGTTAAAACTCCTTCATCGGGTTTTTCCCTCCTTTCTTTTTAAGGCATCTGAAATGATCATCATTTTAAGGCAAAATGCAAAAGTGTGCAATCTCCATAAATATTCCAGTACTACTACTACAACAAAAAGAAAATGGTAACTGTCAGGCAGCCCATCCATGCCTTTGCATGCACTAAACAGCAAGAGGTGCTGCAGCCACGTGTATCTGTCCCAGTTTCAGCTAAGTTTGTGAAAACAAGCTCTTTTCAAAGTTAGACCCATGCCACTTTGAAGTGAAGATTATTGTTGCCATCTCAGCCCTCAAGGGTGGCAAATAAAAAGGACCACAGCAGGAACAGAGAAAAACATTCCTGCTTGGGAAAGAAATCCTTCTCTTGACTTTCCACTTCCATTTTATTCCAAAGACTTTTTAGAATGAGGACTGGAAGCAAAAGAGGAGGCTTGACCACAAATCAATTTGCCTTAAATTGTGAATGCCTTTTTGCAAGTGACACCCCTCCCCCAGAGCCAGCCTGGCCAGCCACACACACCAGAACAGACACCTCGGGCACAGCATTCACCAGCAGACTGTTTCCCCAGCGTTGGTACAAAGCAATCTGTGTTAGCTAAAGAAGCACATCACTTCTTAACTGTCATATTTTGAAGTAAGCAAAATCCTGGACAGAAAGGAAGAGAAATGTAATCATAGAACAAACAATGAAGCAGTCTGTTAACTGAGGAGCTCAGCAGAATTTGCATCAGATCCCAAGAGTTTGGACAGCTAAAAGCACTGTTGCCGCTGTGGTTGTTTCTTCTCAGGTTACTTCTTCTTGAGTAAACCCGTGGTGGTTTTGCACTCTTCCCTTTTTTAATCGTCACTGATTTGATCACATGGATTTTATGGAATTACAGGAGAGCTGCTTTCAAGTTCCTGAGTTAGGGTGGCACGCAGCAGCCTCAGCAGGACTGGAGCTCTTGTCAGAGCTACCCTCTGTAGCTAAGGCACTTTAAAAAGCAGCTCTGTGAGGATGCTTTTGGTTGGGATTACGTATGGCTTTTGTAACCTACATGGAACAAGGAGTAGATTTACCCTGCTTTCGAGTATGTGCCCTACCTAAAATTTCCAAGACAGCTACAGGATCTGTGAATTTGCAGAAAGAATGTTAAAGTTCCAAGTGCTGGTTCCAAGTGCTTCTAGGACATTGATCAGGAACCTTTGCAACACTAAGCAGTGAGCTTTACCGAATCTCTATGCTAAGTCTTGTGCTGTTACACAGCTTCGTAGTTCCTCTTTTTCAAGTATCAACTTCAGACCTTTAAAGCATGTAACTCCCCATGTCCCTGATGAGGCAAAGCCTCAGCAATTCAGGAGTCTCATCCATCATTTCCTATGCACCGTTCTAGGTATCCTCCTCAAAACAAACCCACGTTGCTTCACTCAACACATACTTGATCTTCTCTATTTCCCCACCACTATTGCTAGGCTTTTGAAAGTGGATTTCAATCATGTCCTGCAGGCTTTCCTCATCATCTTCCACCTCTGGCATGACTTTCAACAGAATGGTCTTCTTAGAAACGCCACAGTAGAGCTGTAGAGGAAAGAAAAACAGATTAAACATCAGCAGTGGCACATTCACAGAAAGGAGCTGGCAGGTACTGGAAATAAAGACATCCTTGCTCAGGGATGGGTACGACTTCTGATTACATTTGAAGACTCTGGACAGTGTGGCATCATATTTCTGTCTCTGAAAACAGCAGGGTTTTGAAATTCTCTCATACAATGAGTTCAACCAGCAAGGGATGGCACCTCATCTGGTGTGTCCTACGTTCCTTAACACACAGACACACACCGCATTTGGGGATCTCTGGTGACTCTAGCCAGCATCACTCCATAAAATTCCATGCCCATAGATGATAAGACATCTGCAAGGAACTGTGTGGCATGTCCTGAACGCACATGCTCTTGCCAATGCCTTAATTATAAAAGGCCCGATTACACACACAATATTGACTTGATTACAATCTATTCATACAAAGCAGAAGACAATTTCAGTGAGAATATGATGAGCAAGCAGACTCGTGCCCCAGGAAAAAGAAGTCATTATCTGGGCTGAATGAGTAAATGAAAAGAGAAATGAATGAGGAAATGCTCCCCAGAATGAGAAGGGTCTCTGCTGAGTCTATCAACGGGGCCTCTCATTAAGGGATGAATGTGACACTGCTTTGGGACTTGGGAAAACGTTGTTGTGTTTACTGTTAACCTCCTTCACTTCATAAGCAAGTCGGTGTCTGCCTCCTGTCTAGCACAGGCATTGGTAAGTGAGGATATCATTTGATCTGGGAAAGACATGCACACCCTTTTCAAATAAATTACCACTTTCACACTGCAAAAAAACAAGATTATCAGCAGAGCAGCACTTTGCAGACTCACACTCGCTGTTAAGTTTCACAAAGTGGATGACACAAAAGCTTCTGCCAATCCTCAGTACAGGAAGTTTTGCCTGTATCTTCCATTTCCCACCCATCTATTTAGGGGTTAGATCCTTTTACCTGAAACTTTTCCAAGTATACAGTGGTGTTTGGAGCAACAGAAAGCCTACAGCACCTTCCATTGACAAAGAAAGGATATTTAGTGCATCTCACAAAGCTCCTAGTTGCTGTAATGGACAACGAGAAAAAAGGGGAGTAAGAGTAACATAATCCAAAATGCATTTAGTAATGGTATCAAAGAGCAGGCTCATTTTCCACACATTGAGAAACTGATGTATGGTAGCACACTTGCAGATTCTTCATACGCCAAACAAAAAGCTCACTTGGCATTTCCAAAAAAGCTGAATGATTAAATACCCATGAAAATTTCTGAAATCAATCTAAACCAGCTGCTCTAAATGGACGTGGCTCCAGTGATCTTCCCAGTGTCTCATCCAGTTGGGCAATCTGAATGCCTGTCTAACTTCATTGTCATGGAACAAGAGCTAAAAATCTAACACACTTCCCTCATTTTCTTCTTGCAATGTGAGTGTTTAGCAATGCAAAGAGAACATTGGTTCTTGACAAAAAGAAAAGCAAGCAAGCAAGCTCACTAATTGCCTTTCATAGAATCAGAGAATGGTTTCAGCTGGCAGAGACCTTTAAGCTGATGGAGTGCAGCCTCTGTCCCAGCCCTATCACCCACCAGCCCATCGCCCTCAGTGCAACACCCACCCAGCTCTGAAACCCCTCCAGGGACAGTCACTCCAGCACCTCCCTGGGCTTTGATCAGAAAGGAATATGATGAAATACTGCTTTATTTACAGATGTGTGGGTGAACCCACCTCTCTCCCTGATCTGCTTAACTCTCTGGGGAAAGAATTTGGTCAACACAGGGCGTTAACACAGGAGGGATGATGTGGCCTGTATGACTAGCTAACAAAATAGCACATACTATACCTCCAGGTGTGAGGAACGTAATAACAGCTGTCCTAGACTGCTTGTCATAGCTGACATGTTCTACTTCTCCTCCTCCTCCCTGTTCACATTTGTAGAAATTCAGCTCTAACTTGTCTCTCATCCAGTCTTCAGGAATGGGTAGCTCAGGTACTTCAGACACATTGATCTTCTTTCCAGAGATTGTGACATGGAGCTAAAATAAGAATTTGGTTTTGTGCATTTGTGACTGGAAACACCCCCCCAAAACCAGAACCTAAAGCTTTTTAAGTACTGTGAGTTTGTATGGTTTCATATTTCAGTTGATTACCTTAAATTTCATTCCCATTTCAAGGGTAAAAGGCTTCACTCTCACTTCTGATACTTTGTTGTCCAGGTTCACAGTATGCTTACCCATTGTTAACAGTCTCTGGGCAACTAAAAAACAAATCACAAGTATTTAGAGATGAAAAGCTTTGTTTAATCGTTGTAAACCCAAAACTGTTCCCTAGGGTCTCTAGCAAAATCTCCTTTTGCATCAATAAAGAAGAAATAACAGTTGGGCAACCAGATCCCACAATCCATGTCTGCAGGCATGTCTTACTTCCATAAAATCTCACTGGTGATAGGCGACAGGTAACATGTATTATCTTGGGAGTAGTACAGTAGAATCTTTATGGTGTCCAAAGGTGCTCTCACCATTTCAAATATTAATACTAGCCTTCTGGCTTTTCTTTTACAGTGTCCTTGG
The DNA here is from genome assembly GCA_013401255.1 of Urocolius indicus. Taxonomy (NCBI): domain Eukaryota; kingdom Metazoa; phylum Chordata; class Aves; order Coliiformes; family Coliidae; genus Urocolius; species Urocolius indicus. The sequence continues at coordinate 70,254 of WBNH01003808.1, forward strand.
ATGAAAACCACGTCACTACCATTAGCAATGTCAGACTGAAAGGACTGAATTGGACTCCAGCTTTGGACTACACTTGCACAACCAAGCTCCCCACCAAGCAGGCCCAGCCAGACTGCAGGCAGGCTCCTTCCAGCAGGCACCAGGCTGTCCAAACAGCATCTCAGTGGGAAGCAGGCAAGTTACAGACTGCACCATCCCTCCCCTCGTCTCAGATCTACCCGTGCTCTGGTGGGTAGGCTGAACCAACGTAACTGCTGTCAGAACAAGGTACTGCCCACAGTGAAAAAAAAAATCATCAGATTCTGCCATCAAAACAATTTGAGTCATTCTTGACAACACTCTGTGAGGCAGAAACACATTCCCAATTTCAAACAGCAAGTCTTGTTTGTGTTAGCTGAGAGTAGGAAGCTGGTAATCCAACAAAAACATGCAGAGTGCTTGCACCCTTCTTTATTCTCCTGATTGGTATCATAACAGTGAAAGATCCTCTGTGGGTTTGCTCTTTGGCTGCTGTTGATTAGTTTTTTTTCCCCCCAATGTTTACATAAACCTTCTTCCCTTTGGCAATGAAAGGCATCAGAGATAATACTTTTCTACTTAATACATGCATCATACCTTCTTCGTCTTCAAAAGTCAGCAGTGCCTGGTTTTTATTCAGCCTGAATGGGATTTTTGTAGCTACATCAAAAACACAGCGAGTATCCATATCGAGACAATCCCTCACGTCCTCCATGTGACTGAACTTCACTTTCATTTCTGATACCTTTTTTTTAATCTAACGAATCAAGGCAGGAAGACAAAACACAAAAAAAATGTCATCTGTAATTCACTGCAGAACAGAGAAATGAGCAGAAATCTTCCTTTGGATTTTGGGTTGGTTTCTCTTTTCAGTTTAGCAGTCAAGCAGATCGAAGCCATGGCTGGTAAAGCTAGTAAAACCTCTCTGAACTAAACAGGCTCATTGTACTTGGCTATTTCTGTGAGTTTCCCCCTCACTCACCCTTCCTTTGATTAACTTTGTACTTAAACTTGACCTTATACAGTAAAAATTCAATTGGAGTCCAGTGGGATTTCCACCTGCAGAAGCAGAGTACATTTGGTAAGAGGCAGAGTGAAAGGATCAGAGTCACTTGTGTTGCCATTTATTGTTGCCTAATTGCATCAGTGCTCCACAGGAGGATGTCTGCTAATAAACAGCCTTGTGTGAGTAAAATAGATTAAAATAGCCAAGTTTTTTTATAACTAGGGTAGCTTCAAACTGTTCGTCAGAGCGGTTGGTCAGGAAAGGCTGCTTTGCTCTCCTTGAGGGAGTTTCAGATAACTCTCTTTTCCCCTTTACGTCACTGTTTCATAATAAGACTCTGTGTAGAAGAAAAACCCTGTTTGTGTCAAGATAAAATAGCCAGAGTAATTCAAGCATTCCTGACACCCATCTTCAAAGCTAGCACCTTATCTATCAGCCTGCTCTCTTTCCATTCCCTCTGTTGCCCATGGAGAGAGACACACTCTTCCTAAAGATAATTGAGACTCTGGCTGGAGGCTCTTGCTTACACTGAACCTCCTTCTACAGGTGCCTTGCCCTGTCCAGTGGCTACACAGGAAATTTAGGAGGCTGGACTCTGCTGACATCTCCTAAAGTTGAGACATGTAATTTAGAAAGCTAAAGCTAATACTGTAACACTGATAGCATTAAACAAGGTAACACCTGGATGGAGTTTCAAGCTGTACAAAAACAGCTGTAAATTCCCCCACATATGTGAGTTGGTTCCAGTTTAGAATGAAAAGAGGTTTTCAAAAGCTGAGATTTCCACAGGACATGTCCTAGTTTATGAATCTGCAGCAGTTTCACCAAAAGACCCTTTGGATCCTGAGTTTAAATCTATTTACAATCAGTGCTGTTTATCTGGCTGAATATGGAGCTATTTCTCATTTGGAGGAACAGGAGAGAGACTACAAATCAAGCTCAATACAGGCCAAAATAAATGCTACTTTTGCCATATAATGGCCTTACTCCCTTTCTGCCATCCTCTTCCCCAAGAAATATAAAATGAGAGTACTTAAAAATGTCTTTTTTTATCCCAGTGTCTTCCATTTAATATCTTTCTGCTTGTCTTCATTCCTCTCATACTTGTATTCCTTAGCCTGCTCCACATTACCTTGCCAGGTAACACAAGAAAAACCTCCCAAGCTGTATTTTACACCACAACCAGCAGAGGTTGAAATGCTGAACAGCCGGCCCTAATGCTCTAGAACTGAGAAAAGAAAAACCTGCCCTTTCACAAGACAAATTGCTGAAGACTTCGGGGTTTACCTGACCATCCCACAGGAGCCATGAGCTACGTTTTGCAAGGTCTTCTTTGAGCTTTTTGATCTCTCTCTTCAGGTCAGCGTTCTCTTTGATTAGAACATAGAGATCCCCCTAAGGCCCAAGAGGTACGAAATGCAAAATTAAACACAAGAATGTGTTTCAGCAAAATCCATAGACACTAAAAAGTATTTCAACATGAAATTGTTGTCCACGACAGCCAAGCACAATACACGTTTTGCACAGCTTTATCCACAAGGTAAATTCACTCACCAAGGAGCAGCTTCACCCAGAGTGAGTTAGAGGAAGAGGGTTGCTGAAGAGAGGTGTTAGTGACCCACAAATTGCACAGTGCTGTCAGTTCCTTAGGCTCTGGCCTTATGTGTACATGTCAACACATAAACATTTAAATTTTTTACCATGTAATACCTTAGTAACTGGTATTCCCTCTTCTGAAAAGTTTACCAGGTGAGGACAGTTTCTGACACACTGCTACTGTTCCCTCTTTACACTTCTTCAGCAAGAGAGAGGGAACAGCTCTTCTACCTCCCATCTGCTGCATATTTCCCTTGAATCCTAAATGGGCATAAAGCCCACCTAACTAAATCCAGCATTTCATGGACAGAAATGAGAAGGAAACACAGCAGGTGCAGTCAGCTCCAGCCATCCACAATTAGAAGATGACTCCTTTAAAGCTACCCTTTTGAGCCATTTAGACCAGTTCCCATGAGCTGGAGGTAATGTCAGACAAAAGCCAGGTGATGATAATGACCTTTTCTGGGTATAAAATCCAAACATTTATGATCCACAACACTGGAGAACCAAAAGCAACTTTCAGCAAATCTCATGCCAACCTGAATGTACTGAACCTATTAATTAGATCTGAATGGCTTGTAATATTGAAGCTGTAATTCCTCAGTAGTGATTCACAGGCCAAACCAAACCTCACTGGAAGCACCTCCTTTACATCCTATTACTGTACCAACCCCTGCACGTGGCACATCGAGGTAATGAACCAATTAGCTCCAGAACCAATTAGTTCTAGAAAGAAGAGTCCTCTTCAAACAGGTCCTGGCTCTTGCCCAGCTCACTGTCACTATGGAATGGAATGGAATGGAATGGAATGGAATGGAATGGAATGGANCCTGTTGCTGGATACCATAGAAAAAAGGGATGCCTCAACCTCCTGGCACACAAGGTCTTACAAGACAGGCTGGGAGCTGACAAAGCACTGGAATTGAGCCATTCCATTTTATCTGCATCACACAAAACCAAAACTCAGAGGAGAATCTTGGAAGAGGAAGGCTTGTTTGGAAGAGGAAGGCTGGTTTGGAAGAGGAAGGCTGGTTTGGAAGAGGAAGGCTGGTGTGGAAGGGGAAGGCTGTTTTTGTTGGTTTTCATCTTCTATACAAAATAAGTATCAGTTTTGCTTTCACTCTTTTGACACTGCTGTAAGACTTATTTTACTGCACTGGCTCTCAATCTGCCACTGAAAGACTGTGTGCAGAACATTCTAGTCATACAGTCTGCAAACCAGTAAAGCCATTTAAACTAAAGAGGAAATCTATTTTCTGTAATCAAATACCAACAGCTATGAGTAAAGCCTTCTCCATACCTCACGGGTTTCCCTAGCCATAACAATGTCCTTATACTGTTTCTCTTTTAAGTTCTTTAGCGTCATCAGCTCCTCCTGTGCTCTAACAGACTCTTCAACAGCACTTAATTTACAGAGGAGAAGGTCAGCTTTTTCTTTTTCAGCTTTTTCAAGCCGTCCCTGGAGAGTAAAAAGAAAAAAAATATTTTACTATTTGTTTCTTCCACAGGAACAAACAAACTCTCAGCAAAGCCTCCATATTTATTTATTTAAAGCACTTGCAATAAATATTTGTCATAAGACTTACAAATGTGGTTACCACTGAGATCAACACAAGCGTGTTTCATGGAAGCACAGAGAACAAGTATGACAAACACGCTGCCATTGAGGGAGCTGGTTTGTTTTTAGAACCACAGACTAAAGGTTATAGAGTCATAGAATGGTGAGAGTTGGAAGGGATCTTTAGAGATCACCCAGTCCAACCCCTCTGCAGAAGCAGCTCCCACCTAGATCAGGTCACACAGGAACATGTCCATGGGAGTTTTGAAGAGCTCCAAGGAAAGAGCCTCCACACCCTCCCTGGGCAGCCTGGGCCAGGGCTCCCTCACTGAAACACTGAGAGAGTTTTTTTCTTCCAACTATCGTTCAGCTCATTCCAGGATTCCATGTGTTTTATAGAACTTGCCTTCCATTCCTTCAGTTCTTCTCTGAGTCCTTCCATCTCATCTTTTGATTTGTCCGAAGTGTCAGGGCTTGTCATAGTCTGAAGAGGAAAGAAGAGGCACATGCAGGTTTTACCCTCCGTTAGTCAATAACTGAGACACAGCAAACAATTCAAATGAGTCTTCAAAGCAAAGAAGAATACCCCCCCTGCATCTGGATTAGGCGTTTTGCCATTCTAGTTTCAAAGTACACCCATTAATGACAGTCCACTCCGTTTTTGCCTGTGTGCCCATTTGCTGTTCTTCTCCAATTATGCAGGCAAGGTGTGTGGTGAGTCAAGCATCTGGAGGGACGATTATACTTCCTAACCACATCTTCCTCCAATCTGCACACCAGAGGGTAGCATATATCACACAATTCTTCCCAAAAACATGCACTCGTACACTTAGGCCAAACCATTGAGCTGTTGTAACGTCTGGACAGGACAAAACATGTAAGGGAATGGATCCTGGTCAAGAATCATTATTTGCCAACTATCCAACTGAAAACATTCCCAGGCTAATGCTGGGATAAATAATGAAAGTGAGTTGTCTCCGTGTTCTTCCACAGGGAACTAAGCTCCCCGGACGCATGTTTCTCTCTCAACAGTTCTTCTAAGAGAATGCTTAGAAGACATCTAGGCTTAATGAAACAAAAACAAAGAATGAAAATAAGGTGCTTCCAAACTCAGGAGGCTGGACAATAAACAGTGACATCAAGCAGGAGGAAGGTGATGAAAAGAAAGCATTTCAGAATGTCAGTGCTGCGGGGCAGAAGTTCACAGGCACAGGAAAACTATCGTTGGGTAAAGGCCAAGAAGAGAGAAAAATCTCCTCTGCTCTGTTTTGTTTCTATGGCTGCAATATTCTGCAGGAAAGATGGGGGAAAAAAACCCAGAGAGACCTGTTGAAACAATCTCTCCTTTTTACTGAACATTACATCAAACGTAAACCGTGGAACTGAGGCATGGGAGAGGTCTGTCTATGTTAGATACTCTTGCCAGTTCTCTTGGTAATGCTGGGTATTTCCTAAAAACAATGTCTTTTTTTTTTTTTCTTCCACTACTTTGCCCAGTTATTAAGCAACAGGGAAATCCCCATCTGTATATAACTTCAAACCAGCAAAAGCCTTTGCATTGCTAAAGGCTCAGAGTGCAGGGAAGCAGGAGGATGCACGTGCCACAGCTGGAAGCTGTTCTAAAGCATAACACAGACAATGCAAGAAATCCCAGGGAAAGTCCCACTACTTGCTGCACTGCAGGATCTGAATGAAGGGAGGCACCAGGAAAAAAGGAAATTCCCCTATAAATCCTCCACACAGACAGATGAGGTAGGACAGGGAAATTCAAACAGGAATGAGACTATTCTCTATGGGAACAGGAGGGAGCAATGAGGAGTGTCATAGAATCATAGAATAGTGGGGGTTAGAAGGGACCTTTAGAGCTCATCCAGTGCAACCCCCCTGCAGAAGCAGGTTCACCTAGATCAGGTCACACAGGAACGTGTCCAGGTGGGTCTTGAAGAGCTCCAAGGAAGGAGCCTCCACACCCTCCCTGGGCTGCCTGGGCCAGGGCTCCTTCCCTGAAAGAGTTTTTTCCTTATGTTTCAATGGAACTTTTTGTGTTCCAGTCCAAATATTAAAAGATGGAAGAAGGTGAGACAAGAAGTCTGAGAAGCACTGTCCCAGCACAAACCTTCAGTCAGAGATACTGTGATCAAACACAGCTTGTTTTTCCCAGGCAGCACATGGGGAAATACTTACAAACCCATCATCTTTTAAAGACATCGGGGGACTTGTTACATCCATTGAAACCTGAGGGAACAGGAAAGCACGTTACAAACTTGTGTGCATTGGCTTTGTTTGGCTGCAGCAGCAGCAGCAGCATCAGAACAGAATGGCAGAAAGGAATCCCAGAAGCTGTATTGAGCAAAAAGACTTGAAAAATGATACATGTTGTATCATTTTATAGGCAGAAGTGATAGATATTGGGCATGGGAAGCTGCTTTCCTCACTAAGCATGAAAGACAGAGACATACATGAGGGAATGTGCATTGCACAGCTTACTATATCTCTCCTGAAACTCAGGTACTTACCTTTATGCTACTTTTGTACTGCTACACACGTGCTTAACATCCTGCGCGCTCTGTGCTTAAGAGACAGAACCTGCTTAACGCAAATAGAAACACTTCCCTTACACAGCAGGTGAAGTACAACTCAGGCTCTGACTTGTCCCTGAGTAAAACTCAGGCTTCTGACGCCACAACGTTTTGCAGAAGTGCACAGAAAGGAATTTAGACAAGTTCATGGGCCATTCAGCCAGAACCTAAGGCACAGAGGTCCCCAAGAAAGCGTAGCCTGCGGATGCCAGGGCAGACACACATCAGATATT